>JAQMCW010000035.1:4467301-4501583 GCA_030068335.1 Chrysichthys cranchii
TTTCAAGTTATTTCAGTGACCATTGTGGGTTTTTCTTTCTTTAACGGAAGGGTACCAACAATTTTGTCCACGTCTGTGTGTGTATATATATATATATATATATGTATGTATGTATGTGTGTGTGTGTGTGTGTGTATACTATTAGTCTGTGTGTGTGTGTGCATCGTTTCCCAAAAAACAGAAGAAAAAAATCTTCCTGGCCCACCCTGTTACTAAGAGCTGGATCCGGCCCTGTTCCACAGCATTGAATATAACAGTAAATGAATGAAATTCCTCATGTGTCATTCTTAAATAAATAAAAATGTTAATTGTTGCCAAAATTGCTGTGGTATAAGAGGAATGAAACACAACACAGGACATGCTCTTATTGTTAAATAGTCTTTTAGGGTGGTAACAATAATGCTGCATTCCTCTCGTTGACTTCTTTCCTATAACAGCACGCCTTGTTGCCTATTAGTTTTATGTGTCATTTACACTTGGGCGGTCATAGCACTGCAGAGGTTTGAATTTCACCTTTAATGCCACTTGGCACAACTTCTCAGATCCTTGATTATCAACTGTGACAAAGCAGGATGACTGCTAATTCACATGAAAATGAATGAGTGTGTGCATAAATAATAGTTGTCCTTTTTGCCCTCAGCAGAAGCAGCAGTGGGCAGTGAGTTACAGGAATAATGGATTCCTGGACCCCGAATCCCCGAGCCAAGCCCTTCATCCCCCGACAGCAACGCAGCCTTTACCTTACGTGGAAATACAAACTCACCAACAAACGGGCTCTCCGTCGAATTTGCCAGGTCTTCATTTCAATCAGTAACATGTATAATGTGTCACATGAACGTGTAATTTTAGGGTTTTTGCAGTGTGATTAGGTGAATTTTTGTGATTTTTTTAAAAAAAATTTTATTTGTGTGTGTTCTCAGGGTGGTGCGGTTCTTTTCTTGATCATTACTGTAATTGTGAACATCAAACTCATCCTGGAAACAAGGAGAGCAGCGAGCGAGGAAGATCCTGCTCCAGATTACGGTATTCTTTAGCACGAACTAGTTTTCGGTCATGCTTGACCCTTTACAAAAGAATACTCTCGGGTGTTTCAGCATATGTACCACAGCTGTAGCACGTGCTTACCACAGACTAAGATTCTGACACATTTCCTTGCTCAAGATAAGAATGAAAAATTCACTTTGTAGTTGTTAATCTTAATAACGTTTAACATATGTGTTTAGAGAAAGAAAGGTCTTACGATGAGACATAAGAAAATCTCCGAGCTGGTATTATCTCGTTTTATACCTCAGCGCTGTTAAATTCTTGAATCTGATCAGTCAAAGTGTTGATTAATTTTTGCATAACAGCAGCTCTGACTGAGGAGACAGAGGTTGGTCAGGAAAGAACTGTTTATCATTGCTGTGATGTAAGTAAGAACAGGAATTTGCGTGCCTTTTGGATGTCATACAACATTAAATGTAAATATAAATGGTGAAAACTGTGACACACCATTCATTAATGTATTAAAAAATTACATTTTTGGCAAAAGACTAGTAAAACATGACATGCCATTATAGGAAAATAATCATCTTTGGGTGGTAACAGAACTATATTTGGTGTCATTTACCAACACACCACAGCATTATTGATTTATATTCTTATGACACCATGTCTTCTTGTGTTCAGCTCCTTATGTGTCCAACTGTACCCCAGTTATATTGTAAAGAAATTCCCTCATTGTTTTGTGGTGTCTATGCACTATTTAAACATGTCTAGTTAAATCCGGTACATCTCTCACACACACACACACTTCCATTCAGTGATGTGCCGTCAGGAGAGGCAGGGGAGGCAGAGCCTCACCTGTCATCATTGAAAAAATAAAATGTATAATAAACAAATAAAATGAAATGGTTATATTTATCAAATGGTTTGAGCTATAAACTAATTTTCCATTTAACTTAAACAAATTAGATTGTTTTTTATTTAAAATCATTGAATTTTCTCATTTCCATTCAAATCCGGGGAAGAGACGCACGGTGAGGCAGCAGCAAGCTGAGCCTCACCATGGATTGCGCAATCCCTCCCAAACTGTGCTCTGCCATGCAATAAGAGCGTGTCCCTGTCTCTCTGTATGTCACCAATCAAATGTTTCAAACACTTTTAATATATGCCCCCCTGACTTTCCATAGTTTAGCTGATGTTTATAATATACGTGTGTAACCTGTTTCGTGTGCTCAGCGATCATACAACGGCAGTGAAGAGGCACTGGGTGAGGCAGGCAGTTCTCTTGCCTCAAGGTAGGGGGCACCAGTGAGCCCAGACATTCTTATGCTACTCCGCAGAGTAAGTGACAGCGAGCGAGCAACACTCTTAGAGTCCTTGGTCACGAGCGAGTCGAGTACTGTGATATTTTTTCCCCTCTCGCCCCGCCTGTTTTTACAACGGAGGATTTTATATCCAAGCTCAAAACAATTTTCTAAACTGGACTTTCAATCGAAACAGGAGGTAATAAATAAAGTGTGTGTGTGTGTGTATCCGTAAGGTACACACCGGCAACTGAGAGATTAATGAAGAAAACCAAATGAATGCAGAAATCACGTAACGAAATGCTACTGCCTCACCAGCCATGAACCTCACTGCACATCACTGCTTCCATCTGAAAACTGAATATTATTTAGCACTGACTGCATGAAAGATTTATGTTTTGCCTAAACATTTTCCTAGCAGATTTCACCATCGCCCCTTAGACATCCATTACAAATGAGTTTTTTGAGCAAATAGATTTTCTGTTCTTTTCTCAGAGCAGGAACTGCAGCCAATCACTTACCAGTTTCTTAATCATGCACAGGATACCGATGCAGTGGGTAGAGATTGGAATAAAAAAGCTCAGAATATTTATTAAAGGGTATACAGTGAATCATAATGCTATATGATGGTATAATACTTCGGTGACTAATATATCACATTTCCTGGGATGAAACATCATTATCACTTATAAAAGCCTCTTTCTACTTTCCCCATAGTTAAATCTTCTGACCATCTTTCTGTTATTTAATCTGCTCAAGTAAAATTTGTCAGATATGGGATTGAGTTGTCATCACTGTAGATTTAAATGTTTTTGTTAGCTTTCTATAACATGTTAATTTCCCCAAACTCTTCCTTGAACAGTCAGAGTTCGTTTAGTTCTTACTCTAGCTTTTAGTTTGTACTGTACTTATTGTCTATTACACAGATGATACCTTGGCCAACATGGAAACGCCCCGAAGACCGGCCAGCGGACGCAAGGCCTTGGACATCGAGGTGTACTCCAGTCGCTCAAAGGTGTACGTGGCAGTGGACGGTACCACTGTGAGTAATTCTTCCTGTTGAGCCATTTTTACTGTTTTCCTTTTGTTTCCTGTTAGTTCTCTTCGTCCTGAGATTCTATTCACATGCTATCACCCCAAAAATTGTGGCAGTAGTTTAACTGGATCAGTAGTTCCTCCCAGACATGTTCATTTGAGTTCACATAATCTGTTGGCAGTATTTGGGTCCGACGGAATGTCACTGTGATGTTATTGTGGTATATTTTGGACTAATGTGTAAATGAGGCATTTGTGAGAAGAATCTGATTGTTTTCGACTGCTTTCTTCAGGTCCTGGAGGACGAGATGCGGGAGCAGGGAAGAGGCATACATGTCATAGTGCTCAATCAGGCTACGGTAAGTCTTTAACCTGGCAGGAAAAAAAGCAGTCCAATAGTTCATTTACATTAAAATGTGAAGCCACAGGAGCACACAGTACCTAATATATTTATAAGGCCTAAATAACTCTTGCTACTTGATGTACAAATATGGCTGGATAAATACTTGCGATTTTATTTTTAAGTGTCTTGAATTACCCTTTCCTAATATCTCAAAATATGTGTCCAAAGTAAGTGATATAGAAGGAAAGTAGCGCGTTAGACCCTGTGTAGTGAGCATGTACAGTGATACAACTGGAGAAGCCATCTGAGACATTACAAGAATATAAATAAGAACAGTGGATTGAGGAATGTAAAACATAGCTAAATATCAGAGGAGATTAAGTATAAGTAAAGATTTTTTTGAGTAAATAATGTAAAGTAGTCTAAAACTTGGAAAAATTCCTGAGTTTGTACTTTATCGACTCTAATCCTCTACTCTACTCTACTCAGTATTGAATTTGGAAATCTTTGAATTTGGAGTTACTATACAGTGAATCCTATGAGCCCTGAATATACAGGTACTATATTTGATTGAAGATGATGTTGGAAGAACTTATCCTGTAATGTCTCATCTTCTCTGCACAGGGCCATGTAATGGCTAAGCGAGTTTTTGACACCTACTCTCCCCATGAGGATGAAGCTATGATCCTCTTTCTCAACATGGTGACTCGTGGCAGAGTCCTAATTTTCACCATCAAGGTCCGTCTAAAATATTCATTTTTTCATTTTGGGTATAGTATGTATAGTAGGGGGATAATGGCAGAATAATGAGCCTGGTGTGCTGTGTTCAGGATGAGGGAACCTTCCATTTGAAAGATGCTGCCAAGAACCTGTTGAAGGGACTGGGCAGTCAGGTGGCTGCTACTCTCAGCTGGAGAGACATGTGGACTCTGGTTGTGAAAAAAGGAGGTAGGGATGCACCGTTTGTAGCACACAACACGGTGCTTTATCGATGGAAATAAAAAAAGAACCACGACTCATCTGTTTTTTCAAGCTGTACTTGCGTTATTTAGACAGCAGAGCGTGGCTAAGAGCATACAATGGTGGGAATACAGGTGATGGGAAGTAACACAGCTCGATTGCTGCAAAAGCACACACAAAACACAGCTAAAAAATGGGAAAGAGCTTTTGTTCTCATTTACAAATACAGTGGTACCCCACTTAACGAACATCCTACAGAACAAACGTTCCGCAGAACAAATGCCGCCGCAAACGCGTGTGTGACTTGCAGAACGCACACGTTTCGCACAACGAACCGCACATCTCACGTGAAAAGTTTTCGCTTCGACCTGGAACGGATTACATGATTTCCCATAAAAGTCTATGGGAAATTGTGTTTCACATAACGAACTCCCCACAGAACGACCGCGCTGCTGGAACGGATTGCGTTCATTATGCGAGGTACCACTGTAGTTCCAGCAAGAAATCTGAGCTGTCTTTTTACAGACTGCTGAAAGCTAAAGAAAAGAGAAGCAAAAGTAGGTCGTTTTTTATGTGTAAGCTTTTTTCATTTTTAAGAAACGTTTGTTGTAGTCTACTATACTTTACTTTTCAAAAATATTGTGGAGAAATTGAATCGTGAACTCCGTATCGTGAATCAAATTGGATTGTGAATTGGGTGAATCTTTCCAAGTCAAAGAAGGTAGCCAGACTCGAATAATAATTTTTTTTTAATTCTTGACTTGAGTAGAGAACAGATCTTGTAGCCAAAAACACTGGCCAGTGACTTTATGGATTTTTGTTGAGGGTGCTACGGCTAATTACCTATGGCTGTGTTGATAAGTTTAAGATGAAAGTTTATTGATCCCATGATGGGAAATTAAAGCATAGCAGCAGGTTATAAAAACAAAAATCAGACAATGCAATGTAAGGGAACGTAAATATCCTTAGGATGTGTATAATTTGGATGCAACATTCTTGTCAAGAAGACCACGCTGATTGAGTGAGAATCACACCAACAGTCCAACATTTGGCATTACATGTGCTTTCATTGCAGTGAAGAATATGGAGTCACAGCATGTTGAAACTGTGTTCTCAGGTCAGGTGTATGGAGAGAAGCACGCCAAATCACCAGCTCTCTCCACCTGGGGGGATCCTGTGCTGCTGAAGACCGAGGTTCAGCTCACAGCGGCTGAAGGTACAGACCTGCCTTGTCTGATTCCATATTGATTTGTCTTTCAGTGTTGATAATTGTCACCGCTTTTATTCGGATTGCTCACGTACAATATTACATTCAATTCAGTTTTATTTGTATAGCGCTTTTAACAATGTGCATTGTCACAAAGCAGCTTCACAGTATATAGAGTCCTATTAAAAGCTTATTAACCTAGATACGTATCTATATGTGTGTGTATATATACATCCATATACATTTGGACCTTGGTTCACAAATGCCCCATTTCATGAACAAATTGGTTCACGAATTAGTTTTGCGAACAAATTTGAGCTTGGTTCACGAACGATGCTTTGGTGTACGAACTACACTACCCACAATCCCATGGAAGCACATGATCAGTTGTGCGCTTGGCATAAACATGGTTTGTCAGAGTGCTGTGTTCAAATACATTACTTTTTGTTCTTTTTTGCACTTTTTGTGTTATTTTAGCCCTCATTATGCCACCTAAGAAGGAGAAAAGTGTTAGTGATAGCAGCAGTAAGAAGCCTAAGCGTATTACTATTGTAGTAAAGGACGAAATTATTGCTAAACATGAGAATGGCGTTCGTGTTTCCGACATTGCCAAGCAGTACAATATGGCAAAATCAACGATCTGCATGATTCTAAAGAACAAAGAGGCAATAAAGGTGCAGAGAAAAAGAAAAAAGGTAAAAAGGGGCAGAGAAGAGAAAAAACTCCCGAAACAGAGTTGCCCAGTGTTTTAATGGAAGGGGATTCCCCTTCGAAGCAGTAACTTCCACCTCCTCCTCTCCTCCTTCACCATCCACCTGTGCCAGCCACTATAAACAACAAAGGGAAATTACAGTACTGTTTTATTTAATTTAGCATTATTTGGCTCTAATTAAGGATATTTTAATTTCATTCTGTATTCTTCATCACAAAAAATACCCCTGAACATGTAAAAGTACCAGATTTCTGAGGCTGGAACAGATTAATTGTATTTACATCCATTTCAGTGGGAAAAATTGTTTTGGTTCGCAAACAATTTGGTTCGCAAACTAAGTCCCGGATTAACAGATTAGAACCAAGGTCCTGTATATCCCTACTGAACAAGCCTATGGTGACGGTGGCAAGAAAAAACTCCCTGAAACGTTAAGAGGAAGAAACCTTGAGAGGAACCAGACTCAAAAGGAAACCCATCCTCACCTGGGTAACACCGAATAATGCCATTATAACTAACCCTCATCTACAGCCATGTGTTATATGATCCAAAAGTCAGTTGTGTAGCACCAGATTCACTGTAGTTTAAATGTAAACTCTGTTCTGTTCAACTGAATACTATCTGATAGTATCTGAATATCACATTGTTTAAAGGTACAGACTTTCTCCCAGTGCACAGGTTCTTTTATTTCTCAGTTATTTTTGAGTTGCATGTTGGGAAAAGGAGCAAACACTATGATGATCAGTCCTCAAGGTTTATCCCAGTAGTTTAACAGCATATATCTGCGTGTATTGTTTCGCAGAGGCAGAGTGCCACTGGGCAGACACGGAGCTGAACCGGAGGAGGAAACTCTTCTGCAGTAAAGTGGAGGGTTATGGCAGTATCTGCAGTTGCAAGGACCCAGCACCAATAGAGTTCAACCCAGAGCCAGTAAGAACATGCAAAATTGTCCAATGTCTCCCCCCCCAAGATTCTATGAATTTTAGAAAATGTTCTTTTGTATAGTATGTCCAAATTTCACCATTACAGTCATTTGGCAGACGCCATTATCCAGAGCGACTCACATTTTTATCTCATTTATACAACTGAGCATTTGAGGTCAAGGGCCCAGCAGTGGCAGCATGGTGGAGCTTGGATTTGAACTACCGACCTTCCAATCAGTAGTCCAACCTCTTAACCCTCTGAGCTACCCCCTGCACCATGTGAATGGTTTTCCCAGGCCACCACACATAAAACCGAAACATATTTTACTTTGTTTAAAGAGTTAGTATGTATATTGTTTAATGTGTATACACAAAAAAATGTGATTAGATTAAGTCCTTATTTTTCTTGTTTAGCTCCCTAACAATAATGTCTACAACATCCCAGTTGCTGTCATCGCAGGGAACAGACCAAATTATCTCTACAGGTCAGTAGTTAATACAGTCCTGTTTTTCTGAAACAAAGTGAAGTGTGCCTGATCAGTAAGTAGCACTGTCTGTGTCTGCAGAATGCTGCGGTCCCTGCTGTCCTCCCATGGTGTGAACCCACAAACGATCACCGTTTTTATTGATGGTTATTATGAGGTATGTTTTCTTTTCTGCATTTGCTTTTTCTCATTTGATCCCTTCATACTTAAATTAACTGAGGTCAGACGAAGCAATTAGGAATTGAGAGAGAAAAGAAGAGGATCCTACTAAAATTTGAATTCGTCCAGAGCGCTAAAGATTACACCATGGGACCATACCTGTTCTTAAATTTGCTCAAAAAGAAGAACTAGTCACAAAAGATGATGATCTCTGCCTCACATCATGCACTGTTTCTTGTTACCATACTGCTCTGTGTGAACGCACTCACAATGGCAAGTGTGAGTACACGACTTGAGACACAGTGTCTGATGATGCTTAATAGCTGAACTCTAGTCTGCAGCTCTCACCGTACAAACTGCATTGAAGTAAATGCGAAGTGTATACAGCAGCAGATAGATTACAGTGATTGGTCTCATTCTTAGGATGTCTTTATTTTTTTTAATGCATTCGGTGGAAGAAAAACCTACTGTAGAATAGAGCAAATTGCACTTTAATACTGTAAAAAGAAAAAGTATTGTACTTTGTTGTTCCTGATATCTGATTCATGGTTCAATCAAGACTGTCTGTTTTCAAACTGATTTTCCCCAATTCTTTATTACATAGGAGCCTATGGATGTGGTGGAGTTATTTGGGCTTAAAGGAGTTCAGCACACACCCATTAGCATTAAAAATGCCCGCGTGTCCCAGGTGATTTATTAAGCCTGCACAGTTTTATATCCTGATACAAGAAAAGAATGAAAGAAGTCTTGATGGTATTGCAGAGCAGTCATTTATTCACACTTTACTTTTGTCGTAGCACTACAAAGCCAGTTTGACTGCAACGTTCAATCTCCATCCGGTGAGGATCTCTCCATCCAATAGGATTTAAAACCGAGACACCTTTTTTGCATGTTTATGGCTTTGATGAATCCTTGTTGATTTTTAGGATGCAAACTTTGCCATTGTCCTGGAGGAAGATCTGGATATTTCCATTGATTTCTACAGGTATGTAAGCATGATAATGTCAGCTCGCAGCATAGGGTCATGCTCACTAGAGGGCAGCAAGCTCCATCAGAAAGCATTATAGCCATGATTGGAGATGGGAATTTGTTTAAGAATTTGTACTCTGAGAGATGAAACCATTATCATAAAGTCTAAATCGTTAAACTATGCCTTGCTGACTGATGGAATGTGTATTGTGGTTGTTTTTAGTGGCAATTGTTTGTAACACAGTCAATCTTTCTTTAGTTTTCTCAGTCAGACCATTCATTTGCTTAATGACGATGAGAGCATTTATTGCATATCAGCCTGGAATGATCAGGTAAGGATTAAAGTAATAATCTGGCCTTTCATGTATTGTGTACAGTGCAAGATCATATTAATAGCATTTTTTTTTTTTTTTTTTTTTTTTTTTTTTTAAATTCACAGTGTGTTAAAGGTGCAGTGCTGTATTTATATAAATTCAGAACGATTTGTGCACTGGTTGAATATCTGAACCTGTTTCCTGTCTCAAAACGACATTAGTGGATAAATATTACAAATGCTATGTATTTAGATTTATTTAAAGACGAACCACAAGAATTTTCTATTTTCATTACACTTCATGGCTATGTTATCAAACACTGTAGGAGAAGACGAGAATAAAAAGAATGAATCATAAAAGTGTAATATGTAAAAATGTTTGTTTCCTGTCTGATCTCGGTTAATAAATAATTCTTTATCATTTTTAAGGATATAAGAACAGAAATCGTCTTTGTAACATACAGCGGAACCTCTGGTCACGAGCTTAATTCGTTTCCGAGACTCTGTTCGTGACCCGAATCAATTTTTCGCATTGAAATGAATGTAAATACAACTGATGTGTTTCAGCCCTCAAAAATGTTTTTAAACTTGTACAAACTTTTGTATTATGGGTTTATGTGTGGCAATAAAACAAAAATAACCTTAAGTCTAGAAAAATAAACCTAAATTAAATAAACAGGTGATTTTAACGCACGTTCCCTTTGCGGTGGAGACGTAGTTGCTGGCGTAGGTGGACGGTGGCGGTTCTCATGCTTTGCAATTATTTCTTTCTTTATCTCAACTGTTATACGCTTAGGCTTCTTACTCTCACTACCATTTCCACTTTCTTGGGATCCATAATGAAGCTTACAGTGCAAAATTGCATAGAAACAAATGCCGTGAACATTTTTAATGAGTTTTAAGCACAGAAAAAAAAATCAAAGTTTGAACAATCCTTTATTATACAAAGACTTACGGTAAACAACCGAGAAAACCAACCTAGCGTGAGTCGACTTCTGGCGCTTAGGAAGTGAGGAGGAAGATGGCTGGGGAGGAGGTTACTGTACGGCGAATGAACGGACGTCTGACCGATTAAAGGGACATGCGTGGCTTTTTTAGGTACGCGATACACAAACAGAAAATGGGAAAACATTGGCGCGTATGAAGCGGAAGGGGAAAATGGCCGAGGCTGTGTTTGTTCGGCACCCGATTATGTGGCTGTGACCAGATGCAAAATTTTGGCGGATTTTGTGGTCAGGAACCGATTTGTTCGTCTTCGGAGGCGTTCGTGACCAGAGGTTCCACTGTGTTTTTGTTGATCTTGCATGCATTGAGTAAGCTGGTACTATATACTATATTAAGTACTATATCAAGTACTATATCTTAGTAGATGTTTTTGAACATATACAGAAACTCTATTCTATATATGACAGTGCTTTGAAATACTAGTAGCGGTCCTTAAAAATCTATACTAAAAGAGAGAGTAGGTGTACTCTTCTTATCAGGATTGAGTCTCATGTCTCTGGCTTCCTTTAGTAGCACAATTATGGGTAGTTGTACACAAGTCATCCTATGCAGTGCTTTTGTTAGCTCGGTAAGAAGGATAACCAAATTCAGAACAGGTACGTGGTTACTGTACAGATCACTTGATATTTGAAATAACAATGTACAGTATGTGTCACTGCCTTGTGCTTTACACTACTATCCAGTGGAACAGAGCCATTATTACACAACACATGGTCAAGATTAGAATCAGTATGAGTTTAACTTTTTAAATAACTAAATAAATAAAACACAATGTTTCTCATACCATACTGAAGCAGTGTATTTTATCCATTTGCTTTTAGGGCTATGAGCACACCGCAGAGGACCCATCTCTACTTTACAGGGTGGAGAGTATGCCTGGCCTGGGCTGGGTGCTCAAAAAGAGCCTCTACAAGGATGAACTAGAGCCCAAGTGGCCCACTCCTGAGAAGGTCAGGTCATATTTTTAGACCAGAATTTGATCAATTTGTTTAGAAGTGAATCACTTCTGCTACACAGTTCATCTCCTAAGAGACAAGCTAATTTTAAACACTATTCACACGCTTGTATGGTTCCTCTCTGGTAGTTGTGGGACTGGGATATGTGGATGCGCATGCCAGAACAGAGGAAGGGGAGAGAGTGCATAATTCCTGATGTCTCCCGCTCCTATCACTTTGGCATCGTTGGCCTCAACATGAACGGTTACTTCCATGTGAGTAGTGATTTTGCCAATTGCTAATAGGTTGATCATCTACAGAACCTGCCGTAAAATCAAGGCTATTAAGTATTATTTTGTTAATCTGTGTTTTTCTTTTTTTTTTTTAGTTGGGTTTTGAAGATATCATAAATTCCAAAAAAAAAATTCAAAATATTTCTTTCTAACGTTTCTAGATACCAGTACTAATGAAGAACTTCTAAACTAGATTTAAAGTTTATTCTTACTGCAAGCAATTTGTACAAATCTGTGCCTTCATTGCAAGGCACGTATAAAATGCATGCCGCATTGCAACTTATTCCTGGGACAGTGACACCTTATTCCTTATACAACAATGATTAGAATATACACTAACAACTATACAATAGGATGCCATGCCATTTTACAGCTTGTATGTCCTTGCCAATAAAATGATCTCTGATATCTGACTGTCACAAAAGACATTTGTACTGCTACTCGCAGGCCCGAGTTCACAAGTGACGGTCAGAAATTCATTCAATGGACTGGTATGATCTTGCAGGTTTCGATTAAACTTTATACATGTTGCTTCACCTCTTTTCTCTTCCAAGCTCTGAAAACGTGTAGAGGGAACTCCAATAATTCAGCAAAAAAAAAAAAATTGAAGTAAAATTGTTTCAGCAGAAATTAAATAACACATGACTAACTGCCAAACAATATTACAGAATTTTATCAGACAGTCTGTTACGGCATGAGAATATTATGAAGTATTTACTGGATCCGTTTTCCAGTTCAGAATTACTGAGACTGGGTAGGATCTTCATTTAAGGCCCCGATTTGTTCCAAATCCAACCAGTCAAATTCAAGATAATGGGCAATATCTACTTTTTGTCTCACTAACTGACACACTTGGATGCTAAATTCACTTTGCTTGCTGAATTTCTGTCATGTTTGTATGACGTGTATCATTTTTGGTGCGTGGAATTGACGCCAGAGCTTTGGGTTTGATTTGCTTCGAATCAGGGAAGCGATTTTGGGATCAGCTCTCAGCACTTTTTTTTATGTAAACTGAAAGCAGGATGGTGACAAAAAATATTATAAATGTGCATTTTGTATGAAACAAATTGACATTGTAATCTGTCAAAATTGATCAGTGCTGTTCGGTTAAAGAAATTGAAAACTGAGTGAAGCTAATCAGTAATTACATTTCTTTCATTTTTTTTTAGTATAATTTTTTTTGTCTATTTTGTCAATTAGTTTTTGCAGTCCTAACTCAAATATTGTCATTTTATTGGTTTTTTTTTTTGTTGTTTTTTTTTTTGTTTTTTAAGACAACAGATTTAACCGAAGCCTGTGAATGTATATTCTAATGCATGTTTTTGTCTTTACAGGAAGTATACTTTAAGAAGCATAAGTTTAACACCGTCCCAAATGTTCAGTTGAAAAGCGTTGATAGGTACTTATAAGATTTTAACCGTCAACTCATTACATTTATGTAAAGCCAAACTTTTTTTTCCCCCCTCCATTTGCTCATATTGTTCTATGTTTGTGTTAATAGCTTAAAGAAAGATGCCTATGAAGTAGAGATCCAGACTCTGTTACGGTAAATCCACTTTGTCTTATTAACAGGTTGCTTATCAGACAAACTCCATTAGGCCAGTGATTTTTTTATTTTTTTTTTTTAATTTTATTTTGTAAGATAATTGCAATGTTTTATTTTTTCACTTGTGTTCTATGCATACGCTGTATGATCTGTTTAAAAAGAAGCACATATTGTATCTGCCCTCGTTAATGTAAGAAAACGTTTGGCATGGCACCTCAGAGACGTCATATCAGTTTCGTGTAATTGCAGTGAGGCAGAAGTTCTGGATCACAGCAAGAACCCATGTGAAGACTCGTTCATCCCAGACACCGAAGGAAAGACCTACATCATGTTCATCAAGATGGAGCAAGACACGGACACAAGCACGTGGACTGAACTGGCCAAGGTACAACTGACGTTTATTAATGAAGATCAGCAAAAGATCAGCTGATGTGGCAAAAGAAAAACATTTCATCTTGAACACGTTGTGTTTATTGTTTAAATAGCACATTAAAGGATTTCTCTTGCATGCTGATCTCTAGTGGTGGCTCAGAAATATCGCCAGAACAAACAAAGGAATATTGATTGAGGTTTGTGTTCTCCATCTGTAGTGCCTGCATGTGTGGGACCTAGACGTGCGAGGCTATCACAGAGGCCTCTGGAGGCTCTTCAGAAAGAAAAACCACATCCTTGTTGTTGCAGTTCCAGTCTCGCCTTACTCGTAAGTCGAAGCCCATACATCCCAGAACACCTTGCTCAGCTCTGTGTGTCTCCATAGTCATGTTTGTAGACTTTAGAAAACATAACACGTATCCCCTACAGCACTCGGAGGCCGGCCCATGTTACCCCTATTCACCTGGAGCCTCCACCTAAAGACGAGGCAGCCCCTGTGGAGCAGATCTAGAACAGCTGCGGATGAACAGGTCTCATTAAACAAAGGGTCCCACTTGCACTCGGCCTGCGCTGAGAGAACCTTCTGCCTTCAGGCCACAACGCAAGCTGCTACAGCTTCTCTACTGGAGCGTCCTCTGACACATGCTGCCTGTGTCTACTAGAATCTCTTGCATTACGTGAGTGAGGAAAATGCTAATGGTGAGTAAAGTAGCTGTTCCACTCCATGGAATGAGTTCTGTAATGGGAAATATGTGTGTTCTGTCAACGATGGGAGAAAATGGTTGTGTTTTTGTTTTTTGTTTTTTTTTCTGAAACAAGCATGGCATTCGGTGAAGTACGTGGTGCGAAGGGCTGTGTTACTTGTTTGAAAAGTCATAAACGGGAAAAGTGGACAAGACGAGAAGCAAATAATCAGATTTTTAAACACTACTGAATGCTTTTGGTTTTACTGTATATACATTTTAACTTAAGTCTATTTATTTTGCCAGTATCAAGCTAGTTGAGGTTGATGGCGACACTTAAGAGTGATGTTCATAGGACTACGTGCAGCCTACATGACTCCTTCATGATAACTGACCAAAGGCTACATAAATATTCATAAATGCTAATACGGATCAACCATTGCAAAGGGCTAATACCATATTGCTCATTTAGGGCCGTGCGATATGACAAATCTCACATCCAAATACAGGTAATTTCATATCCAGGTAATGATACAGCAAATTCTCTGCAAATTCATATGTTAAGTAAATAATTAGACCTATTGTTTTTTCTAAATAAAATCAAGTATGGGGCATTTTCAGATTATCAAGCTAACCGGAAAAGAGTTCAAAAATAATGATAACCCTGGTGTAGTGAATTTTAATAAGGATGTTGATGATAATGGTGGTAATATTGTTAGCCTTAGCCATCCAGCCTTTTAAAAATGGCTAGTTACCAAAACAAAACACTTGGATCCAAAATGGTCTTAATGATGATTATTAATTTTTTTTAATAAACAGCATTTTTACCTGTAATTTGGCTGGATTTGGGGATCAGCCACTAATGCGCAGCTAACTGTGATGTTCAAGCTGTGAAGCATCCTCACCATTATTATTATTATTTAAACCTGTGTTGTGCCAACGTGACATTTGCCGTGCCTATCAGCATGTCATTCAGTACAGCACCGGTGGGCGCATACCAAATTAACCATCCAAATGAAAAAAATATTGCCATAAAGATTGCAACACAACAAAATAAACTACTGAGCATAATGTGAAATAAACATTTTTCTACTGTCATGTAGCCCAGCCCAAAGCTTGGTGCACTTTCTGTATGTCGCATTCCCATAACAGCGTTTGTCACACATCTATCAACGAATCTGTAAATAAATCTGAAATAAATGCCATGATGTTGCCATGGGCATTCATAAAACTCTGATAAGCTGAATTGGGAGATTCAAGCTATGTTGTATCATCACCATTATTGTCACTGTGACATACAGGAAGTACACTAAGCTACTAATATCTGTCCGATGTTATCATGTCGAACATGTCTCTCGACTCCAATTTGATGTAATGAGTCTTTAATACAGCCGGTGCCTGTTGAAGTATGTTTCTGTAAGGTTATGTCAGTGGTCAGAACCCACCATTGAAGGTGTTGCGTAGCCCTGTGAACACCACCCTGAAATAGTGTTCTGAGTTTTCTCTTTTAGTTAGTGAAATCATTGAACTTAGTTCTAGCAGTGTTTTGAATAAAAGTTTTATAGGCATATATTTTTGCAAGAAAAAGATCATATTTTTGGTCACACATTTCAGAGGAGACGGGGTTGTGCGTTTTTATTTATTAATCACTTGAGGTTGATTATTGGTAGAAAGAATGTCTCGTGCACATCCTTGCCTGGGGTGAAGTTTTCTAGTTCAAGGCTGCATCATGATGCCTTCATCTAGCAAAATTGGCAGGTCTTTTGTATTGTCGATGTAGCCAAAGGCATTTTTCACAGACTGAAGGAAGTTCATGTGCGCATGTTTTGTTTACTAGAAAACATCACCTCTACCTTGACCTTGAATCAGATATGCTTGCTTTTGTCGAAGGTCACTTGAGTTCATGTTATGGTTTTGGCAAGTTCAGCCATGGGTTTGTACAACACTATACACCGGGCATATTGTTTTAGCATTTCAGTCTCAGTTGCTTCCATGGTTTATCTGTATTGTGACATTTATTATATTAATGTAAGTTACTTGTCGTACAGTGTTTTTAAATCATTTCATAATGATTTCATTTCAATACTTTTTTGTATTGTAAATCATAATGGTACGACTGGAAGTATTGGATTTATAGTGTGTCCTGCCACTTAAAACAGATTGCAAAAAAAGTGCAATAGGTTTGGATTCCCCATTACAAACTGACTTCTTGGAAAGTTATTTGGAAAAATCCCATTAGTCCTCAAGTTCTTTAAACAGTTCCCTGTTGATTTTTCTGTAGTTTTAAATTTTGTTTTGTATTTTGCTGTTGACATTTTTTTAAATAAAATAAATGTTTGTAAGCCTTTGTTTTTTTTTTTTTTTTTATTATGCCTTACTATTGTTTAAGTTAAGGAGTCTTTATCAGCTTTTAGAACCTTTTTTTTTTTAACCAGGTATAGTCTTCAAACTTTCATGATGACAAAGCCATGATTTTTAACTATATTGGGATTTTGAGGGATGATTTGTAGTTTTTACTAATCTAATAATTTACCCAATTTATTCAAACATCAAGAGTAAATAGACGTCTATTGAAATTAGCTGCATCAACATTGTAGTTAAGAGAAAAGTTCACATTATGCTTACAGTTGTGTCCAACACTCTAGTCCTATATACAGTAGTAAAGTTTTTTGTTTGTTTTTTTTTTTCTTTTTATTTACCATCTTACAGCATTTTTTTTTTTTTTACCTTTTTATAGTACATTTTTTCCCTCTATAAAGTAAAATTTTTGCAGTAAATCTTTTCCTTTTACAGTTAGCATTTTAATTCATTCTTTTCCAGCAAGTTTTTGATTTGTCCCATTACAGTATTTTTTTTTTTACACATTTTTTTTTCCATTTTATTTTCCATTATACAAGTTCCCCCCATACAGTAAGGTTTTTTTGTCTGTTTGTTTTTTTGTTTGTTTGTTTGGTTTTTTTGCTCTTTTATGATAGTTGTTCCCTTATACAGTATTTTTTTAATATACCACTTTACACCTTAATTTTTTGTGAGAGATTTGCAAGAGATTAGGTTGTTTTTAATAATCTAATAATTTACTTAGCCATGCTGATATTTACTCAGATAAAACCTATGGAGTAAACAGAAATATATGGAACTCTATACTATACACTTTCCCCCAACCCTTATTTAAGTCTTTTAATTGCTTTATAACAATACTGTTACTCAGTAATTCTTTGTGTATTATCTTCATGAAGAACATGAGCATACACAGAAGAGTAGCGTGAGTCACTGTGGCTCTGGTAAGCACCGAGCACCGCAAGCAAATCACTTCTGAATAGGAAATTGTGTGGGCAGTGAAATCCAGGCAAATTTGTCCTCAGCTCGGTTTCTGATGGAAATATGGTTGGCCCTGTGGATTTATCTGCGTGGAGGTTTTAAGATCCACCGATTTTATATCTGTATTATGAAGTGAATAAAAAAAAAAATACATGAATATATAAATGACAAAGATATTTATCTGCTTGAACAGTTTTGTTTTTAACCCTAACCCTATCACATCCTTCCACCTCAGGAGCAATTTTAAGATTTAAGATAACTTTAAGTTAACTGAAAGTGCAGTGTCTCATTTAATTATGATTGTTGGCTTTTAATTTGCTTGATTTCAGTAAAGTTTTACAGTGAGCTTGGGCATTTGCCTAAGCTTTTAATGCATTTTGTGGTACTTTCACAGTATTTTCCCCTTCATAGTAAGTTTCTTTATTTGACAGTAAAGTGTACAGCAGTTTTGCCCTTGTATAATAAGCTAACTTAGTTTTTTAAACAAGTTTTTCTTATACTTTTTCTTTACAATAGGTTTCTTTGTTTAGCATTTACAGTAAAGATTAGATTTATTTTTAATTTTTTTAATTAACATTTTACATTTTTAGGGTTTTTTTTTTTTACATTGTTTATAGGTTTACTTTTTTATTTATTCCTTTACAGTAGCTTTATTAAAATGGCTGTTTATAGTAAATGTTTTGCTCTTTTCCAGTCATTTTGACACTTTTTCCTTGTTTCTTTACAGAGATTTTAATTGCTCTTTACAATTGACAGTAACACTTTACAGTAAGCTTTACATTAAGGTATTTTCTTTGTAGTGTCACTGTAGTGTTAATTTCCTTGCTCTTCTGTCATCCTAACACACACTTGACTTCAACAAATCAACAAACAGTACGTACATTACAGTACTGCCACTCTACTGAATCTTAACAAATGTGCATCACTGAGCTGTTTTCTTCTTGTTGTCGTTGTTTTTTTTTTACATTTTTAGTTTTTGGTTGCCTAAACATAGTTAAACCTGTAATTTAAAATTTGCACTTCACCCCCTTTGTTGGAATATGTTTCCATTACAGATGTAGTATATATCCATCTATGTGTGCAAGACACAACAGGAAAACATCAAGAACAATATATATTCTGTACTATATGTATGTGTGTCAGGTAGACTGCTGCCTGACATTTGGTCATGCAAATAGAAACTAAGAACACATATAGGCTTACACATACTTCCTGCCCTCTTGTTTTATTCAGGTTTTTGGGTTTTTCTCTTGAATAACTTTTCTTCACTGTAGCCCTATAAAATTAATGGCCAATAAGCTTTCCTCCAGTGAGTGAATCTAAAAAGCTCCAGACAACAAAATAATGAGCTGACACAATGTTTATTGATTGAAGCAGTGAATTTGACATCGCTGACATTTCCTCTAAAGACACCTGTCCTCTAATGCGGTTCTTGGTTCTTATTCCAAATCTAATTTATTGGTGTCCACATGCTTCAGTTTAAAAAACAAAAACAAAACTCTACAATAGCAGTTTTGCAATGGTAAAACATTAGTCAGCACAATATACGATATACTTAAAGTGCATATATGCATACATACACCAGTGTTTAAAAGTCAGTAGAATCACTCACCTTTGATTATAACATTTATATCACTGAATCAACTATTGTTGATTATCTGGACCATCAGCATTTGTGATTTTGGTTATGGTCTCAAACTGACCAGAAGGAAAGAAACTTGTCGGGTGTTTTGGTTTGTTTGTTTTTTTTTCTTTCTGAGAAATAAAGACTTTTGTGTGTGAGGAATTCCCAAGACAAGCTTACAAAGGTGTATACTACACCTTTCATAGAACAGAATGGAAAGAGAAACAGGAGGCCCTCATGTACAACTTTGCAGGAGGATCAAAACAACAGTCTCTAGTTCGTGAAACAGATGCCTCGCAGGTCCTAAGCCAAAACTCTTCAAAAGGGAAGAGGTGACTCCAGGACGCTGGACTTCTAAGCAGGGTTTCAAAGAAAAACCCATATCAATGACAATGTTAAAATCAGCAAAAAATGCAGAGATTGGACAGAGGGTGATTGGAAAAAGTGTTATGGAAAGACGAATCTAAGTTTGAGGTATGTGCAGGTGCTGGTATTTGGAAATTTGTACAGGGTTAAAAGAATCCTAAACAAGGATGGTTATAACACTGTTTTGCAGTGCCATGGCATACCCAGTGGATGGTGTCTGATTGGAACCGGTGTCGTGCTTCGACAAGACAATGACTCAAAGCACTGCTCAACAATGATGTAACACCAATTTAGGTAGGAAACGATTGGCTAGTGCAGTCTACAGATCTTGATCCTGTTGAGCTGATGCAGGACCAGCTTGACCAGATGGGGAAAAAAACTTCCCATCAGTCCAGTCCAATTTATGGGAGGTGCTTCAGGAAGCAGGGGTGAAATTTTTGCAGATTACCTGAATAAAGTGTCAGATACAATCCTGAATGTCTGTGAGGCTTAAATTGCTTCAAATGGAGGATTCTTTTAATGGAAACAAAGTTTGAAGCATTAAACTGGAGTACAAGTCATTTTGTCTAACCTTGTGAGTATCTTGTGTATGTATTTTTATTTATTTTGCAACTTGCTTGATCAATAAAACTATGAGGTTTCATGACAAATGTGAAATCTTCTGAGCAATTCCAAACTTTTGAACAGTAGTGTGTGTATATTGTTGGTTACAAGCTTTGACTTTTATTAGTTTGAAGTATGATATCTGTATATACTCGGTTGAATAATATGTATATGGTGGCCTGGGAAAACCCTTCATAGGATAAAACTTTGTCATGTTCTTCTCTGTATAGTTTTGAAAACTATGTTTTCCTGAAATAATTCTCAGAAATGAAACATAGGCACTGAATTAATATTATTTATTTAAGGATATTTACCTAAACCATGAAAAGGGTGTAAAGTTTTCAGTCTGTTTGATATCAGATAACAGACATTTTCGACAACTGGTGTCTTAGTTCTGTTTGATCAAAGTGCGACATTCACTTTTGTCACAGTTTTGCCACCAGGTTTGTTAAACTGGCTCTTTACCCAACATCATGGTGAAATACATTTTTATGGTTGATGTGTCAGTGTGCTTTAGGTAGAAAACCTCTATGTAGGGCAAAAATGCATCTTTTTTTTATTGTCTGGCAGAATTCAGCCACATTGACAGCCAATGGGGTTTCCTACACTGCTACACTATTGTAGACGGCTATTTACACTTCAGGACTGCTGAAAAAAATATATATAACAATGCCGCAGAGTGCTTCCCTATCAGAGAGGGCTCCAAATAGAACCTTCTTAGTAAGTGAAGAACCTTTAGTAATCCACATAACCTTTGAGGGACATTTTTCCCACTAAGAGTTCAGCTTTGATAATCTCAACTGGCCTCTTTGTCCAGGTAACAGAAAAGGTACAAGGACACAATCATCGCTCCAGACTAAAAGGCAGAAAGAGAAGCACAAAATGATTCAACTTTGCAGGTCTGAACAAGCCTTGATTATCTTGTAAATTTTCATCATGTTCTGAAATTACCTCAATACCAGCAACCCCTGCTGTGGCTGCTCCCAGAATGTAGAGTTTTTCATCTAAGGTCCATTCAATATATTTAACACAGCCCTGAAGAAAGAAAATGCTGGTGCTGTAAACTTGACCAGCCTTGTAGCATTACAAATATACCATTTTATACTTATTGCATTGTTGAATTCTCCCAACCTGATTGGTCATAATGTGTTGATACATTTTTCTGACAGTATTTCTGGCTGGAAGGTTTATTTTATTGTGCTTGTTATAATATTAGTAGAATAAAAGAAAATGAATATAATTATAGATATTGTGATATGCTGAAATTTTCTTTGAGGAGATATTTATTTGGCTTTTTTTGGAAGGAGTCTCCCTGGTCAGGGCTTTGTAATCATCAATGGTAAATCCACAACATCAAGTCTGCAGTGTTCAGGATGCTTTATATATACTGTTTGTCTGTTGTTTACTGTAATGTAAGCGATAACAGGAACATACTTGTTTTGATATCCACAAAATTAAAATTTACTATAAATAAATAATTACATATGAGATCAGAAGTTTATGTATATTCATTATGGACATGAAGGTCATGCCATTATTGGGCTTTCAATGATTTTTTTTTAACTGGTCTTTTTCTGAGGAAGAATGATTGTACAACATACATCTTTAATTGGAAAAAAAAAGAATTTGGTGTTAAAATTAAGTTAAAATTTTTGGGGAATTTCTGAAATCAACACAGGGTCCTAATTATACATACAGCATACCTAATATTTGATTAAATGTCCCTAAGCAAATTTCACCATAACCAGAAACTTTTGGTAGCCATCAACAAGCTTTTGTCAGAATTCTGGTTGGATATTTGACCACTCTTTTTGGCAGAATTGGTAACATCCAGTCACATTCAGTTTCCTGTCTAGATCCTGCTTGATCCACAACCATTTTTTGTGTCCAAGTTTCAACCACCTAACTGATGGTTTGAGGTTATGCTGAAGAATTCAGAGGTGATCCTCCTTCTTCATTATTCCATCTACTTTGTTTAACCATGCTTAAAGGTTGCTTACAGGTTCTTGTCTTTGAATGCCTCACATTTACTCCTCCAAACACACCTCTGGTCACTGTGGCCAGTCAACTCCATCTTTGACAAGTCAACTCATCTGACCATGAAACTTTCCTTCAGAAGGCTTTTCTTTGTGCACCTAGTCAGAACTTTAGTCAAGATTGAAGGTGCCGATTTTGGAGCAGGGGTTTCTTTCTTGGACAGCATCTTCTAACTCCATGGAAATGTAAGTGCTGGTGTTCCAGCAGCTTCAAGTTCATAGTTCCTGAGTTGTTCCTGACCATCAGAAAACCAATTCCCTCTCAGCTGAGGGTAACAGTTTGGGTCTTCTTGCAGACCTTGGCAAAGAGGCACAATGACTTGTACTGGTCAAAAACTTTTTTTTTATGTTGTACACAGAAACAATACCAACTGATGATCACAACCAGGAAGTTAAAAGACATTTCTGAGGTGGCAGTATATATATTTTTGACCCTGTAGGAATAATTCGGACCCTGTATTGATTTCAGAGAACCCAAACAAAATTAAAACGCATGCACTAAATTCTTGGCTTTTATTTCTATTAAAGATGCATGCTGCACAGTCATTCTTCTTCAGAAAAAGAACAGTTTGAAGAAATCCCAATCCCAATTGAAAGCCCAATATTACCATGACGTTTATGACCATAAAAAAAGGAAGAGCACATGCTGTTAACATGCTGACAGCTTCAGAGTGGTGACAGTTCACATCTGGATGCATCGCATCGCCCTGTCATTGAATAGTTGTCTAACATTATGCCCTGTCATGTTTAATTCTTTGAAGATGGTGTCTACATAGTAGGTTGGGTGTGGATAAAACCTAGAGTTAGGTCAAATTGCTGCTATAATAAATTTCAGGCAATACAATCAGTCTAGCAGTGTGCGTCCTCACCTGTACTGTGCTGTTCTGTGCATACGGCAAATTGCATACGATTGTTGTGTTTCCACAGCAGCTGGGATGGTAAATCTCGCCATATTGGGAAGAATAATAGGAACCAGTGAAGTCGGTGTAGTTATTGAAACCACAACACTGCATCTGTCATGCAACAAAACAGAAGAGATGGAAGGTTAGAGATCCAGTATGTGTTGCTCTAAGAAAAGACCGAATGGTTAAGTTTGGTATTCATCCCACAGCACCACATATGGTTTCATGACACTTTCATTACAAATTCCTGTAAAAAGTTTATTTAGCAAGTCAATTTTTTAACCCACAAATTACCTTCACTGATATTACATTGGCCTAAAGGTCTTTAAAAAGGACTACAGATATATGAATGATCAATTCTAGGTATCCACAACCCTGAGTTGCCACGGCAATGCGCACCGGGTCATTTAGTAATCAGGTCTCTGTAATAATGCCGGCACCACAGTGAGAGATGCTCTTCAACTAAGCCTTCATTTACCATTGTCATGGTCGTGTTCCACAGGCTGGTGAAGTGGAAATCTCTTCCATATTGATACTGCAGGGCAGGTTTTCCCCATGATTTTAAAAATGTCAGAACCTGAGAGAAGAAAAAAAAAATAGACAAGGCTAGATGTGCATGTACATTGTAATTCATGCTAACCAGTGTTTCTTAATGTCCTTGCATATGGCCATTAGTGAGGCCTGTAAAGTCATTCAGCCAAAACAAATAAAGACTCAAAGCAATAACACTGGAGTTGATGATCTTCCGTGGCTTCTGATCATGGAAAATTTCCATATATATTGATGCATTTGGTTGGGAAGGTTTCAACCAATTATGTTCGATCTAATGATTATTTCATGCAGCAAACCCTCCAAACGGATACATTGGTGAGGCAACTATCTGGCAGAAAATACGGTGCCAATCTCTACCTCTCTCTTTGTTTCTCTCTCTCTGCTTTGGTTAAAGTGATGAGGGGGAGAAACATTCATGACATTCTATGAGAAAGATGGATGGATTGGGGGAGTGAGCGAGTAAGGGGGGGTCAGCACGAGCGGTCCTCTGGATGCCTTGGGGGACGTGCAGACAAGCGGCAATTAAAAGACCCCCCTCCGTCCCCCAAGAAGAAAGCAGAGGAACACAGATCAGTAGGGTTATTATGCACTAGCTCGACTAATCCATCACCATCTATGATGGCAGGACAAAGTGCTGAAGGGGAAAGTGATCCTGTTAAAAGCCGAGATCACTAGCCATATAAGGTGGAGAGTGCAACTCATAACTGGCACAGACCTCAGACCTGCTGAGAAAAGCATATTCCAAACAATACAAGCACAGAAGACTCTATATATGAACTCACATAAAGGTCTTGTCTTAACGGTTTACTGCATTCATGTGTTTTCTTTTATGGAAACACAGTGTGTGTTGGAGATGCAGTATAAAAATGTAAAAATTCAGGCTTCGAATGTGATACTTTTCTGCTAATTTATCTCTCGCTATCATTGAAACACATTCCCATAACTGTCCCGAATATGCCTTTGCACGCTTGTTATCTTTGTCCATACATATTAGGTTTCTGATTTATTCTCGAGCACAAGATTGCAGCAGGGAATAGAAACAGTACTGCAGTACATTTAAGCATGTCAGGACTTATCACTCTCACCAGTACTGATTATTCAGGTAGATGCGTTTACTGTTCAAATTTACATTACAGTGATATTGTAATGCATTCGCAGTCCATATTTATCTAAAATGCAGCAGATGCAGCCGGTTACAGGCAGGCATATTCATTATTAAAACAGCCATTTCTTTTGGCACTGAATTGAATAAATGGACGTTTGGGTGTCAATGACGGTGACAAACAGCACATTAAATGAGCTTGTGCATGGCTAATGTTCCCCCTAACAGTTCTGACTGTCCATAATTCAAACATGTGTCCTTCTCAGGTCCTTCGTGTTTGCTAATGAATATCCACGGCAGAACTGGGTAACCTGATGGGCTGTTGTTCATTCAGAGAGTGATGTCAGAAAAGTCAAAAAGTAGAAGTATTTGCAAATGAGAATGCACAAACTTTGTAGGAATAATGGACTATTACCAACGACATTAGAACATAAATAAAACTGGGCATTGCATGTGACCAGTAAGATTTGATCAAATTGGCCTAAAAAATGTTTTATTTGCTTGATTAAAGTGCATTATTTTCCTAAATCGCTTTCCATAACTCATTCAGAATTATTATAGGTTTCACTAAATGGCCACAGCAATATATGTATAATAGGCTGTTTTGCATATGAATGCCTTAGCCTGAGTTGTTGAGGAGAATAAATTGCTAGGAGTGAGAGCGCTGGCACACAGCTTGGAGCAATCACACAGTCATTAAGAAGCAGAATGCACTGGAGCCACCACCAACTAATCATATTTATTAATGGTCAGAAAAAAAATGATGAAGTGATTAAGAAAACATGTACATGCAAGTAATATAAGCTAGAACAGGAAAGGTCAGAAGACGCATGAGGAGGCTGGGACCTCAAAGCAAAACTTACGTATGACGAACAGGCCAGGGCACACAATCCAATTGTCAGCTCCGAAATGAAAATGATGATAATGATGGATAAGAACTGAATGGGGAAAGTGGAGATTTATAATGAGATTTTTTTTTTTTATGCTAAGTAATTAAATGTATCTGAGGTCATATGGCAATGTGCTAATGTATAGGAGACCGGGAAGCAACTTTATATTTAATGCAAAGTACTTACCAAATGATTAATAATATTTAACTTAATTAAAAATTGAGAACATAATTAGTAAAATGTTCATCTAAAAATCACATCTTTATAAACAATGCTCGATAATGCGTCTGTTATTCCTTACCATTATCAGGAGACATTTGCTCTCTTTTTTTGCCCCACAGCAGCCCAGAAATCCCAGCAGGACCATTATAATTCCAACACAAATAAGGAATATGTCCACGTTGATAACGTTCACTGCATATATGGAGAACACTCCAAGTAGGGCCGCACCCAGTACATCTCCACTTAAACGCAGCCAGAACCCCACAGCAATCAAGCCTCCTCCTCCCACCTATTATCAAAAATTGTATTTATATATATATATATATATACCGGTATATATAATAATGCTTTCAGAAAATTCATTATTCATGACTTTAGTCACACAACATGTACAATGTTTATAAAGTAGAAAGGTATAAATATATGACTTTGTATTGAACAATGAATCATACAATGAGGTCATACAGTCATCTCATGCAAATATAAATACTATAGATGTGATTTCAATTTAAACACTTAAGCCTTATGCCGGGTTTTATAATGTATCCTGCATGTTAGATAATACATTTTAAATGCAATCCTAATGCATTTATAAGTACCAGATTCATGGAAAATGCTATGCTAATGGTTTTCCCTAGCTGACTTTGATCACAGAAGCAATTCATAACTGATTTTCAATTTTTTATAAAAGGGAATTTCCTCTCCACATTTAAGAGACTCAGCATTCTTCTTTTTAAATCTACCAGTATATAAGATAAAACAGTAATTTCATTACTCAGTTTGGTTAAACGACTTAAGAAACCAAGTTCTTCCCTGAGCCACAGTTGAAAAACATCTCATCTGGGACTGCGGTAGACATTCTATTTGTTTGAGATTTCATGCCATTGCATTCCCAGTACATAATTATCCTAAACAACTGTCCTTTTTAATCTTCACCTCTTCCTATGGCTTTATGTCATTACCTTCTTTTTTTTTTTTTTAACAATACCTGAGGCAAGTGTGTAGTAACATGGGTCATTAATTAATGGTCATTAATTAAAGTTAAAAAGCTCCATAACAAACACTAAGGGGTGTCCTTCTATCTCTCTCTGTGTATAGGCCTGGAGCATCATGTATAACCTTCCTAACAGAGGTGTAACCCAGGGACACTACCTGTGCGTGTATCTGATTAGTGCTCCAAATATCCGTGTTTGAATCTTTATTTAGATTAAAACCTGAACTGGGTGCTGCCCACAGTATATTATAACATATTTATTTAGGTTTGTTTCACAGAATATTAACAAATTAGGACCTTAATTTAATCCAGGGTGTACCTGCTCAGTCCCATGACCAGGCAGGTACTAAGGATGAATGACTAAATGACTGAAGGCTGTAAATGTGCAGATTAATATTAATGTCTACATTAATAAATGTGATTTTTCTTTTTGTCCTGAGCTTCATATCTGACTGATCACCAGCATGAAAATAAAAAACGCTTGCTTAAGAATCTTGCGCGATCCAAGTCTCAACATAGGCCTCTAGTCTCAACTGCATTCCCTGTAAAAATTTCTGCCAAGTTTTCCGGTTAAAATAAGTGCATTTTAAGGTTGGGGGGGGTATCATGATGTGTATATTCCTGTTTGTTGGAATGATGCATCAGTATGTATTTCCTACGTCCCTCCATTTACAAATGAAGCTCTAATTCAGCAACTATTTTTTCTCTCCTTAAAGTAAGAATGTACAATTCTATTCACATCATTGATCCTCCTAGTATAATGATAAAAACCTCTTAATAAAAGTCAGTTGAAAGGTTTTTCTCGTCCTTTTTCTGTAAGCCATGTTCAACTGTAGATCAATTTAACTTCATCATGCTGCAGTAGCATACAGGTTAATGAAACGCTTGATGTCAATGTGTGAGTTCAAACATTGCCACTGAAACCTGACAGTCTATGTCAAAGGCAATCTCAGCTGTCACAGCTGTAGCTCTGATTGTGCTGCATGTCTGATAAAGCGTACACGGCTCCACGGTACCTTTTTCTGACATCAATTTTAACGTGGCTTCCAGAATAGTTTATGCATTTACCATGTGACATTTTCCCCACCTGCTTTCGATAATCAGTCCCGCTCACAGCTAATCAATTATGACATGCATATTACATTCAGGTTCCTATATCCAAATGTTTCCCGCTGGCCTGTCATAATCATTTTTTGGCATTGTCCTTTCTATCTGCAGAACAGGCTTGAACTTATAATAATAAAAAATACAATATGTGGGGAATGTCATGTGAGGAGAAGTTGCGTAAAATATTTACATTACATGTAAATCAGTTTATGGGAAGGGGAAAATGGAACAAAAAAAGCCCGAAATGACAGAATGGACTGCCTTGGCAGAACAGCAATAGGCCAGAGAGATCCCCAAAGAGCAGGATCTGGCTGGAGAGGACAAAAATAGAAACCCTGCCATGTTTGAAGGAGACATGAAATAGAAGTCAATGTCCCATACCTCAATAAATAGGAGAATGTGTAATCTTGGGACTCCAAAGTATTCTGAAGCAGTGAATTTAAACTAAATTTCACCAGGGACTTGCTTTTCTGAGAAAACAGGAGCTCTTTGGCTTGTATTTGAAAGTGACTCATGCCATCGCAAGGGATTTTTCCTAGGCAGTATTGCTATTAGGGGTCTAAATATAAATCTTGTGTGAAGCTTCCCTGTGACAATGTCAGTTTTAAAAGCGCTATCCAGATTAAATTGGATTCAAACTATGAGGGCAAATCAACGTTTACTACTTTAACCGCCAGTTGTCGGAATCCTACACTCCTTCAGTTAGACTGAGATTAATTTGTTGTTTATTTGGCCTCAATGGTTGCGTCGAGCTTAAAAGCACAAATGAATGGAACTTATGGTCATGTATGGAAATATGCCACAGTCCACATTTCTGTGAAACGATACCACTAATTAGCATAGTTTCCTAATATAAAAAATATATATAATATAAATATATATATATATTTTTTTTTAAACACGTATTAATAATACAATAAGATGTGCTTCATTATATTGTGATCTACTGAATATTCTACACATATTAATGATACAATAAGATGCACCTTTTTAGACGTGATCTTAATAGCATCCAAGTCAGCTCAGTGTAAGTGCAAGTTCAGTGTTAAAGCAGTCTAATCTCAAAATGGCATTTAAGAATTGCTTTTGGGAAAATAAAACCCATCGTCTATTATGCTGTGAAATCATCCTTAACAATTAAAGCATACAGAACGATCAAGAGTGCAGAATCTTCCGGTCTAAAACATCTACTAGCGATTGCGGAGTTTCATCCCCATTAGCTACCAAACCAAGATGGGAAAATTAGCAGCTTACAAGTTAATGAGATGAAAATTGCTGCATGTAAGAAACTGTGATTGCCTTGTTGACTATATAGACTTCGGCACACGACTGTGACGTATAGTTTGAAAGCTCCTTTGTTATATGTTTGCATTATGGGGAGTATAAATTACTGTGTGCATATGCACGGGGAAACTGAATCTTGTTTCTCCATTACACGCTGCATAAAAATCTCAGGCTATAAATACAGAAATGTAATTACTCTTCTAAATGCCACCACCGCGCCTCACGTCTTACATTGACACGCATACTTGTAATGAGAAAACACAACATGCTTACCAAGATTAACAAGTTGTACACAACCATCATAAGTTTGGCAAATTCGAAAAAACCCATTTTAATCTGTAAGTAAGCAAAAAAAAAAAAAAAAGGTCAGTTTTATGCTGAATCTCTGTCACAGAAAGAGATAATTTGTGAAATGGTAGCGATTAAAATAAAATAAAGTACCTGCTTCTAGGGAATGGTGACGAGTCAGAGGATGGCACAGGTCAATGGACATGAGTAGTTGAGGGAAATAAAGAAAGACAAAGAGAGAGATGCTCACAGGTAGAATAGGTGTGGTATAAGTTGTGATAGAGGTCACTCAAGTGGTCAGGGGTTTGGGTGTTTGTCAGCTGCCTGATTTCCGCTGCAGTGCTAAGACACACCTACTGAATCACCACATTGAAAGAAGCGGCCTTCATCTGTCAAGGCCTAATGGAACTATTTAAATGCCAGGTATAGCAGTAAATGTTATGTAATATGAACATGTGATTGATGTGTGATGAATAGAGAGTAATAATCTGAACAAAAAGCATATGCACAACTGATGCACACTGTTTGTTATTAAAACATAGCTATTACAGACAACATGACAATTAGGCACTATGCATAAAAAATAAACGCTACGCTTCTGGTTAATAGGTCATGTTTGTTTGCTGCCTTCAGATCCTTTGTGTTCTTTCCTATGGGGCTTCTTTGTTCTTTTGTCCACAACTCTCGGTGATATTTTCTCACTTCCTCTGTAGAGGGCAATGTTGCAGCACTCAGGTTCAGCTTAGTCAACAGCTCTGTAGGCTTCACTAATTCATTCTTGTGGCGTGTAGGGTTCATGGAGCTGATTGATGTTCTCAGTGTGTAGGACGCTGTCTCTCTTTGTTCAGTTTTCTCGATGAAAAATGCTCAAGAAAAAACAAAGAGATAATCAGCTCAGCCAGAGGGAGACTTGAGCAGTGACCTGTTCTGGAGGTATTATGGAGGACTGTTATTATGATTTGGGTTAGCAAATTAATGACTGATATATATATATATATATATATATTTTATGGATGAATTTTTTGTTAAAGATTTGAGAATGGATTTCTCGTAACTCAGATACGTTTAAAAGATGTATCTGAAAGTTTTTTAATACGCCTTTTTTCTAAAGACTTACAAGCGAGAAGATTCTTTCATTCATCTTTGGTAACTGATATATTCCAGTCACGATCATGGTGGATCAAGAGCCTTTCACAGAAACACTGAGTGTGAGCTGAGAATACACCCTGGATGGTATACTAGTCCACTACAAATCTAATTGTGTTTGTTGTTGTTATAGTGTTTTACCAGGCCTGGATTCTGTGGTTCAAACATATAAGGTGGTTTTGCCCAGATGTTGCCTCCTTGCCTTTTTTATATAGTTTGTAGCATAGTTATCATATATAATAAAACTATAGCAGAACCAGGATATTGGTGGAAAGGGGTGATGTTTTGGATATTGGCAATTCCTTGCATTCATTGGATATCTTTCTTTGGAATCAAGGGGAAAAAGCAAGAAAGAATCACCATCCTGTGGTCCTATTGGATTTATGGATTCTTTAATGGATGGAGTATTGGCTGGAGTATAAACTGTGCATGCAACAGACATGCTACCTTCAGTAATTCCACACCTGTTTCCAAGCAGAAAACGCTTCACCCTATCATCTGGAGATCACTAGTTAGAATCCCACAGCCATCTGTGGCCAGAAGCTCAAGACAGCAAAACTTCACATGGCTCAGAGAAAGTATTTGTCAGCCTTCTGGTTGGTAGCTGTCGTGTGATGGGAAGAGCTGTCTGACGGGTGGGAAGTGGTCATGACTAAATTAGGAAAACAAAGTATTTATACACCTAAAAATGGACCTATATGGTAGGTAGACCATTTGTTAAAACACTCATTCTCTCCTAAGCCAGTTTTGTTTATCCCAAGCCTCAGATCTACATGTTTTGGGGAGGTGGAAACCCATGTAAACATGAGATTATATGTATAACCCAAGCTCAGGAGTAAAGCACAGAGTAGTGCGGTTGCAAAGCTACCTACGGGAGCTTCTGAACCCGACTTCATATACAACATGTCAAGCCTAATATGAACAAAATTAAAAGAAGTCACGTTTATGTGCTATATCAGGATCTTTGGCCTAAATCTAGACCAATTTAAAGTCCAATTTGCGTCCAGCTCCGAAACAGACCTTTCTCAGTCAGCGCTCACTCATGTCTACTTCTACCATTGATTCCAATGGGGAACCATAAAAGATTACCAATTGGCCACTCCTTATGGACCACCTTAATCTCCCTCTCTCTATACCTTCCTCTTCTATTCCATCTCCATCATTTCCAACCAGCATTCTAACATGCAATTTCTCTCCCTCCCGTCTTTGTTCTGATATCCCTGTCATTTGGTCTCCCTGTAATAATGGCCAGTAATTGGTATGACTTACACATCTCAGAGTGGTGGCCCTACAAGCAGGAGTAAAGAGCGGGGGGAAAAGGAAAGAAAAAACCCAGATGGATTGCTCGATGCCTCCATGCTGAAGTTAAACACATAAAAGGCTCCGGCCATCTCTATAATAACCTTTTAATGGCCCTTTTTTATGAGTTATGACAATTTCAGCAATGCCATTATTTAAACGTCCCGTCCTTAATCTCAGTGAGAAGAAGACTTGTCAGGTTGTGCAGGTCATTAAAACCAGTTAATAATAATAATAATCATGCATGGCTCTGCATTCATAGACAGAAATAATCAGTTAGTCATTTTTCATCATCTCGGTAACAGGCAGTGATGCTTCTAGGGTGCTGATGGAGCCAGTAAAACATGGATGACTGTAACAAGGTTGGCTAGATTGCCCATTACCTGCTAGCTCTAGGGCAGGTGCATAGGTGATCCATCTCATGTCCCTGGCCCGGGTTCCAGAGTGGCCGCGCCTCATGAAGCTCCTCTTCCCCAGGCTCTTTTTATAGCCTGGTGAGATGATACAAGCCCTGAAACTGTGCAGCAAGCTACAAAAGTGTTAATGGAGACAAAAGCAGCCTGACCAAAGCAGATAAACAATACGGTGTGATCCTGCTGTCATAGGAAGAAATAACCTGTAAAAAGCCAGGGAAAATCCAAGTTACGATGTCATAAACATGGAAACACTTTTAAGCGTGTTCTCTAAATCATGGCTCAAGCTCACCATCAGCCTCATTATTGCACATTATCCAAGGCTATAAAAGAATAGCTGTAGGGGAAAAGATGCATCACGGATCCTACAGTGCCAGGGAATGAACTCTTTAATGTTCGTGCCATGGACAGCAATCAATATAAAATAACTGTTTGTAAACATCTAATGTAACCACGTGTCATGCGTCTGGGCCCATTTAGGTGAGAAACTGCAACAATAGTAACAGGCAAATGCTACAAAGGCCATACCTAATCACCCAGGCTCCCCCATGACCTTGATTTTTTTTTTTTTTTGAGTTAATTTATCACTAACCGATGTAAGCAAACACATATTAATTTTGAGCTGCTCCTCAGTGCAATAGCTGACTGGGTCAGGAACTCCGAACAGGGGTTGCTCCAGATCCAGTGCAATTTTTGCAAGGCAAAGAGATAGATAGGGACAGTGAGAGAGGATGCTGGGATATGGAGATATTTTGCCTTTGTTGAGTGCATTGCTCATCAGATTGAATGGCTATTGAAGCAGATAAAAAGGTGTGATAGTCAGTTGGACATCTTCATGAAGGCTTTGCAAATATACATGTAAATGTTTCCAATAAATGTTGCTTATGAAATTCTTTCTATGGACTTTTTAGAGATCTATATTTGCAAATTCACAAATTCCAATATCCCCAAACATAATATCCAGAAAGAACAATTTGCATAAACACATGACCACGTTGCTATATTTGGTGCTAACAGGGTCGTGATTCTCTTTAGGTCTTCACGGACAATACAGGAGAACCAGAATAATTTTTTTCCCATTATAAAACTAGATTAGTGCATTCAAATATTTCTTCACTTCAGCACTTTTTCGCCTCTGTTACCTAATGAGTGCTACATTCGCAACTAAACGTGCCAAGAATAAGGTTTTCTATTAGTTCTAAATCATTTGCACACTACAGTTGCCCAGAGGTTAACAGAGACAGGATTTCTCCTGAAACCTGCAGCAGCCGAGCAAATTAACAGTAGGTGGTCCACTAACCTTGTAGCTGCCTTTATTAGTCTCCATTTTTTCAATCTGCGGCAGCTTTTGTCTACATTGGTTCATCCAATTATAAAACAAGCTGAACAGCAAGGTTATTAAAGTTCTTTACAAGAAAATACTTGAGTATTAGAGAAGACATTTGAGTGTCACCTTATTGCAAGCACATTTACTGCATTATTTCATGCTGTGTCCATGTTTTGTGCACATTATATAAGTATTTATCTGCAGCAATGAAAGGAATTCCTGATTTTTGGAAATGGGATAGAAAAAATGAGGGCAAGAGCACAGTAAGGGCTGGCCCTTTTTAAATATGTATAGGACAAGATAGCATTTTCAGATTAGCTGGGTGATTCCATGATTCTGGGGCCATTTGTGTCCCACACTTATTAAATATATATACAAAGTAAAGGTGAAAGGACATTTTTAATGTACATAAAGTGCCCTTTACAACAACCTATGTCTGTGTTTCAAATACGTTACCCGTGCTGGCAAAATGAGTCGGAATGCGCATAGGCTAATTATGAGCTAAGAGGTTTCAGTCGAAATGAGATTTTCTCAAAAATGAGTCCATAAAGCCCTCGTTTATTGATCCCCATGATAAAACAGCA
>JAQMCW010000035.1:4585649-4598338 GCA_030068335.1 Chrysichthys cranchii
GAGTGTGGGAAAGGTTAATAAGAGAGTGGGAAGGGTTTATAAAGCCTTAAAATATATATAAATAATAAAATTAATGTAACGGCGCAACATCGTGGTTTCACCTTTCACGGGGGGGCGTGGGAACATAACCCCCGCGGTAGCCGGGGATTCACTGTATTGCAACTGATGCCTAGCAGTGTTTCCAGCTCTTAATGTTTGGAGTGTTACCCCATTTATTATGTCCATTAATTTCAAGCATTGCCTCATCGTAATCAAATCCTCTTCTTTGTAGTGCAACCTTTGTCTTTAACCATGTATGCAGAAGAAATGCTTTTATCAAAAAACCCAAAAAAACAGCTGGCAACAAATTTACTCTTCTCTTTCCACTCTGTAAGAGTCCTCCAATTTACAAAAAAAAAAAATGGCTGTGGCATTTACACTTGCGTTGACATATTTCTTGTGTTTACATCTATTAGACAGTTAGAGTTGGCCATGCAGAGTTGCTAAGAGCAACGAAGTCTTCACAGTAATACATATGTCAAATCATTGCACTTATAAACACTGTTAGTGGTTCAAGTCCAACAATAACAGTGGCTCAACATGAACCTTTCCGATTCTTTCGAATACCCACTCTGACATTTACGTCAGTTTTGTCATAGTTTTTTTTTTGGTACTGTGCTCTTTTCTTGGTACTGTGCATTGTCACAGATCAGCTTTATAGAAATCTCAGCTTTATAGAAATCTGGATATAGATTAGATCCTTAACAAGCAAGCATGGGCGGGGGTAGCTCAGGGGGTTAAGACATTGGACTACTGATCGGGAGGTCCGAAGTTCATCGTGTGTTGTCCTGCTCCCAGTTTTGGAGTGTCCTCCTGCTCCGGATAGGGATTGCCATCGTGCCGCTGTTGGGATGGTCCATGCCAACCAAGGAGTTTTTCCTTGCCCTCGTCGCCACAGGCTTGCTCATCAGGGATAGGCATATAACTATACATTTCCGTATATTTAAACATATGCACTTATGGATATGTTTATGATTAATTAGCCTTTAATTGGACATTATGTATTGTAAAGATGCTTTGTGACAATGTTCTGTTGTTAAAAGCGCTATACAAATAAAATTGAATGGAATTGAATTGAAATGAAGTTCAAATCCAAGCACCGCTAAGCTGCCACTTTTGGGCCCGTGAGCAAGGCCCTTAACCTCAAAATGCTCAGTTGTATAAATGAGATTAAAAAAAACGCAAGTTGCTCTGGATAAGGGCGTCAGCCAAATGACGGTAATGTCATGTAATGTAAAGCCAGTGGTGACAGGGTCAAGTAAAATCCCTGAGACAACAAGAGCAAGAAACTTTGAGAAGAACCAGACACAAAAGGGGAAACCACGTTCATCTGGGTGATCCCACATAGCACTCAAGTTCCACAAAGACGTAGACGTCGTCTCTGACTTTGACCTCATATTCTGTAGATCTTTTGCATAATTTCTTCCCTTTCCCCCCGTGCACTCTCTTTTGTCTCCTTTTTCCCCCAGATCAGACATCTCCTGTTGCTTTTTGTCATCCTTCTTCATTAGCTTTTACACTTACTTGTCAGTTTGCTCCAATCATCTGCCCGTTCTCACCGAGCCCGTCAAGAACAAAGCTCTCTCCTTGCAGACCAAAATACATCAGCCATTTTGTTATTTGCTGGCACTGTGTAATTTAAACGAACTGAAGTCTGGTGTTCTGTTGAACGTGACCCTTTTAAACTGCTGAAAGGAAAATGCTTAAATTACCATGAAAGGTGGTGGGATTATGAAGACAGAGTGAGAGGGGGACTCTGCGGTTCATCAAGACGACAAAGATTCCTGATGTTAAAGGAAAGAATAAAAACAAGGCCAAGATTAGCCATGAAACAACCATGCTCCTCTTTCACAAAAACAACACTTGAACAGGCAATCACGGTAGTGTTGACATCCTAATAGTGGGAAGATAGAAGGGATGTGTGTGTGGGGGGGTGTTCCGCGTCGAGCGGTGGTACCCTTTAGGGAAATTACAGTCATTTACTGGACAGACAGCTTCAAGTAAGTTAAAGAGCAGCAGTGTGCACACGGTAGGGTGCTCAATTCGAGCCCAGAGACTGTCCGTCAGCCTGACTTCAATCTTTCTCTGCAATTTCTCAACGCTTTTGACGTTTATGATTGTCTCATTTTTGTTCGCTTGCTATTTTCTTCATCCTCCTTCTCCTTCATTTTTATTCCTCCTCTTTGCCGTGCCGATCCCTGCATCTGCTCTACTTGTCACGCATATAATGAGTGAGTCCCTGCCAAGCCTTTTCTTCATAACTCTCTCTGTATATCTCTCACCCATTCTCTCCTTCTCCACAGTGTAGAGTTTGAAGAGAAGGAAAAACATCACTTTAGCTAAAGCACATCCCAAAATAGATCTGCAGCACCCCAGATAAAGATCAGACAGCAGACAAAGCCACTGAGCTCCTCTCTCTTGCTTGCTTGCTCTCTCTTGCTCTCTCTCTCTCTCTCTCTCTCTCTCTCTCTCTCTCTCTCTCCCCCTGTCCCTCTCTGGAAACAGTGGCTTGTCAAAGCAGAGCAGGAAGGTTAAAAGATGACGCGGTGAAGGAGAAGGAAGAGCAAGAGATCTGGGATACATGCTAAGCCCCTGGGAAGGCATGATTAGTATTGTAGTTAAAATTGGACAAGATGATGCACAAGGGTTTTATTACTGAAATGGGATCCGGTGTTGGTGCCATATATAAAATTTGTAGCCAAATCTCAATTTCAGCTTAATAAAAGCAGGTACAGTATTTCCATATCTCGGCTCAGTGGGGGGATCGCAAAGAGGGAATTGGATCAATTTAAATGCATTACATGACCTTGAGTTAGAGTTATGTCTCTTCTGTCTACAAACATATATGAAAAATATGTAATATAAGTGGCATACATAACATGTCCATAAATATTTTTTTCACTGACACAATTTTTGTGATTTTTGCCTTTGTACAGTGCTACAATGGATTTGAAGTGAAGCAATCATGATGTGAGTATAGCACAGGCTTTCAGCTGTAATTCAAGGGCTTCAACAAAAATACTGCATTAGCCATTTAGGAATGACAGCCATTTTTACATAGGCCTTTCATTTTCTCAGGCTCAAAAGTAATTGGACAATGGATTGATAAGCAGTTTCATGGCTAGCTGTGGCCTGCCTTTGTATTATTTCATGACAAATTCAGGAGATAAAAGGTCTCGGGTTGATTCCAGTTGTTGAATTTGCATTTGGGAGCTCGTCCAAGAAGCCGTCATTAGGCTGGACAAACAAAACAGACCTATCGCGCTTCAAAAAAGGAATGCACCTGGAAGACCATGGGAAACACCTAAAGTGGATGATCCCAGAACTCCTTCCTTGGGGAAGAATCATCTAGCCAATCTAGCTCATTTTTCCCACTTGGGCCTCCCAGAATGTACCTGCAGCATTCAATTGTGTTCAGTGTATTTTATTTTTACTGGGGCTAAGTTTAATACTGAATGATAACCACTCAGGAGTTCAGGCAATTCACTGAGGCCTTGTGAGCCGTGCATGGGAGCGGTATCTTTGTTTCTGAGACCACTGCGTTCAGACTAGAAATGATTCATCATAGGATAAAGCTGATCACTCGTACGGACTTTATATCGATATGTAGTTACTTTTTCTTTCTAAGGATTTCCCTGTGATTTGTTCGTTGTATGTATGCCAGAGATCTCACCATAATTGCATGTGACATCTTTAGCAAAGGATTTCAGTTTCGCAGCAGAAAAGGCAACTTTTATGTACAGACTACATGTGCAGTGCATTCAGAAAGTATTCAGTACCACATAATGACAACACAAACACGCAATTATAGAATTCTTTGCAAATTTATTTAAAAAAAAAAAAGAAGAAGACAGACGGGGACTTTTGAGCCTCGAAAATGAAGGTGATGTGTAAAAATGGCTGTTACTGAAAAAATACTTAGGGGCATGGACATGTTATATATGCCACTTATATTACATATTTTTCATATATGTTCGTAGACAGAAGAAACATAACTCTAACTCAAGGTCATGTAATGCATTTAAATTGATCCAATTCCCTCTTTGCGATCCCCCCACTGAGCCGATACTTACGTCCACGTGATATTTCAGTTTGTCTTTTTTAATAAATTTGCAAAGAATTCTGTAATTCCATGTTTGTGTGGTCATTATGGGGTACTGAGTGTTGATTCATGAGGAAAAAAAATAATTTGATTGATTTTAGCTTAAGGCTGCAATATTACAAATGATGGAAGATTGAAAGGGGTTTGAATGCTTTCTGAATGCACTGTGTATTTGTGTCCAGACCGTCTACTTCAATACAGCTTTTAAATATGTCCATTATTTGTTATATGTCCCCAGGTTTTCCTGCATTGGCAGGAGCTTGTCTGGGCGTACGTTGTTTTTAACATTTGTATGTAAATTACAGACAGGCTATATCATCACAGAACCAACTGGTCAGAATAAAATCTATTTCCTTCTTTCCTACCGGACAGTGCATTAGAGCACGGAAGGAAATCCCACGGTTCCACATTATAACAAATTTTTTGTTAATTTTTGTTTTTGTTTTTCTCTTAAAAGCCCTTAGCATTAGTGCCTGTGACACTTTCACCATAACTAACTTACATGAAATAAGAAACTGAATGTAGTTCTCTGATACTTAAGCATCACTTTTTGGATCTCTAAGCCCTACTTGTTTCATTTCTCCAAGAGAAAGCCCCAGACTCATTCTCTATTACAGTTACTGACAAACACTAAGCTCAGCTGCAATTCAGCTTAGATCAGCTTGGAGCGTTTTTTTTTTTTTTTTTTTTTTTTTTTTGCTTGTGCTCACACTTTCACCGCACATATTAAAGTGCCAGCATTTCCTTTGTATATCAGGCCCCAAGAGTTTTACACGTACTGTAAAAAGTGTTATTTCTAGTTCCATTTATAGTCATCGAGAGGGAGGATAAAGCAGCGACAAAGAATTCCCATATTTTTCTCTCAGTTCTCCAGAGCCTAAAAGAGGCCACCCCCCTCCAATCCATTTCTCCCACTTTCCCATATCTCACTCTGTTCCCCAGAGGAATGAAAGAGACTCAACAGGAAGCTGATAGTTCACAAAAGCTGTGACCGTTTCCTGTCAGTCCCTTCGACGCATCCAGATTCCTATGATGGGAAAGTTACGATGCAAAGTGAACAAAGAATCTTTCTTGCTGTCACCGTTCCAGATGACAGTAAGCACGAAGCGATAAGTGTCTAGGTATGCTGACGGGCTCGGGTGCAGATGGTGCGTCCTTTGTGAGCCATAGGAAAACTCATCCATTAAACAAAAGCAGGCCTCGAAGGTAACTTTTCCTATCAATATTTGATGCCCTTGTCACTGTGCTCCAGTTATCACTGCTTCCATCCAGCTTTCAGCTCCTCAAACTGTCAAGAAAGTGCGTTGCTTTTTATTCTTAATATCCTTAGCTTTGTGAAACATGCATGCCTTCTTTCTCAAAGACTCCTTCTCCTTATTATTGTATGCACATAGGGGATGAATTGTCCAGACTGTGCATTTAGCCACCACTAACCCTGGCTAGGTATTGTCTATGGGAAGATCTTTGGCCAATGGGTTCAGTCAATTTCCCTAAAATCGCACGTACACGCTGGTCACCTTTTACATACAAAACATCCAGACCGCTTGTGTGTACTTGAACCATATGTTTTATAATCCCATCCAACCATTGAACTCCCAGAGCGCTTTCATGCTCAGCTCTGCCTGCCCGAACCATCCCACTCGTCCTTCACCTCTACAGTCAGCACATTCTTTCATTGGCATCAATTCTAATTAAAAATGCTATTTGCGGGCATCAGAAATCACACACGGAGAGCCTGGTTACTGAACCTGATCTGTCATGGCAAGTCTCATAAGCTTTGGTCTCATAAGTCCTAGCGTTATTATAGGTAAAGATATTCAAAAATCCATGTCATGAAAATGTGGAAATAAATGGGCTTCATTTGTGAAGCGCATTTATAAAGCTCCTATGCACATTTATTAGTCTCAACTAGCGTAGGATCCAGGTGCAACCAGGTCCCATTCATTAAATAATCATATATGGTTCTTCGTAACTTTCTTATATTTTGCATATTCATGACCTTATATGCATATCAATAACACCACAATGCTTAGTGAATATAGAGACATTGAAACTAGTATGTAACCTACAATGACAGAAGGTCCACCCAGGCTTTCTTGCGAGCACATTAGAGCCAATTGTACATCACATGTTAATGTTAAAGGGATAATGTTTTCAGTTAAAGCAAACTGGGAATTCATTCTTATTCACTGGCCTTTTGGTCGCATGCGTGCCCTCAAAAACATCAGTTATGTATTGAAAACCTATAGCAATAGCTAATAATTGCTTATTCATGTTGGTTTGGTCACCATGTGCTTAAGGAAAGTTTGTACAGTGATGCCCCGGTTCGAAACTGACGAGTACCGGATCATTTTTTCCCGTAAGAAATAACTGAAAACAGATTAATCCGTTTTCGACCCCTACTAACTTTTATGCTGTAAAAATGTACGTACAGTAGGTCTGGGCAGGTTATATTGAGCGGCTAAATCAGTCACACTTGTGCTGCTGCTTTCAAACTTCTCAATAACCTCCTTTTTAAGTTCAATTGTGGTTCTTACTGATTTCCTTTTTCGCCTTCTCTGCACTGGCTTTCTTTGGGCCCATGTTTATTAGTAAAAAAAAACTACAAAAAAAGACGCAAAAACCTAGAAAGTGCAATCACAACACCCAGAACACAGCTGCACAACGTAAGACCGACCCAAACTGAGCGTAATTGTTTGTTTACAGAGGGAAATCACGCGGTTTTCGGGACGAGTTCCGGATTTTCCGACGACCTCCGATACAAAATTTTCTCGTCATTTCGCGACGAAAACCGAAAACGACGAGTTCAGATACCGTCGGGTTCCGGAGTTTTACTGTATTTATATTATTTTCAAGTTGTGTTGTCCTGTACAGCTTGCAGAATGGTTCAGGAATGAAGAGATCCCAGCCTGAAAGGTTTTAGTGATTTTATAGTGGTGGTACAGTGATGGTGGTAATTATCTTCTGTAAATAATTATTGTTTGACAGAAAATACTGGTGAGAGATTTATATTTGCTGTAGTGGACTGTAGACCCTATTATAAAGAATTAATAAAGCACTTGGGGGTGTGCAGGTATATGAAAATCATTTACAGTGAGTCAGTGTGGTGTGGCCGAAGCGGCGATACTGTTAGAACCCCAAAGTTGATTATTTTCCAATAACAGCACGTCCTGAAAATTTTAATTCCTCTCGCGTCCCGGCAATATTCCAACGATTGCAAATTTTTCATTTTAAAAAATGACAAACTTTTATCCATTTATCGTTCTGTTAATGCTGGGTAATATTCTCAAAACAACTTACAGTTGGTTTAAGTTTCACATATTATATAACAGCAGTAAAGTTAGGTTAAAGTTCGGCTAACCCTAACCCTAGGTTAGCAAAACAACAACAAAAAGAAGCTCAAATTCCTCAATCCTAAAGATTTTCTGGACAATCCTGAAGATACAGCTTTACTTCTGTCTGTTGTATAGTGCTCACACTGGAAACTCCTTCCAAAAATATATAAACATTCCCTCAAAAAAAATTACATGTTTATCGATTATTAATATAAACCTTCACCTGAAAATACTATGCAGTCTCTGGTTTTAGAAAATTAATCAACACCTTCTGACCAATCCAAATCAAGACTTCAACAGTGCTGCTGTATAACTACACATAGCTACTCTGGGAGCGATGTGACCATAGTTCAATTACCCTTAAAAACTAATTAACAGTTAAGCCTAGTTAAAGAAATGCCGCGGGGGTTCACCTCTCGGTCTGCCAGCACACTCATTCATTTCATATGATGATGATGATGATGATGATGATGATGACGACGACGACGTCGATGATTCTCCATTGCAGCCTCACAGTACATTACTTACAGCACTCAATAATGTACACATGGATGTCTGACACAGTGAACCCATGGCTGGAGGAGTTCTTCATATCCAGTTAATTAAATATGCCCGCTGGCTTTTATTTAACTAGATGTGGTATGCAATATGGGACTTCAGCCAGGCTGGTTTATAACTGCAGGATGGATTACGTGTCTGCGACATTAAGCGAAAAAGGAAAGTGGGTGTGCGGGTACCTTTAAACAACACTTCTATTGTTCCAGGATTGCTGTGTGTATTAGCTCACTAATACCGGCCCATCAGAACTGAGGTTTAAGAGATTGGCCGCTTTTGAATGCATGATTCCCTGCTGATTTGGTATAATCCTCCTGGATTTATTCGCACTGCTTCTACCGTGAGTCTACCCCCCTCTCTCACACTGTCTCTCTCTGTCTCGCTGTCTCTCGTTTTTTTGTAAGCATAAACTATGAAGCGTAAGATGGCCACGGATGATCTCCTTTCCTCTGGGAACCCTGTGACAGATCTACATTATTCACAGTGTATTTATTGACAGAGTCATTGTGAAAGAGAGAAGTAGAAGGACAGCACAATAACAAACTTTGTCAGTCCATATATGCGTGTGTGTGTGTGTGTGTATATATATATTGCTGCTCTTGCACATGCTTAAACATGAGCAAAGCACACATGGGATCATCCTGATATGTGCGTGTAAAGGTTATGACCTCTCTTATAAAGGCAGAGCAAGGTGATGTTGTAGTATTTGTACACCGCTCCTGAAATGCTACACCGTACGTTCACAGAGACAGACGTCTCAATTTCTTTAATTATTTCAGCCCGTGACTCAGCTTGCCTAGTCAAAAAATCTGTTGTTCTTGTGATCAGAAATCCATCGAAACATGGGACAAAGACATTTTCAAGCATAAGTGACCACAACACTGAATAATTATATTATTTTGAATGAATAGCTGAAGGGCTTCCCCGTAACCACTCACCCGTGTCAGGTAAACATGTCCCTTTTCGGATACACTATTGTAATTTACAGAGACTTGGTGGATCCTTCAATAACCTAAACCTAATAATGAACAGATTATACAAATGTTCTTTAACCAAGAAAGATGTTTTTTGTTAAAATAGTGGCAATGAAAGGAGTCTCCAGTGCCAATGCTACTTAACAGTCATTAAATTAAATAAATATTAATGGACATTAAGGATGTACAGTCGAATGTAAAGCCCCCTTCACATCATCGGACTATTCATGTCAACGGACAACCTCTCCCCCCAATTAGTCCGTTAATGAGAGGATCGACTGTGTCTACTTTTTAAAACTTTTTTTTTTTTCACAGCAGTAGTGATCATGCAAATGATCCACAGTTTTACTTTAAACCCCTCCTCCCCCAAACGAGCCCTTATCCATCCATCATGATTATTAGTGCCAATGGTTATAAGTAATCAAATTTGTTTTGCCTTGTAAACAAAGTCTGTGAATCATGATGCACGTGGAGTTTTATAGTTTAATCAGATTTAGGAACTGTTGTAATCGTCTGGCTTGGTGCCAGCTAGGCATGGACCGATAATATATCTTCCAAATGAATGCTTTAGGGACGGCACAGGTAGGGTTAACTCCTCACAGCTCCAATGTCTGGGGTTCCTTCTGAGCTCAGGTTACTGTCTCTGGTGAGTTTATTATGTTCTCTTCATGTACATTATTAGTGTTTCCATGCCAATAAGTGGCTTGCTTACACTAAATTCTTCTATGTGTGTGTGTGTGTGTGTGTGTGTGTGTGTGTGTGTGTGTGTGTGTGTGGTTGCTTTGTGCATTGTCAGAACCAAAATATCCAGACTGTGTAGGAAACCCAGAAAAAAACAAAACAGACTTAGCCTAACTTATCAGGTCCACCAAGATAGTCCTGACAATGGACCTCATTTATCAAGCTGGACACCAACAAGTTTATTCAAGAATTGTTTTGTAGGAGAATTTACACAAGAAATTTGGTATTCATTTTAATCCTAAATGTCCAGAAACTTGCTATGTCCTTTGGGAGCTCCTGAGTATATCTACATTTATACATAAGAAAGTGTTTTCATTTCACCCAATTAATTTGAAACTAATTCACCTTTTTTTTTTCTTTTTTAAATCCGGCTCCATTCTTTCAGGTGCTCTTAATATTTTCTTAGCATAGCAGTGAGTCAGAATAGCCTCTGAAAGATTCCCTTTCTTTTGCCGTTTAGTTGTCATTTCATGCTTTTACCTCTGCGATCTTTTCCTTTTAAGGAGTTTTGTAGTGGCATGCATGTGCTTTGCACTTTACAAAAGACTGGCATTCATCGAGTGAATCATTCCTGAAACCTTTTTAGATTTTGTGGATCTTTCTTTTTGTTTGGCTACTGCGGTAAAGATATGGTTAGATTGAGAATTACATTAGGATTTAGGAATTTGTGTACTTACAGGGAGATGGACATAAAATACAATGCATGGCCAAAAGTGTGTGGACACCTGTTGACATCTTTATGACCTTGTTGGACCACCTATTCCAAGACCTTGGGCATCGATATGGAGATGCCATCACCCTAACCCCCTCTTTTATTGGCTGTAACTGCCTTCATTCTTCTACAAGAATTTTTCTACAAGACCTGGAGGGGCTGTATGAATGTTGGATGTGGTTCACAGTCGACATACTAATTCATCCTGAAGGTGTTCAATGGGGCTCTGTGCAGGCAACTAGGATTCCTCCACCCCAACTCATCAAACCATGTCTTTAAAGAGCTAAAATGGACACGTATGCTGTGGCATTAACATTACCCTTCACTGCAAGTAAAGGACCCGAACCCTGAAAAACAGCACCATTCCATAATTCACACTTTACTGTTGCCAATATGTATTCTGGTAGGTAGCTTTCCCCTGGCATCCACCAAACCCAGACTGCCAGATAGCGAAGTGAGATTTGCCCCTCCAGAGAATATGTTTCCACTGATCCAGAGTCCATGGTGGCATGCTGTACACCACTCTGCTTGATGCTTAGTATTGCACATATTGAATTATATATTGATGCATATATTGATGCTTAGTATTGCATATAGTGCACCAATAGCAGCTTGCTAGTGCAGATCTATCAGGGAAGAAATTTCAGAAAGTGACTTGTTGTAAAGGTGGCATCTTAAGACCATGCCTCATTTAATATAACTGAGTTCTTCAGGGTGACCCATCCTACTGCCAGTGTCTATCTATGAAGATTGCATAGCTATGTTCATAATTGTATGCACCTGGGAGCAATGAATGTGACTGAAACACCTGAAGTCTATAAGTAGGAAGGGTGTTCACATACTTTTGGCCACGTAATGTGTACATTCCCAGGACAGGCTTTGGATCTAACCCTGAACCCGATCTTGATCAAGTTCCTTCGTGAACTTGAACAAATGAATTTACTACACTAATCTGTAAGTTTGTTAGATCGGATGTGGAGTCATTTGAACAGAGGGAAACGTGAGAGCTTAACATGCACCTATTTACTGACAGTGCTGTTAAGACTGAGCTGAACTGTAGTGAACCTGGATAAATGATACAGCCCTGGGGTCAAGAACAGGTGAATGGTGGGGGAAGACCACCACCACCCACACACACACACACACACACACACACACACGCATGCACGAACATACACTAATTAATATATCCAGTAACAGGAAGAGCATGGGTGAGGGACTCTAAGACTGTGCGTGTATGTGGTGTAGCCTAATTAATTGGTCCCCCAGTTTGCAGTGGCTATTTTAATTGGCTCATATCTTTCCTAGTACACACACACACACACACACACACACACACACACACACACACACACACACACACACACAGGTGCACCCACATCCTCCTCTAATGTAATTCAACACAGCTGAATTACCCCTAGTAATTTACCCCTGGCACTGTGCCACATGGGTTAAAGGGCTGAGTGTGAGAGAGAGAGAGAGAAAGAGAGAGAGAGAGAGAGAGAGAGAGTGTGTGTGCGTGTGTGTGTGTTCACGTTTGTGTGTGTTTTTTCATGTGCATCTTTGAGGGGTTCAAGGCACAGCTGCAGAAATCTATGCCTTCATTGTAAACACATCTATACTCTTGACCCACATGTGTTTTGTGTCTCTAGACGTGTGTGTGTGTGTGTGTGTGTTTGTGTGCATCATCTGGCATGTAGTGTAGCCCTCTATAGTTCGTGTCCTGCTTGCCTTCTTGTTGTCTCTTGGGAATCAGCAGGCCTGGTTTAAAAATAAATGTTTCAAGATTACATATCTGTATCTATGTCTTTTTTTACAGCACATAATAGTACATTTTTATATATGTACCTGTGTGTATGTACATCTGTTTAGCATACCATAAAAAGTTTATTGGTTTCTCTTTTTGCCAGTGTTGCTATAAACAGGATGTGTGTGTGTGTGTGTGTGTGTGTGTGTGTGTGTGTGTGTGTTTATTAATATATTTACTGAAAAAGAGGAATTAGACGCTAAAATAAGATGAGTATTTATCATACACAGTGGGATCTCGACTCATGAATTTAATTCGTTCCAAGACTGTTTGTGACCCGATTTGTTCGCGAGCCGAATCAGTTTTTCCCATTCAAATTAATGTAAATACAATTACTGTGTTTCAGCCCTCAAAACATGTTTTTAAAGTGTATTATGGGTTTATGTGGCAATAAAACATAGAATAAAATTAAAATCACCTTAAT
>JAQMCW010000035.1:4644907-4665021 GCA_030068335.1 Chrysichthys cranchii
TGTTCAGGGAGTTGGGTGGTTTTTTTTGACATGTTTTTTTAAAAAATGTTCAATAAATAGAATTGGGAAAAAAAACCAAAAAAAAAAAACCAAAGGATTTTGACAGGAAAAAAAATAATACAGTGAACCCCTGCAACATCGCAGTTCACTTATCGCGGGTTCAGTGCATCGCGGATTTTAATGTTTTGATTCGCGGGAATTTTTTGGCTTTCACGGGACTCTGAAATATAATTTACCAATTATATTTGCCAGAACATAACCCCCGCGATAGGCGGGAGTTCACTGTATTTGTGTAATTTATTTTGTAAACATTAAGCAAAAATAGTTATCACCAAAATGGTAAATTACAGTGGTACGCTGCATAACGAACGCAATCCGTTCCAGCGGCGCGTTCGTTCTGCGAAACACGTTTTCCCGTAGACTTCTAGGGAAACCGTGTAATCCATTCCAGGTTGCCGTGAAAAATTTTCACGTGCGTCATGTGGTTCGTCGCACGAAACACGTTTGTTCGGCGGGGTACCACTGTATTATTATTTATCAAATGATCATAAATATGCCGATATCTTTTGACATTTTTAATAGCAGTTACATACACAGATGGTTTCTAGCGGTCCGAGTTTGAGGGGGAGAAAAAAAAAAAAAGACGATGACAAAATAAACAAAGTGTAATTTTTCAAAATTTTAAAGTTGCGAAATGTATGTAAATATATAATTTGGGTTAATTCCTGAATTCACGTGTTTTCAATCAGACTCGTTGCCCCAGGTCGATAAAATCAAGCACCTAGCCATGCAGTCTCCATTTACAAACAAAACGAAATGGGTCGTTCTGAGGAGCTCAGCGACTTCCAGCATATGGTACTAGCATGCTGCCTTTGTGATGTTACATGTTGTGATGAACCATGTGAAGTCACATAGCGGGGTCAATGACTGCCAAGGCGCATGGAGCATTAAAGTCGCCAGCGCTCTGCTGATTCCACAGCGGACGAGTTCCGAACTGGCATGACGTAAGCACAAAAACTGTGCGTTGGGAGCTCCATGAAGTGGGCGTCCATGGCCAGGCAGCTGCACGCCAGCCTCACATCACCAAGTCCAATGCTTAGTGTCGGATGGTGTGGTGTAAAGCACACCTACACTGGACTGTGGAGCAGTGGAAACGTGTTCCCATGGAGTCACGGATCACGCTTCTCTGTTTGGCAGGCAGATGGGCGAGTCTGGGATTGGCAGATGCCTGGAAAACGTTACCTGCTTGACTGCGATGTGCCAACTATGAAGTTTGGTGGAGGAGGGATCATGGTATGGCGCTGTTTTTCAAGGTTCGGGCTATGACCCTTATCTCCAATGATGGGCAATCTTAAGGCTTCCGCATAACCAAGACATTTTGAACAATGTTATGCTTCCATTTTTGTGGCAACAGTTTGCGGAAGGCTCTTTTCTATACCAATATGATCGTACCCCAGTGCACAAAGCCAGGACTATAAAGAAATGGTTTGAGGAGTTTGGTGTGGAAGAAATTTACTTGCCTGCACAGAGCCCGGACCTCAACCTGTTCCTGTTGGTGTGTCGGTCAGGTGCGGGTTTATTTTTCAAAATGTTACAACAAATGGTGTGTATGAGACGCTAGAGGAGTTGTTTTTAAACGCGCCCATTAGAGTTGCAGAAATCTTACTAAACATTACTTCACTAGTATCTTCACCGTGCCTATAAACTAGCCATGATGAATTCTTCTCCAGCTAGCTCAGTCTTTGTCCCAGCTTTATCAACAGCTTTCTCTTGACTCGAGCCTGTCAGAACCGTGAGAGTGCACAGTCTGTGTGTGTGTGTGTGTGTGTGAGACGTTCCACTTACCGCTGCCCACCATGCCCATCGCAAAGATGGAGTTGTGCGAGACCTCGGGGTCAGCGTCGTGAGAGAACTTGCTGAGTGTGTCCAAGATGTTGAGTCTGGGGTTGGACACGGAGATGAGTGCTAACGCCAACGGCACGGCTCGGCGCAGGGTGGGCTCGCCGTACCGTAACTACCGAGATGTGGGGAGAGTGGGGGAAGGAAGGAAAGAGTGAAGGCAGAGTCGAGTTGGAGGATATTTATCTTTGTTTCGTCTCGACGTGAGTGTGACCCAAACAAAGATTAACGGACTAACCAGGTGACCAAACGTGCGAAGAGCCATCTCTGACCCGATTTCCTCTCCCATGGCGATGAGTGCAATACCCAGCACAGCCACACCCTAAATCAGGAGCAGCAGAAAGATGAAACAATTCATTCGAAAATCAACCACAATGATTCATGTTTCCTACACACACACACACACACACCTGGTGTGAGCCCATGTCTGCTGCGCTCTCTTTCTTCTCCTTATCTTTTTTGTCCTTCTTGTCCTTGTCGTCATCTTTGTCCTTGGTGTCGTAGTGCTCGCTGCAGATGTGCAAAAGCTGCTGAACCTTCAAGACATTCCCCGAGCCTGAGAGAGAGAGAGAGAGAGAGAGAGAGAGAGAGAGAGAAGAAACTGAACATAAGCGCAAAGTTCTGGACCTGTGTGTGACTTGCCATTACTTCTTTTGAAATGTTTTAGGGGCTTAAATTGTCATCTGTATTGGCAGCAAGTGCAGTGTGTGTGTGTGTGTTAAAGTCTTACCTGCATATGCACAGATGTCCACAAGGGTGTTTGCAAAGCTGCGGAATGGCTCTGGGATGACCTGTAATGCTGCCAGAGTGGTCTCGATCGCCTCACCCTTACCTACACACACACACACACACACACACACAGAAATTGTACACATCATATAACTGTACAGGAGTCATTTTTTTGGCTATTTTTACTGTTATGATAAACACAGCTAGAAAGGAAAATAAAATAAATGAAGTAGACATAAAAGATGAAAATTAAGTCCTCGCGTAGTACAGTGAACCTCCGCCTATCGCGAGGGTTATGTTCCAGCGCCATATATATATATATATAAAAGAAGGTTTTATAAACCATTTCCAGTCTCTTATTAACCTTTCCCACACTCTTATAAACACCTCCTATGCTCTTAAACACTTTCTACACTCTTAAACAGACGTCATTTTAACAACATATAAAATTCGACATGCGTACTTACTGCCGGTGAGGTCACTTCCTGCTTACAGCCTGTTTACTAGCTGAAGCGGAAGTGGGAGTACACCGCCACTGTGTATTCATCCGCTGATGAAATACGGTGCGTACTGTTTTATTTCGATTTAAATGTTCTTTTCATGTTTGAATCCACATTTTTTAAAAAAATTATATTTTATACCCCAGAGTCCCGCGAAAGCCAAAAAATGTGAAAATCCGCAATGCACTGAACCGCAGTATTGCGAGGGTTCACTGTACACCATTTTACATATCAGACCAAACCATATACACAGAGTTGGGATAAACAAACGCACTTAAAAAGTGAGGAAGTGCCTTAAAACACATCCTTAAAACAAGTCTTCATGCTTTAAGGCTATTAATAATAATAATAATAATAAGAGGAAGAAGCCATCTTTTTCTGAGACCAGTTATTCTATAAATTCCACACCCCCATCGTGAGAACATATGGTACAGTCCCCCGACTCGCAGCCCTTTTACCGAGGTGGTTAAGTCCGAGGCCGAGGGGGAGCCAGCGTGCGTACGTGTCCTTCAGCTCCTGCTCGCTCTTCTCCATGATGGTCTGGAGGATGGTGGAGGTGACGTCACCATTACACGAGCCCACAGCGATCATACCACATGCCAGAGCAGTCACACCGGCCACCTTCACACACACACACCCCAACCATTACAAGTTGTACTAATAACAGACACCTGATACTGTATGTGTGATGACTATACCTCCATGCTGGACTTCGAGTCTCCCATGACCGGCAGAAGCAGCGACAGGACGTCTTCTCTGTTAGACCCTGCGTAGGCCAGACCCAGCCTAGGTCAACAGAAGGGGTCAAAGGTTAATCTCTCCTATCAGACCATTCAATCTATATAGACAGTGAATCCAGATTTATCTAAAAAAGTGTACGAGTGTGTGTGTACGTGTATATGTATATATATGATACCCAAAGATGGCTCCTATCCTCATGACGTTGCTGTTGTGTAGAACATAGTCAGAGAGGAGGGCAAGAGCAGGGTCGCACTCGTTCCGTACTCCGGAGTTCACGATACCACACGCCAGCAAAGCCCCGGACTGGAGGGAAGCACATACAGGAAAGGGGTAAGATCATAAATAGCACTTCTGATGCCTCGTGAGACGGACGTGATCATATATTGAAACATGCCTGCAGGAGCGTGCGTGTGTGTACCTTTATGTAGTCCTCTGACGAGTAGAGATACTTGTCGATCTGAGTGAGACCACCGTCCACGTCCCAAAGCAGGATCACACCCAGGGACGCTGCAGCACTCAGCATTCCTAAACACACACACACACACACACACACACCTTCAGCAGTGCGTTCGTTTTCAAATCTCTCATTTAAGTTTCTTGTCCTGTGCTTCTGAATGTATGTAACTCCTGACATATGGTTAAAATCCTGCTCTTTTACTCCTGTTTGGATCATTTCCAAACAGGACTACGGAGTGACCTCGACATTTAGGAAATTGTAGGTTGTTCTATAATTTTGATCTCCAACGCAGCTATCTAAAAAGTTAAGAGCCAGAGCGACACTGGGTTTAACGAATTAATGCCGCCTTGTTCCATTTCTGTAAAAACAAAATCAAAGGCTGCAGTATGGCTCCAGAAAAAAATGATAACGCCAGATGAGGAGTTTTGAGTCTCGGAGTGACGGTCAGGCTGGGAATCTCCGATTATAAAGTGGAGAGCGTTTAAAAAACCCCCAAAACAAACTAAAAACAAATAACATTCCACAGCTAAGTGAGAATTTCGTGCACAAAATAAGTGATACGATGGGGAAAAATATCACAACACAACGGGACGAAGCATTTCTACAAATTGTGTTGCGTTAAAAAAAAAAAAAAAAGTTTGGTTTATATAACGCCTACACAATAAACACGTTTTATTTTTAATATTAAAAACAAATATTCAACGCTGAAGTTGGAAATAAATACGAGTGAACCTGTAATTCTTGAACATTCTTTCCATTTTTGATGAAGCACAAAGTTACCGTGGTCCTTGTTCTTGTACAGCCACTTGTTGCCGTCCTCAGTCAGCAGTTTGTCCTGTCCGAACGCCGCGTTAACGAAGCCGTTCACGAACGAGGAGGCGAGGTTCATACGGGCGGAGTCCACCTGAGAGCCGCTGCCGCAGAATCCTGACACAGAGAGAGCAAAAAATGCACAAATCATACCTAATCCATCTCCTAATCGACATTCTAAGAGGTTTTCACTTCAGCTAACACAATATACACCTTTTAGCTACACACTCAACGCACAGTGAACTGAGGACGATCTCTGTCAGAATAAAAGAAAAGACAAGAAAAGGTCTTACTGTTGTTCTCCAGGTGGGTTTTGTAAATGTCATCTGGCACTTTGGGCTCCATGATGTCCAGCTGGGTAAAAATGACAAGGCAAATGTTTCCGTAAGCATGCTCAGAAAACAGGTCATGAGAAAGACAGTGCGGAAAGAAAAAAACCAAAACAAAAAACACCCCCACACACTCACCTCACGTGCGAGGGCGAGGAAGTTGCTGTTGAGCTGCACGTTGGACATGATCTCCGTCAGGTCCTCGTAATCCTCCACGTCCTCGTTCAGCTCCAGGAACATGCCGTGTCGACCCAGCATGAACGCCATCTCCTTCTGAACCACACTACACACACACACACACGCGCACACACACACACACACACACAAACACACACCCGAGAGAGAGAGAGAGAGAGAGAGAGAGAGAGAGAAAGGAATGGTAACTTTTTTGAGGAGCATTTATCACCTGAATAAATTGCATCACGTGGTGTCTCTATAAAGAGGTGAAACGGTGCCAAAAACATCCCAGATTTACACATCTGGGGCCCTCACTAATGTTACCAGGACATTTCCAGTAGTTTATTACTTTTCAGGACACTACAAATTCTTAATCACGCAACATATCAGGTGAAACTCAGCTATTATGCTGCGTCCCATTTGGCTTGGAAGTTGGATCTCGGAGCTGGAATGATGGCACGCCCGACCTAACCGTGTTTCATTTGTTCAAGTCAAAAAGCCAGCATGGACACCTTCCAGGAAAACCACGTATGTGCTTGCTCTTTTGTCCTTTACCGGGGTTTTACCGCAAATCTAATCAAAATATGTCCCTAATAATCTGACCTCACCCTATTAAACATAACCTTCACGTTTTAAATGGGAATTTCAACTTCCTTTTATTACTTTTCTTTCCATTTCTACCAGCAACTCCCCCTGAAAACAACGCATCACGTCTTCCCACTTTCTGAGTTGGGAAATCCGACTTCAGGGGGTGTCTGGTTGACAGTTCGGACTTGGATGTCCCGAATTCCGAGGACAAATGGAAGACCGCATTAAATTAATTATATAATATCATAATTACCAGAACATTAGTTCGTTTTCAAGTGAACTTTGCTAGTTAGAAAAATGTCATGGTACTCCTGGAGTGATGATGTTAGCTAAGCTTATATCGGTCCAGGAGTGATGATGTCATCTCTCAAGTTTGCAACTGGCTGATCAAACTGAACATGAGCTCCTGAAACCCTGACAGTCAGGCTTGTGTGTGCATGTGTGTGTGTGCACGCATGAGAGTGAGATCTTACATGTCTTTGCAGGAAGTGAAGATGTTCTCCACTAGCTCGACGTCGTTGAGCATGAGCGCCAGCCTGAGGGCTTCTGGATAACGGTTGAACTTACGGAAAATGTTGAGCGCACACTTGAGCAGGGCCGAATTCTCCGGCTCGGGAACGTAGCTCACACAGCTGGCAGGATTGAAAGTGTGGGTTTAAGCTATGGAAGAAATATACACACCGTGTGCATGTGTGTGTGTGAGAAGGACTCAGACTCACCTGGTGAGGTAGAGGCAGACCTTGGCGTAGGCGTTCTCGTCGATGTACGTGTCGAGCATGTCGAGCCGCTCGATCTCCATGAGCAGGTCGCAGGCCTCGTGCTCAGCATTGTGCACCATGTTGTAGGGAACAATCTCCTTCACCAGCTTCAACAGCGTCTCCTGCTGCACCTTGTCTCCTTCCTCCAGTTCCTGCCACTCTTTAGCTACCTCACCCGCCAGGTGCCTACACACACACACACACACACACACACGATTACCATATTTGATATATTTACCTGATTTATATCCATAGTAACCTGGATGTGATGTTCAGTACCTGACGTATTCGTGCCCCCAGGACGCGAGTTCCTCCTGTGAGCCGAGCAGGCGGTATTTCAGGCACTCTCTCTCAGTGCTCATGGTCATGGCCAGGACGGACACCACGTCAGCGCAGAAATGCTGCGAGCACACACAGACGTCCAAACCGATTCATTTTCTATAACTCGTTCTAATATGTGTAATACGATAACACACACGATTCTATGGTTACACACACACACACACACACACACACACACACCTTGTTCTCTCCAGGTGCCATGCCCTCGTAGATCTCTTTGAGCTTGCCGTAATGCGGCCGTAGGAACTTGAGCGGTTTGGGAACCGAGGTCATGGACGTGGTGGAAGAACGGATTTGCCGACGCAGCTCCTCGAGCGCAGTGTGATGCAAAGACACGTCCTTCTCCTGAGACACAGAGCGAGGAAAAGGACAGGCACGACAGGATTAAGTGACCCAAAATGGAAGAAAACACAAAAGCAGACATGATGGTATTATACACAAGTTTCAGAGAAAATGTGTGTCCAAAAAAAAAAACAAAAAAAAAAAAAAAAAAAAGAGCTCTTGTGAAATTAGAAAGCTTAGAAATCTAATAAATGCTTAATGTTTATTGTTCAGAAGTAACTCCCCGTCATCTGGGCGTTTGGTGTGGATTTTAAAAACTCTGAATCAAACCCAAAACAAATCAGTAATATCTGAGAAAACAATCTAATGACTCTGTAAAGATTCTAATGAATCAAATGATTCCCTAGCAAATCCAATGATTCAAATGACTCTCCAATGAACCAAATGACTCCCCAAAGAATCAAATGAATTTAACGATTTGCTAACGACTCAAATTATTCTATAATTAATTAAGTGACTCTCCAATGAATAATAGAAAAAAAAAAAGATTCTCTTATAATTTTCTAGTGCGGCTTTTAACAATTCAAAATCGTGCCAAAACAATTCAGTTACATCTGAGAAAAGAATCTAATGACTCTGTAATGATTCTAATGAATCAAATGATTCTCTAGCAAATCCAATTATTCAAATGACTCTCCAAAGAATCAAATGACTCTCCAATGATTTAAATGACTCTCCAATGAATCAAGTGACTTTCCAATCAATGAAATGAATTTAATGCTTTGCTAACTACTCAAATTATTCTATAATTAAGTGACTCTCCAATTAATAATGAAAAAAAAATTGTCTTATTTTACAGTGCGGCTTTTAACAATTCAAAATTGTGGTAAAACAAATCAGTCACATCTGAGAAACAATCTAATGACTCTGAGATGATTCTAGTGAATCAAATGATTCACTAGCAAATCAAATGATTCAAATGACTTGCCAATGAATCAAGTTACTCTCCAATAAATCAAATGAATTTAATGATATGGTAACGACTCAAATTATTCTATAATTAAGTGACTCTCCAATGAATAATGGAAAAAAAAAATTCTCTAATCATTTTCTAGTGCAGTTTTTAACAATCGGAAATCGTGTCAAAACAAATCAGTTACATCTGAGTAAACAATCTAATTAAATGATTCCCTAATCAATCAAATGATTCTCTAATGATTTCGCTGCGCTGCTTTGCACTTGTTTCGACCAGCACCATGACCATGTGAAACGTTGATCCTAATCTTAATGTTTGGAAAATAATCATCTACTTCTCCACTCGATCATCTTGAAACGTTTGCTACCAAACTGTGTCCAAACATCCACCAGTTGTCCATGAGCTCTAATGAGTCCAAAGAATCGAGTGATTCGGTTGCGGATCTAAACGATTCAGTGTGATTCGAAGTGAGGTCAAAACGTCAAACCTGTTTAATGATCAAAATTACATATTACAACACAAAGAGCATTGATGCTTTTTGTTTTAACCCAAATTCAACAAAAATTAAAAGTATTTTTCTGTACAGTGGTACCTCAGTACTCGAACTTAATCCATTCAGAATGCGGGTTCGAATCCTGAAAAGTTCGTGTTCTGATCAAATTTTCCCCATAAGAAATAATGGAAAACCAATTAATTCGTTCCCGGCCCCCAAAAAAGTACACCTAAATATGTTTTTTTTTTTTTTAGCATTTAAACACAAAATGAACAGGATAAAACAAGAAGAGCACATACTAAACACATCTAAGCACATTTATTAAAACAGTAATTTGTAAAGTAAGAAAATAAATGTATCCAAACAATGTGTATATCATGCAGCCGCCCACGCAGAGCACGCACGCGCACCCGCTTTGATTACTCCCAGCAGCGGCTCTGCAGGCGCATGCGCGAGGATTCGCTCCAGGTGTGGGCGAAATATGTTTTTTTTAGCATTTAATCACAAAATGAACGGGATAAAACAAGAAGCGTGCATACTAAACACATCTAAGCACAATTATCAAAACAGTAATTTGTAAAGAAAAGAAATGTATCCAAACACTGTGTATGTCATGGAGCCGCCCGTGCAGAGCGCACCCGCTTTGATTACTCCCAGCAGCAGGACTGCGGGCGCATGCACGAAGATTCGCTCCAGGTGCGGGCGTCTGTATTCTCTTCTGGTTCTGACCTTATCACTTGATATTCAGTTTATGATTATAGTCTGTTCTTCGACTACAAGTTTGCCTGCCGTCTCATGTACTCCTGCCTGGAGCCTAAATAAAGCCTGAAAGGGATTTTACGTCTGACTGCAGCCTGGATTGTGTCCGCGTCACCTCAACTCTCTGACAGAGTAAAATAAAAAAAAACAGTGACACCTTTTTCATCACACAGCACTACTACCTTGAGTCATACTATACCATGCGGGTCATTGTTTAGTATTATTATTGCTCTGTATTCGTAACATTTTGGTGAGCAATGGCTACCAAAATGATGTAAAGTACAGTGTATTACCTGATATTATTAATAAAAAAGCACTATCACCAAGAAACGATGCTTTCACAGCGAATGTGAGACTGAGACTGAAAAGTTACCCTTTGTTTTGCTGAGAGACGTGCCACGTCACTCATTTCACCGCACGTATAAGTTATCTTAGGTCGGCGTTCACGGTTCAACTTCTGAGATTCAGATCGAGTTCTAGGTCATTTTTTTCCCCGAAATGGTTGGTTCGACTTTTAAGAAATTCGAGTTCAGGTGAGTTTGAGTACTGAGGTACCACTGTAATGTTTTTTTTTTTAATCATTTTCAAAAAAGATGCCAGACAGTCGCTTATCCGTGTTAGTTTGCACTTAATTGTCATTTACATTAGTTGTTTTTCATTGTGAGATCTTTTTTTTAAATTTCCTATTAGTTGTATTTCATTTTTATATACAGTGAACCGTTCCGGCACCCCCCCATGATTAACCTTTTCCACACCCTTATAAACACGTCCTATGCTCTTAAACACTTTCTGCACTCTTAAACATACATAATTTTAACAACATATACTTACTGCCTGTGAGGTCACTTCCTGTTTACTAGCTGAAGCGGAAGTGGCGAACACCACCACTGTGTATTCATCCACTGATGAAATACAGTGCATACTGTTTTATTTCGATTTAAATGTTCTTTTAATGTTTGAATGAACATATTTTAAAAAATATATATTTTATATTTTATATTCCAGAGTCCCGCGAAAGCCTAAAAATTCCGCGAATCAAAATGTGAAAATCCGCGATAGGTGAACTGCGATATTGCGGGGGTTCACTGTATATATATTTTTTTGTCACGTTAGTCCCAGAAACAGAACAGAAGGCTGTGAAGCTCATGTTGTTCACTTCATTGTAAAGTACCTTTATTATGAAAATGGGACTCTCATCTAGTCACAATCAGGAATTTGGTTTGATAACAGTTCACGTTATATCCTCGCTAAATCCCTGCGATATCACTTTTAGACGTGTTGTTTTTCAAACATGACTTTTCTAGTTCACCGTGAGCTGAAGTATTACTGATTTGGGGTCTCATATTTATATGCCAAGCAAGTACGAATACAGTGTCTAGCTTTTAAACGTGCTTCTTTTTGTTAATAATTGTGCGACTGCTGTTTTTTCTAACACAAAGATCATTAACAACGAAGAGGACAAAAGCAACATAAGCAAAGTTCTAAGTCTTTTGCTGGAGTGAGATGGGCATTACTGGGTAAGTGCGTTTGAATTCAGCAGGGGCCGGCCGTAATGGCATTGCTCTCAGTCAAGCAGGAGCCGGGGGCTCCAGAGGTCTGGGCCCTCTCAAAGTGAGGTATTGCCTTGTGAGGGATTGCCATCATGATCGGGTGTGACAGCGGTGCTAATCGAGAACCCATACAGAAAATACAGAGCTCTCTAAGACAAGAGGTGTGGAAAGCACAAGAACATATAAACCACCATGAACAAGTACTCCACAAATACATCAAGGCTTGCTAATGGAGAATGCACAAATGTTAGGTTGGCCTTTTTATCCCATGCCATTCACATTATACAGACTATACACACTGGAAAGTATGAGGATTCTACAACAAAGGAGTGGGAGACTATGTGTGTGTATGTGTGTGTGTGTGAGAGAGAGAGCGAGAGCGAGAGCGAGAGAGAATTATGATTCTGTCAGAACCACCCTCACCTCTTTGCTCATTCATAAGCCATGCCTTCCCAGAGTCCGTGGAGAGATTGACAGGATGTGGAGCAATTAAAGGCGCTTTGTGCTCCTGGAATACGAATGCGCACCACTGTTAACAAGTGTAATCCCCATTTCCATCCTTGTGCCACCTTCATCAAAAACTCCCAGATGTTCCTGCTATTCATCTCTTTTACTTTTTGTCATTATTGCTCCAAATGTTACCTTTTCAACCATTTCTCATTTCATTATCTTTAGAACGGAACTAAACTGTGCATTTACATAATGATACTTCCAGAACAGTGCTCTTTCCGATCGGTCCTCGTTGTCTAGAAGTGGAGTTGATTCCCAGCCGCAGGAACATGGCTGGATTCTCATGTACGCTAATTTCCCGCTCAATCCTGTGAATTTGGGGTTTCATTACTTTTTTAATTCACACGAGCCAAACAAATCAGTCAGCGCCTCTTCTGTGTGATGCTACAGGGCCACTATTGTGCTGATTAGCATCACAACGATATCCGCAGTCCCAAACAACAACAACCTTTTCTGCTATTAACAGATGCTCCTTTGTGCGACTCAGTCTGATAAACAAACATTCCCTAATGATGAAATATGAACGCTAAGATGGAGAGGTAGTGATTGCAGCAAATGGTACACATCAGTCCTAATTAGCACTGTCACTAACTAGCTGGAGCTGGTGATAGCTCCCAAACAGGAATACAGGAGTGCCGCTGTTCCCTGAGCCCTGCCTGCTCACATATGAGTGGGGAAAACCATGTGTCTCTGGAATTTCTCATGAGAATCCTGTCAATAAAGTTCACGCTAACATGATGTTAATGGTCCGGTTATCTGTGTAAATGTCCCAGAAAAAGCCGTGCGATTGAGTCCAACCATGTAAATGCCATGCATGTTTGCTAGCTCTCGCATCACTAATCATCACTTAGCCTATAGTATACTATGAAGGGTTCTTTTAGAAATGGTCGTCCGTGTGTTTCTGAGCAGTTCTTTATGTGCCATTAGCATCAAAGACATTGATGACTAGCTAGGCAACCATATAGCCAGTACATGAACTCCCTCTGATATTTGTGGATTCTTTATGTTCAGCTCCAGTTTAATTGAATGCTTTGTTTCATTTGATGTTCGTCCCAGTTGTTGGATTAGTGGCTCTGAAACAAGGCTGCCATGCCTCTTTCATACTTGAGAGCTAAGGATATGAAGTACCAGAGGTCATGAACATGGGACATAAGCTTATAATTTTCTAAGGAAAAAAACTATTCACTGAGAGGGATGTATATTTGTTCCTTTTATAATGAGACTAAGTGGCCAAGGTCAAAATTTCCCCCTTATCACTGTTCCACAGCTTAGCTAAAGTCTTAAAGCTGTAGGCTAGCTAGCTTAGTTTAGCTAACATTAAATGGGTATTGCCATGTCATAGTTGAGAGCGTTATATTTACCCTGAGAGTACTGACCGCCAACTATTTAAAAGTATTACAAATGTAAATATTTAGTCAGGAACAAGAATAAAACTTGAACAAATGGTAAAATTTCCATTAACACGGTGGTAATGCTAACATTCTTGCTAAGAATGAAGCTAATCCTAATCATGCTAATATTTCATACTGATTTGACCTATTTTCTCATTTCATGGTCTCACAAAACCATACTTCATATTAACTGGTTGCTAACAATTAAGAAAATAAGCATAATAGGCTAATTTTCATCAACAAGCTGTAAAAATGAGCTAATTTCCACCACACTCCATGTATTGTACTTTAAATTGTGTTACAGAATCCATTCTCCTGTTTAATAATACACACATGATTATATACATAGAAATATAGGTTCCTGGGGTTTTTTTTCGCATGTATTTTACTTTATAATGACAATAAGTAATTTTTTAAAAATTATTTATTTATTTTATTTATGTCTCGCACCCAGTTGGTTAATGTGCGGACGCTCGTAAATCCTGTGTCCATCTCTGTGTCTGGTTGGACATTGGAGTGTGTATCACTGTAATGGCTGTGTGAATGTGACAGCTTTGTCTCTAGGGAGGACTGCCACAGTGACTTAGAGGCAGGCAGCTAATCAGAGAATATGGGGTGTCAGCAGTGGAATATCGCACGTCTCCCATCGCCTGCTTCTCTTTCTTATTCTTGTGAATAATGGACAGAGCATAGCGGATTGTCTATAGTTAATCCCCCCTCTGTGTGTGTGTGTGTGTGTGTGTGTGTGTGTGTGTGTGTCTCTCTGATGACAGGCTGTGGGGTGGGGGATTCTCTGGAGCAGTGTACCGTGCCGGACCAGGCCCCAGCTGTGGTGCTCAGACTCACCGAGGCACTGGAGAGACCGGGTGAGATTTAACACTCATTAGTGTACATACATTTAAAGCTAATCCATCATACAGGACTAGACTCCCTCAAAATGCTATTAATTGACTGTGTAGTCAATAAACAAGCATGCTAGTTTCTGTGCATTTCAACTTTATTGACTTTGTTATTGGCCCACATTTTAACCTATTGAAAGAAAAGTCACAAAGTTTCGGTCTCGAATTATTTATCTTCTGTGTCAGGTCGATCCTGTAGGTCTGTTTTCACAACGTGGTTGTCTTTTGTATTTGATCAGGCTGGGAAAACGAGCCTCTCTACAAAAACCTGTTAGCTTCCAGTGCACCGCTCGAACTACAACAGGCTCTGGACACAGGTGAGTTAGTATATAATGTTAACCATTGAAATGCAGAATGATATGGGAGGGGAACACTTTTCATTCATACATGCACTGACTCTGGTGTTGTTTTGTGTTCGAAAAAAAAAAAATAGTACCCGTACAAGACATACACAACATAAGTACAAGATATAAAGACGTCCATGGCTCCAGCTCTGTATGTACACACACCACAGCTGTGTCATATAAATAACAGGGTTGGGAAATATGCCAAAAATATAATATCTTGATGCTTACAAATTTTTCATAATACACTAGTTTGGCGTAATATTTCATTTTTCTTAGGTTGGAGTTCTAGCACAAAGCAGAATTGAGGTCTTGGGTCACTAGGGCTTCACAGTATGACCAAAAGGTTCCTCTGTAGTATCCATTCATCTTCAGAAAGTGCTTTGTTGTGATGGATCCAGAGAACACTTGGCACAAAGCTGGAATACACTCTTAAGTTCATCACAGGGCACACTCACATTCACACACTCATTCACACCTAGGTGCAGTGTAGAGATGGCAGTCCACCTGCTGGCAAGTTTTTGATAGGTAGGAGGAAATGGGGGAAGCTGGTAAAATTCCACTTCAGATGGTGCATATTGTAACTGTAACACAATATATTATATTGCACTGCGCCCAGAATTGCCAGTACATGAGGTGTCTAACTTATCTAGCACATAGTGTTGTGTGCCTTTTGGCTTTAAAAACAACATAAATTTGTCTGAACATGGGTTCTACAAGCTTGTTGCAATGCACAGGGATGGTGTGCCAAATGAATGCGTTGCATCAAATGGACACGTAGACAATGCAAACAGCGTCCAGGTCATCCCAAATATCCTCAGTAAGATTAAAATCGAGAGACCATGCAGGCCAAGAAATCAGTGAAAACCTGCCTTGTTTTTGGAACCATTTGGTGAACCTAAAAAAAAAAAAAAATTGGCAGGAAGTCCGTAGTAAGGCAAATCCCTAATGTAGAGGAGGATGATGGATAAACTGGACTCAATCACTCATCCACTATACAATTCACTTTAACAGCTCAGGAACACTTACATCCAAGTGTTTCTCAGTCCAGAGTCCAATGCTAAACGTTTTAAACTGTTATACTGGCAGCCAATGTAAACATGATGTCACACTGTTGCAGTTTGTAATGATGTATGTAGGTCATTTGTCATACTTATATATATTGTTTAGAAGGGCAGCATTCAGTATTCATAATTTATACCACGTTTCTGGTTGGTCAGGAGATGTTTCCCAGCTTAGCATGGTTTCATAGTAAGGGCATAATAAGTTGTTCTGCAACATTAGATTTAACTATAAACAGGTAAAATGTTTGACACATCTGTCTCCATTTAATCAAAATGTTAGTTTTGGCAAATTTCTTAAGATGTGATGGTATTGGAAAAGAATCGACTTCAACAAGGTGGTAACTGGCTGCAAAATGTCATGCTGTTGGTGATTATTTTCCTATAACAGCCCATCTCATATCTTGTCTTAATACGTGCCTAGTTCCGTACAATTGGGATAAAGCATTGCTACGGAGAGCTTAGCTTTATGAGTAGTCATGTTTCTGATACGCCACGATGTTCACATATTTACGGAAAACATTCCCCACCATTAAGCTTCCCAACCCTGACAGAATTAGTGGGTAATTTTCACAATGATGACTTTGAGGACTTTCAGTGAAAAGACCATTTTTGTTCCACTTCTGAGTGGCTCAGTTTTGAAGCCCCCAGAGAAACATGTTTTCTTATTGCACATCTGTACCTGACATGGTCTTTAGCTGCTTTTGGCCATTCAGAGCAAAGGTTGATAAAGAATTTGGATGAGATTTCTTGCCCATGGTCTGCCTGGTTTTATGTCACCCTTCTTTCACCAGGGGTTTTCATCGCACCATTCTCAGTGTGCTGTGGTTACAGTTGTTCATGAAAATCCCATGCCATTTGGGAGATATTTGAGCGATCACACTTTCCACCAAATCACTCATGTGAGCCATTCCAACACTCAGTTGAATGGTAACCGATGTTGAAAATGCTGTTCTGCCTGATTAAGACCACACACCATAGTCATGCATACCTAATAAACTGGAAACTGAATATGCGACTATGCATTTGTGTGGTCTCAATGTCAACCTGACCAAAATAATTTCCTTTTGTTGAATGTTGTGACTCATTAAACACCCACAGCAGCTCATCTGATGTGTTGAAGGTCAGTGAGAATACACAGGAACCTAAATAGAACATTCAGTTATTTGTTAGAGGGCTAATTTGCTTATTGCTCTTTTCTGGGATATAATTTATGCAAAGATCAATATTATTATTATACAGTGATTAATGAGTGATCTATTTACAGCTGGTTTCATATTCAGAACCCTAAAACTTGTCACGACACCATGTAAGAAAGCATCATTTAGTGTAAATATTTAGCAAAAGACCTATTTCCTCCACACAATGAGCTAAATCGTGGTTCATGAGACACTGTGTGGTTGTTGTGAACTTCTGGGCAGTGCTCTGAAAGTTGAGTCGAAAGTTTGAGATGAAATTCAGGCTGGCACCACAAGGGAGTGCTCTGACTTTTTTTTTCGGCTGTGCCACCTCCAAAAATAACAAAGTGGCACTGGAGGAGAAGTTGAAGTTAAACTTGTTCCTCTAAATATATGGCTCGTCTTTACGTACATATTTAAATAAAGCGAAAACCTTTTCATTTTAGGTTTAACAAACGCTACATTTTCATTGCTATTTTTATTGCAAGCTTTGTACTATCTATCAACAGTCAATAAGAATGCAACGACTATGCGCTTAAACAAAAACAAGTAAGAAATAAAAAGTACACTTGTAGATTGCCTGAGATGATATCTGCTTATGACAAGCGGCATGCATTGTGGGGTTTTATGATTGTAGTATGTGATTATTATACATACATGTACATACAATATGTGCAACTACGCATAAATACCAATAAGAGAGAGTGACAGATGTGTACAAACTCTGACGTCAACGCGTGCCAAGGTACAGTCGGTTCATGCATATCTGATCTCTTTAATTTATTAGATTATTTTTACTTTCCGAACAATGCACGACAAAGTGTTTGCTATAAATACAGTTGTGATTGTTGGAGTATGTACTTTGACTGAAAGTGTTAAAAGATGAAAAGCTGTCTTTCAGTGCCACAGGATGATCGTGGTTTTGCTTTTCATGATGTGCAGGTCATTTTATTTACACATGAAAGTCCATCCGTCCATCCGTCCTCTTTCTATGCTGCTTATCCATTGTGGGTCATGGGGACACTGGAACCAGTCCCAGCTAACATTGGGCGAGAGGTGGGGTACACCCTAGAAAGGTCTAAGGCTAAGGCTAACACAGAGACAGACAGCCATTCACACCTATGGAGAATTCGCAGTTGAGCTAAGCCACATGGCTTTGGGCTTTGGGAGGAAACCCACACAGGCACAAGGAGAACATGCAAACTCCACACAGAAAGGCTCTAGTTAGCCAGCTCATTTGAGCCCCAGAATGCTATTGCTGGAAGGCAACAGTGCTAGCCACTGCATCACCGTGCCACCCATACATGAAAATATAGTTTGCAAAAGTACTTATAAATAAAAATGTCAAGTGTGTCATTGCTTACGTATTCTCCACAAATTACATAATTTAATCCTGGTGAAGTCAGTTGCAACCAGAAGTCCCATAATTTGTTAAATGGACCTATGTGTGTTTAAAGGAACATGTGATTTCAATATAAATACACCTGCTCCTGACAGCCCCGGAGTTTGTTAGAGAACATACCTAAACAAACATCGTCAGGAAGAGCAACAGGCTATCAGACCAATTCGGAGACAACATTCTGGAAAAGTATCAGTCAGGGTTGGGTTAGAAAAATACATCTTAAACTTTGAGTACCATTAAATTCATTATTAACTAATGGAAAGAATAAGGCATAAGTGTGACTTTGTCTAAAGGAAGCCATCCAGCAAAAGTCAATGACCGGGTAAGGAGGGCGTTAGTCAGAGAAGCAGCCAAGAGGCCAGGGGTAACACTGAATGAGCTGGAAATCCATAGATCAGCTGGGAGAATCTATTTACAGGATAAACATAGAGCAAACAGTGTAAAGAAGAAAGCCATTATTGAAAAAGGACATCTCCTGTTTGGAGATTGTCAAAAGACATTCCAAAGAATCAAACATATGGGGGAAAAATAGGTTTTCTGGTCTGAGGAGACCAAAATTTAACTTTTAAGCCTTGGCAGAAAGTGCTATATTCAATGGAAACCTACCATTGCTCATCATCCTGAAAACACCTGAAGCATGGTGGTGGTAGTATCATCTTTTGGGGAAGCGTCACATCAGGTGGGATTGCAAAATGGTTAAGGACTACAACAAGATGGATACAGGGGTCTTGTAGAAGAAAACCTGTTTCAGTGTGCAAGAAAAATGTAACTTTTCCAACAAGACAACCAACCTAGACCTACTGCCAAAGCTACACTCAAGTGGTTCAAAACCAAGACTCTTAATGTGTTAGAACGGCCCAGTCAAAGCCAAGACCTTAATCTGAGTGAGAATTTGCAGCAGGACTTGAAAATTGCTGTCCGGTAACAGTCTCCAGCTGATCTGACAGAGCATTAGCAATTTTGCCAAGAAGAATGGGCAAAAATATAAGAAATCAAATGTGCTACACTGATATATCCTGGGAGACTTATGGCTGTAACTGCAACCAAAAATAGTCGTACTACAACTGTAAATACAGACCCAGGGGGATGAATATTTATGCAACCAACACATCTGCCTTTTGTTTCCTTAACCTTTGTTTCACAATAATAAAAGGTATATTTTCACCTCTGCAATGTTAAGCATATTGCATAAATGAAATCCCAGATAAATCCTTTTCAATTCCAGGTTGTAACACTTCAAAATGTGGAAAAAGGCTCAAGGGAGGTGAATACTTATGCAAGGCACCGTACGGCAGACTCTCTTTGGGCACAGTACCAAGAATCAGCCATGTTGGTAATTTCAGAGAACGTCTTTGGGAATTTGAAGCTTCGTGTGTCTCTTATACCGTTCTCTTTTTCCAGTATACATGGAGCAGGTTTGCTCTAAAAGTGACAGGGTGGAAATGCTCATGCCACTGCCCTCATTGTGGTGTCTTGGCACTTGAGAGATGTGGGTGCCATTTAAGCCGATGGCCAAGAAGTGGCGTAGTCGAGTGGCCTGAGAAATCCAGAGAAAGCATTACCTCACCCAGACCAGAACAGCGCATGACACTCACCGCCCATTCGCAAAATGTTGGGGTGTCGTCATGGACATGGAGAGCCGATTTTAGCCCGGGTGTACGCCTTTTGGAAATGCATCATAGGCGGAGAAAAAGACAGATGGAGAAAGAGAGAGACTTGGAAGGATGAAAATGAATAACTGAGGAAGTGAGAAATGATCTGAGAAGGAGCATGCGGTACATACGTGGCCATGTACAGAATTCAGAAATATACAGCATGTGCATATATGAATATGAATGGCTACTTGATGAACATAGCCCACGCTCACACACACACACACACACACACACACACACACACACACACACACACACACACACACACACACACACAGACACAC
>JAQMCW010000035.1:4772222-4785378 GCA_030068335.1 Chrysichthys cranchii
TTTGTGGGTAGTAAAGCCCTTCGTTATGTCCCAAAAGCTATCTGCGCCTTCTACTTCTTCCAGGGCCATGCCCAAGCGCCAGCAGAAGATGCTAACAATCGTCGAAAAGGTAAAACTTTTGGACATGTTAAAGGAAGGGAGCAGCTGCGCCGCTGTAGGACGCCGTTACGGCGTGAACGGGTCCACAGTTCGCTACATGAAGAAGGCGGAAAAGAAGATAAGAGCTGCGGCCGCAGTGTCGTATAACCAGGGCGCCAAACAAGTTTAAAACTGATTTCTGTGTTTTTTTGTAAAAGAAAAAATTTTCAAGAAAAATAAATGTTTTTAAAACTGATTTGCGTATTTTTTTTTGAATATCTAAGAGAATATAAAGGGTTTATGCTGTATAAGAGTGCAGGTAAAGGTTTCACTTTTCGCGGTGGGTTCTGGACCCTAACTCCCACAATAAGCGAGGGATCACTGTACTTATCATCTTCTTGCATTCTTAAAATGCAATGCCATGGACGGTTTGTCAGCTCAGCCAAAACCGCTAAGTCTGGAACCGAGAACAACATGGAAGCTCATATCTGTTGTTTGTCTTCCATATTTGTCTTGCTTGTGTGTTTACTGAGATGACGTCTTCCATTTCCAGTACGTTTATTTCCCCAAGATTACTTTTTGGGAGTGTTCTTCATTCCTTAGCTCGTTGTCTGTTCACTTTCTGCGTCTTTTATTGTTCACTCATCAATCCAATTCATTTTAGGCAGCCTCACTCTCGAACTGTCACTTACAGTGACCAGAATGCCTGACGACGGAGTTTCTATGTCCTGTAACTGGACACCGTTTTCTTGATGGATCTGGGACAAACACGACAGCATGCCTTTTCCTGGTGGATTTTCTGGAATCCATGTTTGATCACCTGGCTTCTAAATGCATGTCTCGTGAACTCGTTAAACATGTGCTGTTTGACCTCTGAGAACGCTGAATGAGGTGGGCTTTGCTTGTACACAAGCCAACTCCCCCCTGTAGGCAGGGTTTGGCTCAGCTGGGACTGTGTCAATAGCTTCTGGCTCAGGTTACTGTAGGGATGTAAGTGTAATCAGCCTGCCACTCTGGACAACAGTCTGGAGCTGGATTTGAGATGACAGGGTTGCTAAGTGATAAACGCACTGCGCTGTGCACTTTTCCCCCTCTCCACACCTCTTAAACCGTGGAGCGGTATCATTTGGCCATTTTGGAGTTGCTGCTGGTAGCATGCGGTCTGTAGTAAAAGAGCTTTTATTCGATAAATTAAATGAATAAAAGTTTCGTGTTTATAGAAAGCGCTATCCAAGGGTAAGGAAGCGAGCGAAACATAATTCTCCACAATATAGATATTAAACAGGGGTTATTAACTCTAATTTAACCCTAACCCTATTGATTGACTTGATTGATTGATTGATTGATTGATTGATTGATTGATTGATTGATTGATTGATTGATTGATTGATTGATTGATTGATTGAAAAGGGAAACTCACGAAAATTAGTAACAAACGTCTAGGCATAGGTGTTATAATTTTATACTTTGTTTATTGCAGACTTATAACAGGAAATACTAGATGCATTTGATTATATTAATATATTTCACTTCCTAATATCATTTTTGCAGTGCATTGCTTCGATTGTGTTAGTACTGAAGTAGAGGTCGTTTTTTTTCCATTGTGTGATTAAACACCTAGTCATCTAATGTCTACTCTCAGGAAATACTTAAAGGGGTGTTTAGTTTTTTTGAGTTGTGATGCTGGTGCCGTGGAAAGGTAAGGTCGCCGTCGCACAGTTTCGGGGTTCCCAGGTGAATCCTGAGCTCAGGTTATTGTGCAGAGAAATTTGCATGCCCATCCTGTGTTTGCGTAGGTTTTCACAAGGTTCTTTTTTCCAAAAACATGCAGCACTGGCTGCTGTACAGATTGGTGACTGGAAATTGTTCCTCTGTTTGCAAATGTGTGTGCACGGTGGCCTGTGATGGACTGGCGTCCCATTCATTTACATTTACATTTACATTTCAGTCATTTGGCAGACGATTTTGTCCAAAGTGTCTTGCAGCTGAGCTGAGCAGATGAAGGTCAAGAGTCTTGCTCAAGGGTCCAACCGTGGCAGCTTGGTGGTAGCGATATTCAAATTCACAACCTTCCAATCCTGGGATAGGCTCCAGATCCACCGTGACCCTGACCTGGATAAAGGGCTTATGGGAAAATGAATGCTTTGCTTTCAGCAACTTGTATATCATTAAAAGACATAGAAAGATTTGTTGTGCATTTTGATCATCTTTGTTCTCATATGAGACTGCTTTGTAGAGAAACGCTTTTAATTAAAAATCATAAAATGCATTCCTTAGCCAGTTTACATACCAAACATTTTGCTATATTTAAAAGTATATTTAAATCTTTTTTTATGCCACAATTGAGAAACAAGACAAACTGGCAAAAGACCTAAGCTCTGGATGGCTAGCTGTAGCTTATTAAATCGAGACAGATCACAGAAACTTGTCATAATCTCGTTTTCATAATAGTAAAACAGGTACAGTACTGTGCAAACATCTTGAGCCACCCTATTTATTTGTTATTTAGTACAAATTTGGTTATACATATTTATATTATGAATTCTGCATCGAATCTGTACAAAACGCTAGATTTCCAGACATTACTTTTCCAAAAAAAAAAAAATTGCATTTGAAAACTGTTTGTATGTCAATAAAGAAGGCAACATATTATGTAAAAGACGACTTTTCAGACAAAAAAAGAAAAAAGCATAATGAAGGCTCCTGGGTTTTGCTATGAAAAGCAAGTCTCCCAAAGAGCTGTAGCAGATCTCCGGGATGCTCGGTAAAACTTGCAGGTCATTTCCTTATAAAACTGCAAAAATTGTCCCGGAGATTACTATTTAGAAAAAAACAAGCGAAAAGGGTCGTCACACCAGGTACCATCTTTGTTTGTTTTTATTACTGTTTACTGCATGTTGTCGTATTTTTCTTTTAAGTAGATGCCACTATATATGGGGTCGTCTTAACTAAAAAATAGGGTGGCTCAAGACTTTTGCACAGATTGTAATAAAATCTGGAAGATGGCTTACTTATATGATGTATAAAATCAATCATGTAACTCAGTGCTGCAGTTCCCACGTTGTCGTCATCCAGCGAGAGCTAGGCCTGACTTATTTATCTTGGATATAAGCAATAAACTGTATAATCTTAGTTCGTGGTAAAATAGCACTTATGTCTGTATTTGTAATTGAGCCTCTGCATAGCGATATATAAATGAGCTGTGAAGTTGCATTCATAGGCTGATTAAAGACACACTTTTAATGAATTCAGCATAATTTGTCAGTTGATTGCATTTTATTTGTGCATCCTAGAGCTCCTTCACAGGTAAACATGGGTGTGTGTGTGTGTGTGTGTGTGTGTGTGTGTGTGTGTGTGTGTGTGTGCGTGTGTGTGTTTGGTTGCCTGAAGTGCTCTTCACTTCTTAGTTGATTGGGAATTTGATTAGTTGCCCAGCTCTAACATGTACAGTACATCACTGTTCAGCTTTTAGGTATTTTCAAGACTACACAACTTTGTAAATCAGACCAAAATGGAGCAAATCCTAAAAAGCACAGTGTGCCTTAGATCTATGGGAAGAAAGCTAAAGTGTACATTATATTTTAAACTAATGGTGTTATTTTAGAGGTTCACTGGCAAGTCATGACACTACCATTTCCTGAGCCAGCTGGCGTACGGTGAATTTTTCCATCCACTGCTGCATGCATCATCTGAACGAGTACTCTGAGCCAGTTCATCTACTGGCATGGGAAAGTGGATCACCATGTCAGTCTGAAAGCCTATTTTAAATTAAAGCAAGGAGACGACTCCCAGCTGTGAGTCAGCTTTGCATTTTATGCCATTCAGCTCAGCTGTTTATAACTTTTTGAAAGGTTTAGAAAACGCAAACTGCGAACGGTTCTTCGAGGGAATTACTATTTATCAGGATCAGTTGTGCATGTGTACACTTCAGAGGCTTTCAAAATGTTTTATGGTAATAGTAAAATAGCATGATAATAGTAAGTCATAAAATGTGATAGCAAAGTGAAAAGGAATGGATGTAATATATGTGTAATATACAGCTGGGTGTCCCAAAAGTCTGGCTCCACAGGCAATTATTTCTTTAAATACAGATATTACAACAAATGCTCATGTTAACAGCCTTGGATTTCGCAACACTTGTGTACACTCTGAATTCTTTCTACGTTTGTTCACGTCGATGCCATCTTGGATCTGAAATGAAAAGAAAAATGCCTGTGGATCCAGACCTTTGGGACTCCCTATATGCTGTATCATTATATCTTACTGCTTTGAATTTTAAAGGGAGAAAAATGTTTCTAAAGTGGAAAATTCATTTATTCATCTCAATAAGTGATGTACCCTTGGTAGTGTCTTGGTGGACCCAGAGCCTACCCTGGGAACACTCAGCGCTAGGCAGGAACGCACCCAGGGTAAGATGCCATTCCATGACAGGGCACCACGCACACATGCATTCACACCTAGGGGAAATTTAGAGTAGCATGGGAACACATACTAGCAGGTGGGGTATATGGGAAATGGGAGGAAACTGGACAACCCAGAGGAAACCCCTGGAACATGCAGAAAACTTGAACTAACCTGAACTCAGGATGAAGCCATTATTACAATTCCCAAAAATAAATTCTAAATGAAACTACACATTTTTAAGAACACGTTTGGTGTTCCCACCTTCTAATGAAGACAAAAGATCAAAAGAATTCAAAAATATTTTTTAATGTTCTTGGAAAACTGGAAGATATGGCAGGTAAATAAAAATGTAATATATGTTACACTTTGAATTATTATTATTATTATTATTATTATTATTATTATTATTATTATTATGGAAACCTTTGATCTGATGCTAGCAATTAATATAGTAATTAAATAATCTACTGCTCATGGGCACTGGGTGACATGTCAGCCCCTTCATATAACATCCTGCAGTACTGAAGACCCCACTGTTCTCCAGGGTAAACAGCAAGCTACCACTTGATGCCCCTCCATCGTAAAACACTGGGTAGATTGGTGCTCATGTGGCTTTGTTCTGTAGGTTGGAGCCTATAGCCTAACTATAGCTGATCTGACAAGGGCTCTTTAAAGCTTTGTACTGCAGTTCAAACAGAGTGAATGCAGTCGATGGTCAGGTTATTGTACAAATCTCCATCCTATCCTAGTACTGTATTAAGGGCACTAAAAGGAACATGGATCGGATTAAGAGACACAAGTAAACTGGTCATAAGTGACACTTAAAGTGAAATCACCCGTATGTTATTACGGATATTCACCTCAGCTTTAACGTCGTACAGTACAAATCATGCATTTTCGACCTTAATATGTCACCTCGAACCATCCAAGCATTAAACAATGCCTTGGGGCCCTTCATGTGAAGTAGGCATATTCACAAGGTCCCTATAATTCTTTGATGATTGTATGATTTCCATTGAGGTTTCATGCTGAGATGAGCAAACTATCCAATAAAGCCCCCTCTTGTCTTGAGCTTGGTTACAATTATACCTGGCACCTGATGCCCAGATCATCCCCTGACTGATAACTAACCTCACTCACACATGCATTGTAGTTCATTCTGAATACCCTCAACTCCCACTGTAGAGGTTGCTAAGTGTTTCAGTTGCATCCAGACAGGGACATGAATGAGAGACATTACCCATGATCCTTTAAGTCGTAGCATGCGGATTACATTAAGGTTTGTTTTATTTAATTTTTTTTTTATATTTTGAGAATTTGAATGTTTGAATGAGCCTGAGATAGATACAATCCTGAACATACAGCTGGGTTCATTTCTTTCTTGTTTCAAAGCTTAAGTTACATGGCCTCTGATACCTGCTCAAGGTTAGTACAGAAACTAATGGAATTAATAGAAGGGGCGGAGTTAGAATCACTGCTTGTTTTTGATTGGTTGTGCATAGCACATCACACACCATGCGACAAACAACAATTTAAACTTCTGATTGACTTCATGGAGCTTTTTTTTTTAAGTGCGTCAGCTATGGCCGTACATTTTCTTTCTATTTTCGTGTTAATTTCATTTTCTTTTTGTCACTGACACAATTCCCAAGACCGTCATCAGCATGTCTTAATAATAATTCAGTTGCTGCTAATATAACCAGGCTGACCATATGGACACAATCAGTCATTGTTAACCCAAGCATGTGCTGCATTTGGCTAAAACGTGTAACAGAATTTCCCACTGAGTTTCGAAAAGTGAGCTAATTGTGAGTACTGAGGTAAGAGGAACACCCTCTGTGGTCTCCACCTCAGAGGCTCCACCCACAGACAAGACAGCATCTGACGCCAAGGATCAGAATCTTGAAGGTCTGATTGACTTTCACACTTTCGTGCACTAGAATCTGGTGATAAAAACAAACCGTTGAATATTATGATAGAAGAAGGAATAGTTAATGGCTTGAAAAAGAATATCATGACATCCCATTTTTAAAAGTTATTCCAGAGTTTTGGTTGAGACCGTGGTTAATTAAGATACCCTTGCATGCTTACCAGGGGATCCTGGGGAAAGTCTAGAGTTGTTTATTTGTCACTCAAATAGCTTCATCTTTTTAAAGTTGATGCCCTGAGCTGGACTGGTTCCCCATCCAGGGTCTGTCCCACTTTGTCCTGTTGTTCTGGGGATGTGCTCCAGATCCACCGCCATCTTGACCAGGATAAGGCACCTGGAGGTGGAGGTGGCTGACATCATATCTGTCCCTAACGATGAAGAAAGAATGAATGCTAGTTTTGGAAGCTCTTGGCTACATTTTTTAATGAAACATCCCAGACTCTTTAATGATACCTATAAGTCTATTTTGCAGGACTAAACTAAGCCCTATTTATATGTTTTTATGTGATGACACAGTTGCATTCATGCCATCATAGTTATTATTCCAATTGCAAAATGCGTCTGTTGGTTCTTGTTGGGGTCCATCTTTGTTTTGTTTGTTTGTTTGCTTGCTTTAATATGGGAATATCTGTTTCATATTATGCAAGAAAAAAAAATGAAGAACCCTGCATTTTTCATGTAGCCACTGTGGCCTGCATTATTAACTCACTGACTGTCAATCAGAATCAGAATCAGGATTCACTCTCACTAATGTGACACATTTGGCCTCGGTTTAAAACAATGATCAGCTGTTTGTCTCCAAACTAACCCTAAAGCATTGCAGTCGTCCCCTGGGTGGTTCTGTACCTGGCTTTGGAATAACTTCAATCCACATATCAAGCCTCTGAGGTTATTGTTTGTTTTGCAGGCTTTAATCATATCTTATAGCTTATATGGCACTTATAGCATCAACGGATGCTTAATCAGCACTGCAGGCTGTAAATGTGAGAAGGGTGTGTGGATCCGGCTGGCTGATATCACATCTGTCTGACTCATTCAGCCTGCAGGCAAGAAGGGGTTAAAGAGCTAGAGTCTGGCCTTTATCTGCAGAATGCTGAGCCATGGTGGCCGGTACCATGACAACCACAGAGAAGGAGAGGGGGAGAGAGACAGAGAGAGAAAGTGATGGGGAGGGAGACAGGCCAAAAAAAAAAAAGGAGACAGGAAAAGTGATGAAAAAATTACAATCTAAAACATAACATTAGAGCGTACAAAGATGGTGATGAGGATGATGATGTGGGTGTGTGAGGAAAAGAGAGAGAAAGGGAGAGGAAGGGACGTTGGTAAGTGGGTGCCACCAGCTTATTACACTGTGTCACCGGAGTATTGCATCAGTCCAACAGGGACGCTCACATTGCAGGATGACATCACTCGGTTTGGAGGATGGGAGGAGAGACTGATAAGCTCTCAAAGCGCCGGGGGGGGGGTCGTATCTCCACCAGACTTTGGCAGAGTCATTAACACACTGGTGTCAGTTTTAAGGCCACCCTGTAGCGTGTGTGCTCTGCCTAGTCATGCCTTTTCCCGCATATTTTAATTCTCGGTGCATGGTTGCATCCAGACAAATGTACGGAAATTTGCGCGGAGGAGGGAAAAAAACGAAGTGAAACTTCCAGACAGTACACTTAATCGTTTAACTCGAATCGGAGCGTACATTATCCGAGACACATGACTCCTCCTGGGGAGTGCAGCCATAAGAGCCCATTAGTGTAGCTTAGTGGAAAAATACTGGCTGATAGCAAGTCACGCTCGAAAGTGTATCTGATAATAAAGAACTTTTTTTTTTTTGAATTTGTAATGCCTGTTTGGTCTGTAATGTGCTTTCGGGCAGATGAGTTCCAGGCTTGTCATGCGAACCTATTATTTAGTGTCTCACCTCCAATGGGAGAGTATGTGCAAATGCAGACTATACCATGTTCTATCTGGGAAGCCATGGCGGCTGTTATCTAGATGTTCCTACAAGGTATGCGCGACATGTTTCTTAGATGGAATGAAACTGTGCAAAGACAGCAAAAATAGAAGTGAAAGGAAACCTAAGTTTGGGGTCACTGGGGCAGGCTGCTCTGATCTCACGTGTTACTGTATGGATAACAGAGCTTGAAGACTCATATGTATCTCTACAGATGGTTTTTTTGCTACCAGGAACTTATAGGAAGATGGCGTACAGCTTAGACTGGCACTTTCTTATGCTGCGTTACCAAACAAAAGAAAGAGAGAGATAGAGTGAGAGAGAGAGAGAGAGACAGTGACGAAGGGAGCAACCTGAATCTGATGAGCTCAGCAAAAAAAAAAAGTGAAACGGCGATCTCTCTCACCATGTAATTTATAACAGTGTGGGACCAATTTCCCTTAGCCAATTCAGCTGGAGAGCGATGGCATTGCCTCTTTTTAGATTTCAGAAACGTTATGAATTATGCATCAGAGAGCACAACGCTTACACAACAGCCACAGTGGTGTGTACCTATAATACTCGACTTGTGACATAGAACAGTCTGTTCACATCCACACTAAAACTGTACACTTGAGCCGCTAAGGTCACAGGAATAAATACGAGAGTGCCTAGGGGTCACTGTATAATCTCTATAATCTTATCTTTTCATCAAGTAAGGCTTTATTTTATGCACACACATACACAATGTGGTCTGGATGATTAGAATCTCGCTAGTCTCTGTTAGTCACGCCTGCCCTTTGGCTCAGAGTCAACAATTTACATGCACAGAGGCAGAGAGGAATGAGAAAAGCTCGTAAAATTTCAGCTCATAAAATTTAACATGCAAACAGTACTCAACAGAACCCCTCGCAGGGACCTGCACCTAACTCTGATGACATGATGAAGAACCGAAGGTAAGAGATCGGGTTTGTCAATAAAACTACAACCTGTTTGAAACAAGTCTGTACGGTAACTTGGTCAAGCACAATTTCTTCCCATCAGTTAGAGAGGCAGGTTTAAGCTGAGGCGTGGAAACAACTTGTATTATTATTATTATTATATGACAACCAGAGCACGGATGCTGTGTTTACATTAGCATTAGTTTGTGTTGAAGTTTCGATGCAGCAATCACGTGATTTTTCTTAAGATCATTATTCATGTGACAGCACTTTTGGATGTTAACATCATCATACAGTTCAAAAACCCAGAATCTTATTTTAAACATCTTTTGCGATTGTGGCACAAGAAGAGATTATGGTGTAGCTGAACGTCAAACTTGATACTTGGCTGCTAACTAACTGCCTGTTACTAACTAATCACTTACAGACTAATCATATTACAAGTTTGCAAAATGTAGAGTTCATAATTAATAACTTACATGTAAGTAAGGATTCCAACACTAGTGTGCGCTGTTATAAGAAATTATTCAATTTTGGGGTGGTGTGAGGTGGGCTTACTGTTTCCACGTAAAAATGTTGATTATTTTCCAATAATGCAGCTATGATAAAAAAAAGGTCTGCAAAACAGATTGGTTCCTGATATTACTTATGTTGTAGCACCTATAAACGGTTCATTCCCTCACCAGACATTTTTTTTCCCTCTTCAGCAATAAATGCAGTAGTCTGTCCTGATGCCTAGCCTAAATACATACATATATATTTCAGTGCAGAACATATTTGAGTCTTTTGTTATCTACATTTTTTCCCTCAACCTTGTATGATCAGGCTATGGTCCGTTGATAGCATACTCTGAATTCTCAGAGCTTCATATGGATCTGTGACTGGTTTCTATTGCCACATCACTCAAATCATGTGTGTGACTTCAGTGTAAAGAGAATTAGCGTATGGTTGAACCTCATGAGATTTGTCATTTAAAAAGGAGCGCTCCCCCACGCTCATTAGTAAGGAGTATTCTCGTGTAATGTTTTCTATGGTGATGTTCTTGATGCTATTTTATTCAGTCTTAATTTGCCAGTAAAGCCCAGGTTAGTTTTAAATGCAGTTTTTGTGAATATATTTTAGGTCTAATAGGTTTCCATTGGGAGTCACTGCTTGGTCATTGTTTCGGATCCATCTGTCAACACAGGACGAGGCACAGTTAGTGACAATTAAGCAAGTTTTACACACTTGATAAGAAATGCCTGTAGTAGGCCATCTGGCTGGTCCTCTGAGTGTTGTATTAAATAGATGCTCTTAATGTTGTGTTGAGGTCTCTGCTGGACAGGGAAGATGGACATCCTTATCCGTGATGATTCACAGATTTGACAGATGAGAATAAGACAGGCAGATCAATGTCCACTCTCAGCACTTACTTTCAAAAATCGGCTAGCTGTTAACAAGACTTTCTCACTCTCTCTTACTCATCCACTGCCGCTTAATCCTGTTCAGGGTCGCGGGGGGAAATTGGAGCCAATCCCAGCTGACTTCGGGCGAGAGGCGAGGTACACCCCGGGCAGGTCACCAATCCACCGCAGGGCCGAAACACAGAGACAGACACCCATTCACACTCACGTTCACATTCACACTTATGTACAATTTAGAGTAGCCAATTAGCCTAATCCCCTCTGCGCATGTCTTTGGACTGTGGGAGGAAATCGGAGTACCCGGAGGAAACCCACACGGACACGGGGAGAACATGCAAACTCCACACAGAAAGGCACCCAGGTCGACCCTGTGGATCGAACCCAGGACCTTCTTGCTGTGAGGCAACAGCGCTTACCACCACACCCCTGTGCCGCCAACAAGACTTTATTAAATATCACAGATAACTTGTTCTGTTGTCTTTTAGTACTTTAATTGAAGCAGTTCTTAGTTACATTCAGGGTCATATACATTACATAGGTAACACTGAAGAAAAAAAGAAGAAATGCTAAGTGGTAATCAAATTAGCAATGTAAATACGACCATTCCTTTCCGCTTAGTTTCTGGATTGAATTTTGGGGTAGCCATTCCACTGTGGACGAAAAGGCTTTTCGATAAAGAAACTGTAACACGCCATTTTTAGTTTAAGACCAGAAAGTGTATGGTTGTAATGGAAAAGAAAGAAACGTAAGTGTTTGTGAGGTTCTTGGATCGCTTTGGTGGAATTTCACTGGATAAACTTGCACTGCACTCCATTGAAGTCCCTGTCATTATCTTGCTCAATTAGAGCTAGCTGTAATTTTATACATCTTTATGACACAGAAATACATCATTTAACCAAAATACATATACAAATATATCTATTCATCTTCTCATGCTGAATTTGTGCGAAAAAAGCTCCCAAGTCCTCAAAGTCCTCAATTACATTTTCACTCTTGAACCCATGGCCTCCCCCTTTCCCCTATATTCCTCTTGGTAACGGTTGGACCAATCAGAGTTTAAGTTCGGCTTTTCTCGCGTGTCCATTGGCTCCCGAGAAACACGCGGTTGTCCAAAAAAATGTATGCAAATTCCTACTTTGGCAACAGACCAGGAGAAACGGCGCTTCTGATTGGCTGCCGAGTTTGGCGTCTGCGCACTGAGCACCTCTTGAGCATGGCACGTCGCTCAGGCTAGGGCGATACCATCACGTCCAAGAGAGAGGGGTGTTAAAATATGATGTCACTTGTAATTCCAAGTATCACTAAAATAAACTCTCAACTAAAAAACAAAGGGCTGGATTGACTGTAATTTCCGACACCGGCAAATGTATATAATCAATAATATTTATCGGAACTTTAGTGCATCGGAGTGCACTCGCTCTGCACGACTTTCTTACATCGTGTCCACCCCCATCGTGTCCCTAGTGAATGGTCGGTCCCGCATGAAGTGAAAGGTTTGCTGTGAGAGCACTTGAAATGAAAGAATTAACCGTTTAGACTTGATAGGGCGCAGAAGATTGTAGAGCTGGCTTCTACTTTCTGTTCTGTTCAGTTTTGTAATATGTTGAAATTTCTGGAAAGTAACGTTGAATCGTTAAAACGAAGAAGCCCGGCGCTTTATTGTTTCTAATAACATACAGGCAGGAGTGTCGTCTGAAGCGGGTATTCAGATTTGAAGAACTGAGGGGAAAGAAAATTCTCGCTCGTGCGTCAAGTCAAGTCAAGTCTCGGCTAGCTAGCGTTAGCTTACAGGATTAAAACAAAGACTAGCACTTCGCATTCGTGTCTAGATTGGTATTTTTTTAATGATTTGACGAGGGATAAGTGTTATTCATCACTGCAGAGTGAGACCATGTACAATACCGTGTGGAATACGGAAAAAGACGATGCCGAGCCGAGGGATGATTTGATGATGCCATATTCCACAGAGTTGATATTTTACATGGAGATGGACCAGCCTCCAGGTAGGCAACCCTGACACGACTCAGCTGAGAGATTATATAACGCACTGACGGTTTAAACAAACCGTGTTTTAGCTTGTGGAGCTTCCCAGAGTGTAATGCAACAGTCCTGTGTGAGTCAGAGAAGCTGCGGGTGAAGACACATCCGTGGCTGGAACCGCTAGCAGCTTTGTAGCCTTATTTATTTGTTTATTTATTTATTTCTACCCTTTCATTCAACTTTTCCTTTTTTGTGTGTGTGTGTTTTTTCCTCTCAGGAGTCTTTTGTGTGCCATCCCTGAGCAGGCCATAGCCGGCTTTTCACCACAGATAGCTAAATTCTCACACTGCACTTCCTCACACACAACACAGCTCTCGTAATGCATCCTTTTGTGCACATTTGTTTTGCTTTGTACAGGATTAATCTTTGTCTGGTGTAGCAGCACTGACAGTAACCCAATCTCAGTCTTGAACCAGGACCCTGTATCTGTGAG
>JAQMCW010000035.1:4785478-4807321 GCA_030068335.1 Chrysichthys cranchii
ATATAGTGTATGTGTGTGTTGGGGACTGTGCTGAATAATGGACTGCTGTTCACCTTTTGAATATTGAAGTAGACGTGTCCTTGTCTTTGCATATTGAAATTCAGAGAGACCTCTACAATAGGTGTAGTTGAGGCGGGTGAGTGTCCTCCAACCACCTCCATTTGCATCGAATCCTTCAAATGACACCGGGAGGTTTCGGTGGATCTGCTTTCTTGAGATCGGATCTCGAGCTAATAGCTGTTTGTTGTGAGGAAATAATCCTGGAGAGACTTGATGAAGCATCAGGCAGGAGTGAGGGTGTCAGCACGGGGCCCTGAGGTTGCAAGTGTTTCCAGATCAGCAGAGTTTGCTTGAACAAAGTGATTCGGGTGGTAAGAACAATGCCGAGAGAGGTTATTGTGATCATTTTTGTAGGCAGTGTGATTAATAATGGTGATAGTGTGGTTAAGATGTTTTTTTTTTCATCCCTCGATGGGAAATGTACATTGTTTACAAAAAACGACAAAGTGAGTTATAATTTGACCACGAGGCAAGGGTAAACTTTCCCCCGTTGTTTATTGCAAATTTATGTCACAGAAGTCAGATGAATTACATAGCCCAATCTGTGTCATTCAGGGCCAGTGCTGCAGCGCTTAACAGGTGTCTGGATTCGTCAAAAAAGAAGAAAGGAAGAAAAGGACTCTCTTGTAGTTTGTGCCACACTTTTAAGGTTTTTTATTGTGCCACACAATTTGACAGTCAGTAATCGCAAAGTGATCCATATGATGATGATGATGATTACACACAAAACGATTTGTATAATAATCACTAAGTGATTCGTGTAGTAACTTCTGGCCAAGTGATTCATATAATACTAACTACAGACCGAGTGATTGGTATAATAATTACAGATAAAAATGATTCATGTTTCAACTACAGAGTGATTTGTATAATAACGACAAAGTGATTCGTGTGATATCTACGGACAAATGGATTCATATAATAATAACTACAGACAAAATGTTTCATATGATAACTACACGCAACATGATTCATGAGGTAATAATTAACAGATAAAATGAATCATAACTACAGACAAGTGATTCATGTACAAACTACAGACAGAACGATGCATATAATAACTACAGATGAAATGATTCATATAATAACCACAGACAAAGCGATTAATATAATAATAATAATTAATAATAGTAAGTAGTAGTAATAAAAATAACATGCGGAATGATTCATATAATAATTGCAAAGTGATTGCAGTGGTAGCCATGCACAAATTGATTCATATAATAACTACAGATTGATTCCTGTTATGATTACAGACAAAGTGATTTCATTTAATAATAACTACAGATTGATTCCTGTTATGATTACAAAGTGATTCATTTAATAATAACTACAGACACACACTGACGATCAGGGCACATCCTGCTTTGAGCTGATATTAGTGTCGTCACGTTTGACAGTGTGAGTATTAGTAACCCCTAACTGAATCATGACCTTTAAGACGGATTGTAGAATGACTGCTCGACTTTCTTCACCAAGACTCATTTTCATATTTGTACTTATTTGCTTTTTGCCCATTCTCTCCGCTCGTGTTCATTCCCCTTCTGGGGGCTTCTGCGCTCTCCCCAGACCCTCTGACATCCGTGTCCGGAACGTTCCCAATCCTTCTTTCCTTTAGCGATCCTTTAGAGTTAGCTATGCAAAGCCTCGTTCCAGTTCACTGCTCCCTCTTTTCCCATGCAGGTCCCAGGCCTATGTCGTATATTAACCACGACTTTGACAGCGCTTTACAGCCGTTCACAATGATGTCATAGACTCGAGCTCGGACCCCATTCAGGAGCCAGAGGCACGGCTGACAATGGCTCGTTAATCCAGACCGTTAAATCTTGATGGGATGATTCCTGTAATAAAGGCTCAGATGACTCTTTGCAGGCAGAACGCGTAAAAAGAGTCAGTGTTTGACTTGTGCGAGCGGGAGCTGTAATTTTATTCCAACAACGGTCATAGGGTTTGGGTTATGATTTCCCCAAACAAAGCACACGCTGTGTGAAACAGGGCTGAACAATAAATCGTTTTGTTCATCCTGATGACAATGACGGCTGCGTTTTTACTACCGATGTTGCCGAATCTTGAAATGAGAACCAGGGTTCCAGAGTTTTCTTTGGGCGTTTTCCACAGAAAACGCGATCTGGGTCATTTTTGGCCATGTCTTCTTCAGTACGTTTTCATTCATATGATTTTGCATATAGTATGATTCTGTGCTGTGCATCTCGACTGTAAAAATTTCTCAACGATCGTCTGGATACGTAAGGGTGAATTCCAGTGTAGATTTCTATCCTGCCTTTGAGAGAGACACATTTTTTTGCAGCTACTTATTTTTATGGGTTTTTCCCCCCCGACGGAGCTTTGCTAGGCTGAATCAGGCTTCAGCGTTGTGGCAGATAGAATTATGGACTGAAAAGCGGTTCGATCGTGCTGCCGCTGGAACGAATGAGTACGACTGAGCGTGATCAGTCCACACATTCATCTTATCTTCAGCTCTGATGCCAAGATGTGCTGGATTACGGTGAGCGAGAGAGCTTTTCGAACACCTCTCTCTCTCTCTCTCTCTCTCGCTCACTCACTCACGTTTCTCTGCTCTGCCACACAAAGCCTGGTGACCATCATTTCAGCGTACGAGCCACTTTGTCATCCTCTGGCCAGCCATCTTGATGCTAGTTGTGGGACCTGAGGGTCAGGAACCCAGTGGCCCAGGGGAGCTCCAAGACGAAGGGGTGCAGACAGAGGCTCCTGGTGCAGATGCTCATTAGAATATTTAACCGAAATTTAAAAGGCTCAGGAGGTCAGTGTGTGTGTGTGTGTGTGTGTGTGTGTCAGTCACTCGGAGCAAAGACGGCAGACGCTTTGTTCCGTTGCACTGCACAATGAGCACAGGTGGTACGCCGCCCCCGAGGGAACCTGCACATCGGATGGAAGGCAGCGGCGACTCGCAGCGCCAAATGTGTCTGAGAGAGTGGGTGGTGTCCCATTTTGGGTCCCAGGACACAGAGTAGGGCACTTGAGCAGATAGAATGGAAAAACAACACCTGTTTCCTCCGACCTTCCTCTGAGACTGACCTCTGGCTGTGGATTTATTTTTTATTATTATTGTGTTTTGTTTTTTTTTTTAATAAGAGATTCTGTGAGTGAGAGCGTGTGAGCTCAAAGATGTGGCGTTGTGAAAGGACACACAGGACAGCCTCCATTCTCTTCCTCCCTGTGTGTCTTTGTCTCTCTGTCTTTTTGTCCCTTAATTAATTTCTCAGCTCGACTCTGCTTGGACATGCACGCACCGAACCCATTTACTTCGAATAAAGTGTGTTTGTAAAATCCCACAATGCACCTCTGTACCTCCTGTTGTATGCTAGGAGGTATGGGATGCCCATAATTAGGAACAGGACGCCGTTTCAGACAGGAACTTTCTGCGTCTTGCTCACCACACGCTGACGCAAAAGGACGTTTTTGGAGGCGCAGAGAAGAGACAGTTGTTTAAATGTGACATTACGTTGTTTTCTTTACTCCTCTCTGGAGTTTCCATGTCGGCTATTTGAGACGAGGGGCACAAAGTTGCTCCGTGTGCGTGTCTACATTTGTGTCTCATTCCTTTCTGGGAGGAGCGTCTCTTCCCCTCCTTCTCCTCCCTCACCATGCCCCTGAGCGCTCTCTCTCTCTCTCTCTCTCTCTCTCTCTCTCTCTCTCTCTCTCTCTCTCTCTCTGTCTCCCTGTCTCTGTCATCCCCCTGCCCCCCCCAACCCTCCGAACTGCGTTCCCATTGGCTGCAGCCAACGTCTCCATTCAGAGGGTTTGTTAAGGCAGCAGCGTCTGAATTTAGGCGCAGGGATTTTCCCTCTGGCTTCAGTCTGAGAGCCACAACGCAGGCGGAGGGTGGAGAGAGAGAGAGAGAGAGAGAGGGAGGGCAAGAAGGAGGGAGTGAGTGTGTATGTGTGTGTGAGAGAGAGAGACAGAGAAAGAGAGGACTCGTGTCCCAGGCAGCTGAGCGCACTCCGTACGCATGCAGCTGAAAGAGGAAGCCGTGGAGGAAGGTAAGCACGTTGTCATCTCTTCTGCTTTTCTTCTTCCACGGCCGCCGCGTCTTCTCCGTCTTCTTTGTAACCTGTCCCGCCGGGAGACAAAGGACACTCCGTGGTAATTAGCGTGTCCTTTTGTGCGTTGAATCGTAATGCTTGGTGCTAGCTGGACGTGCAGAGTTGACAGCGCCAACTTTGTCATCCCGATCCACTTTAAATTTCTGCATTTTTATTTTCGGGAATCAGTGAACGTGATCGGTCGTGCATCGCGAGAGCCTCGGCTAAACACGACCAGCTGTTAAACGAAGCACATGATGGTAACGTGTACGCTCTATTTGGCTCGTACAGTGTCCCATGTTTTGAGTCAGGTCCACCCCATCCAGCTGTTTTACTATTTTTCGATTGCGCCCGAGATGTAGCAGCGTTCACTTGATTGCCGTTAGTCACTGTCAAGCAGCCTTTCTCATGCTAATGCACCACCGCACATTCCAGACTAACTGCATGCATGTGTGTGTGTGTGTGTGTGTGTGTGTGTGTGTGTGTGTGTGTGTGTGTGTGTGTCAGTATTTACTTTGCATCCTGTCTGAGTTGGAAGTTTCCTACAATAAGGATTTTGTCCTTTTTTTCCTCCCCACCTTCCTTTTTTTTAAAGCAAAGAAAGCACTGGTGGCATGTCATCATTCCGTGTGTCGAGCATCCTGTCAGCGATGCGCGTCACAGCTAATAAGAGGGAGCAGAGTTCAGCCCTCGATGCGGAGTCTCCTTTGTTCGGAGCCGCGCTGCTTGAACGTGTTGTCACTCACTTTTCATTATTCCACTTTCCCTCCTTGTGTCCGTCTGTCCCGGTCTGACGCGGCCTGCCCTCATTTAGTGGTTTGAAAGTCTAAAAATAAATAAATAAATAAATAAAAATTTTAAAAAAGAGGGAGAGAGAAGGAGAAAGAGGGAATGTGCTTTGTTTCTTTTTGTGTTGTGTTGCTCGTTTTATCACGCTGATCTAATGGCCGTTGAGCACAAAAGCAACATGGGGAAGATTCGTCGAGTGTGTCGACTATTGTGTAGCACGCCTCGCTGTCATTCGGAGTAGCCGAAGGGAGCAAAGTGCAGCACGAGAAGTGTTTCGGTGGATTTTCCATCCCACCTCCTTCTTTTCTACTCGGTGTCAAATAATTTAAAGAGGTGCGGGTGTGTGTGTGTGTGTGTGTGTGTGTGTGTGTGGGGACAGAGTTGGTCCCGCACTTGCAGAAAGAGCTGACCATGGAAATCTGCAGGCAGGAATGTGAGGTTTCAGCTCGGCTGGTGCACCTGCCTTTTGGCCTCTTTGTGTGTGTGTGTGTGTGTGTGTGTGTGTGTGTGTGTAAAACCCACAGAGGCATTTCTCTTCCTCATGGCAGCGTGCCGCCCTGCTACTGTAGCCCTCAATGGGCCTTTGTGGCTGCATGAAATCCCTCAGCCCGCTCACTGATCTGCATGGGTGTTACACACAGGTAACCTTTGTAGTTTTTTTTTTTTGTTTGTTTTGTTTTGTTTTGTTTTTTTAAAAAGATGAACAGCTGATCTGATGATGATAAAAGGAACATAAATCATACATGATGCACAAAAGCTGCTTTCAGAATCCGTCTCAGTGCCGAGAGCAGCTGACTCCTGTTACCTCCCGGCGCCTGACAGCCAGAAAGTGCACTGAGAGGCCACGCTCTGACGGCTCCCTTTATTCTGCACAGCACTGTACGACTCTTACTTTCTCTCTCAAAACCCAAACGTGGCCTTTTCCTCCCCTGGCTTCCTGCCTACCTCTCTCTCTGTCAGACTGAAAGGTGTGTGTGTGTGGGGGAGAGAGTGAGGATGTGCACCTGCAGACGCTAAGGTTGGACATGAGATGTGTCCGTTAAGCCAGCTCCCCTCTGACTGGTCTGTGTTCCTCACCCCACCGGGTTAAAGTGGGTGTAAGTCCCGCCCTGGTGTGTGTGTGAGTGAGTGTCCCCGCTCTAACTCACTCCACACTTCCCTAAACTGCAGTCCTGCTTTTAATTAATCAGGCCCTCAAAGAACACCATTCATACTCCCTTCTTCCTCCTTCCTTCACTCCTGCCGAAGCTGATTTTAAAACGCGCAGCTTGAAGAAGGCAGCGTCTTGCGTAGCAACACATAAAGGGAAAAGGGGACAAGTTCAGTTATGTTATTCTGGTGAATCCTCCTGGTACATTTTCAACATTCATAAACCATAATTGATGATTTTTTTTTTTTTTTTTCTGGTCAGTTTATAAAAGCAGAGATATTTCGCTCGTTGGTGTTGCTGAGTGAAACACGTTCCTGTCTGGTTTTATTTTAGTGACGACTCCGTGTACAGGATACTCATCTGACGCTGCACAGGGCTTTTCCTGGGCTGCTAGAACAATCCAGGATGTGCCATGTCTATTAGAGCCCTCGGCACTTCTTCCAAAACCATCCTGTGTTAATACACAACAACCCCCTTGGTGCAGATGGTGGCACCCTGACGGAGGCTTTCCGCAGCTCCGGGTGGGAATCGCGATGCACGGTGAATAACCGCTCTTACCCGAGGTGCGTGTCTGGGCGATTCCGCTCTCCGAGCGGTACGCACCGGCTTTCCGCCCAAGTCAGCAGCGTTTGATGTGTTTTTTCCCCCTCGTGAAAAGGCCTGGAGCGTGTCTTTTGATTTTCACTTAAAAGGCCGCTGCAGCAGCTCTGGGCGCGTGGTGGACGGACGTTGTGGGTGCGGCGCTGCGTGTTAGGCTTCAGACTGGGTCAGGAGAAGTTTAGTTTGGCTTGGCGTGAGGGTTGTGCCGAACACTGCACCCTCTGTGAGTTAAAGCTCAAGCGTATTTTTCCCCTCTGCTCCCTCAAAGTCGGTAACTCTTCCTTGCCAGCTGCACCTGGCTTGGCGCAGGTTGCCACAGCCACTACACAGACACACACGCGCGCACACACCTCAACCTGGCTTCGCTCAGAAAACACACGCACACCACAAGCGTCGGCAGCTTTTTATTTAAAGCAGCCTCCGTCACAGAGCTCAACACCACCTCTGTCTCAGGGTAATCACACTGGACCTGCTCTCCATCAGGTGATACCTAGCGGCCTTGGACGTCGTTCACCACCGTCCTTTAGCTGCCGCGTATGGCTGCATCCTCAATTGATGACCCTGGGCTTGTAGGGGTTCAGAAGCTCAACACCACCCGAGGACAGGCCGGAGGTGCTGGGTGCAGAGGAGTAAGCCCTGGAGACAGGAGGTGCTTCACGCACAAAGTTTTGTGGTCTGATTTGGACCGTGATGAAGAGCTGTTCATGTCTGACCTCTGCTCTGGAAAGCGCCGCGAGCAGCCTCGGTGTCCTGTGAGCTGTTGTTCCAGCTGTTGAAACATGTTTGGGCAAAAACAGAGCACGCATGCTGCCAGTCACGTTCTCGTTCAGGAGCGGTCAGGCCTCTGTATTTACTACAAATGAAGCACTTGACAGCCAACACCGGTGAGGTGCGGGTGTGTGTCTTTGGCCTGTGGACTTCAGCACGTCTTCGTGTGTCATCAGAAAGCATTATGTAATGATTGCTTTAGCGGTTTAAATATGATCCACCATAGTTTCCTTTTCAATGAAGTACGTATTTTTGAAATTGACAGTATCTGTGTAATCCGAAAACGGAACAAAAGATGTGAATAATTGTTGCCAGACCAAACCGGACCTATCTTGACTCATCACCCAAGTTGGACCGATGTTGGATTTGATATCAGCATCATGATCTGATCATCTCACAGCCCCGTTAAACACACTGGGTTCAATTATGACTTCATTAGTGAACAAAGTGTTGCCAAGACATCATCTGTTTCTCGAGCGCAGGCTCTTTATATCCGTGTTCCTGATTTGCACAGATGGGGCCTCCTTGGCATTAAAAGGCTGCATTATAGGGTTATAAAAAGCAGTAAATTGAATTTGCTGATACCTGCAGAAACCCTAGGTTTAGCTGTGTGTGTGCGTGTGCGTGCGTGCGTGCGTAACGAGAAATAGCCTTGCCCTGTTTTTATTTGGTGGTGTTCTGGCTTTCTGGTTTGTGGGTCTGGTGCATCTAACCAGCCATTTTTTGGTTTGGTTTTGGTTTTGTTTTGTTTTTTTTTCTAAGAAGAAACGTTGCTCTGTCCAGAGTGACAGCTCAGATTTAGAATCTCACGGCACTGGCACGTGACCGCAGGCCAGCTGTTTGTGTTTTGTCTCGTTCTTTTAATTAGTAACAGACCCCTGTTTTGACAGTTGACTCTACAGCCGGGCGACCCTAAAAATTTATCTTGCGATATTTTCTGCCGGTTTCTACACCAACAGTGTTTATCCCAGTACATTGTCATGCTATGAAAATAATGTACAGAGATGAAAGAACATCCAGCTCATACAGAGCGGAGCCTGGAGGTGCTCACGAGCTCTTGTGCACACAGTAAAATTGTCACACTGTAGGCCTAATATTTCTTAAGCTAGTTCTGTGCATCATGCTCCATCACAGACTCTTCATCGATGTATTCATGGGGGGTAAAATCACCGCACCTAGCCGTTCATGTCCGGAGGAAAGTTGAAAAATATTTCTGGTTAATCACGATATGCGCAGTGTTCAACTGGGCGACGATATGAAAGCTCATATCAGGATAACGGTAATTTATGGATGCATCACCCAGCCCTAGTTGACTCGTCCAATAATCTTCAAGGAGACTAGCTCCGATGTTTGCATACGTTTGTTTGTAACAGCTCTGATCTCAAAGCCTGGTTTCTCTCTTGCAGCTCTTCCTCCCAAGCCGGCCAAACCCATGACTCCTGTGAACAGTAACGGTGTGAAGGAGGTCGCAAGCAGTTCGTTGCAGGAAGCCGAATGGTACTGGGGAGACATATCAAGGTAAGATGTGTGTCTCTAGCTCTCTGCCTGTCTGCACTGCGAACACGCACACGCACATTTCTTCTGCAGAGCATGCAGTTATTCACCCAGCCACGTCAGGTGACGGAAGTCATGAGATCCCCTGCGGATGAGATAAAAGGCTCACCAGGTTTCCACAGCATAAGCTTCCCCTGTGTGTGAAGAAGAAACCTTCCCAGGCTCCCAGCAGTCCTGATCCGTGCCGCCACATCTCTCCCATCTCTCAGCGCAGTGCTGCGTCATCCGCTTCCCTCTGCTCACACCTTGCTCATACAGCAGCGCACACTCCAGCTCTCTGTTAATAGAGCTAATCTTACGGCTCCTACATGGACCACAGTATTTATTTGTTTGTTTATTTAGCAAAACTTCTTATTAACTTATTTTATATCACTCTTCCTCCCTCTGCTCAGGCCACGACAACCTGGTGGCAGCTGCTCCAGATTAAATCAACAACTGAGAAGGGGGGGAGGAACAGAGCGTTGCATTTTAGTCAGATAGAGCAGGGATAGAAGAAGCCTAAATCTCCCAAAATGTCAAACAGCTTGGCGAGTCCATAAAACTCTCAGGTTTTAGCAGATTAGAGGGCTGCTTATTGACCGGCTTTATCCCCGCCGTTTGATGTCGAGCGTGTAGAAATGCAGCCAAGGTGCTCTAAGAATCAGGCAGACATCCGAGGCTGCGGCAGATCCCCATTAAACATGCGCCGAGGTGAAGGACTCCATGCAAGCCTGGAGCTTCTTTTAGTTTGACCTGAAATCCTGGCTATTTTCAGACTGTGACTCATTTCACAGGTAAAATTAGAAGCAGCCAGTCAGATCTGGCATTTAGTAGTCTGTTTGTTCCTTGTGTGTGTGTGTGTGTGTGGCTCTTAATGCTCTTGTAACATTAGGATACAGATGTATTTGGTAGCTTATGGCTTAATGGCACGTGTCTGACTAATTTTGTCTGGAGCACTTAAAGTTGGTGTCGTTATGGATTTAAAATTTAAAATCATTAAAATCACCATACTAATGGACTCGGAGTGGAGTGAAAAGTCCATCTCTGATACAAAAACGATCCAGCTCATCTTCATGCTGTGAGGCCTCAAATGATCTGGAGCTCGGCCTGTCTAACGTCCGGTACACTGTAAAATACCTGCATCGTACCAAAAATATGCCACAAAGCCCGTGAATGCAGACTGTATGAAAAACGAAGTTGATGAAGGTTTAAAGTTTGCTCCCCGCTGCTGCTGAGGCAGGAGCAGCATCGTGTGATGGCGTCTATACTTCAGCAGGATAAATATAGTCCTCTCTCCTGAGAGCGCAGGAACTGAGGTCAGACGGGAAACGGCGTGACTGAGATGACCAGAGGGCCCGGGACGAGAGAGAGTGGACTCAGACAGGCTGAAAGAAGACATGACCTTGATTTTTCTCTCGCTCTCACTCTCTCACTGGGCTGTTTTTAAACTTTGTATTCTGTCATGGTTAAAAGGTTTTACCAAAAGAGCGGCAAGGCCACTCTGTGTGAGTCTGGATGAACTTCACACGTTATGTGTCTGCTGCGATAACCGATCACTATATTGCTAATAGCTAAATGAAGATATGATGCATTGTCTTTCTAAACATTGAGAAAATTGACGACTGTGTGTGTGTGTGTGCGTGCGCAAGTGCGAGAAAGTGTCAGAGTGTTGGGGAAAAGTAAAGCATTCAGAGAGGTCTCGTTGGTTCTCAGATGGCACCATCAGACCTCAAGCCAGTGCCTTTGTCCTCATCCAGAGCAAACACTCGCATACACACACAATCCTCAAAAGGGGAAAACGGCAGGAGAGCGCTTTTACGGCAGCACTGTGTTCTCACAGACAGGACGCAGAGCCGAGGCTTTCACCTGTTCCTTTGTCTGAAGTTTTCAGTGATGTCTGATGATAAATGCCTCCAATCTTGACAGTCTTCACTCAACCCCTCCACCCCTTCTCTTTCTTTTTTCTTCACTCCTATTTGCGCTCCAGGGAAGAGGTGAACGACAAACTGCGTGACATGCCAGACGGGACCTTCCTGGTACGGGACGCCTCGACTAAAATGCAGGGAGACTACACGCTAACTTTAAGGTTTTAACGGCTTCTTGAAGCTCTGTGTTTGGGTTTGTAATGTTCTCCTTCGAATTGTTCATCTAACGCAAGTTGATTTTGTCCCTTTAGGAAAGGCGGCAACAATAAGCTAATCAAGATCTACCATCGTGACGGCAAATATGGTTTCTCAGACCCGCTGACCTTCAGCTCGGTGGTGGAGCTCATCAGTCACTACAGACACGAGTCTCTGGCTCAGTACAACACGAAACTGGACGTCAAGCTCATGTACCCCATCTCCCGCTTCCAGCAGGTACGAGCACCACCTGCACACCTCTCTCGCTTCCCCCCTCGATGCTGTTTACCACCCCACAGCCCCCTACACTTGGTCTAAGACTCTCGATTGGTCGATGATCACCACAGATTGTTGCATGTGAAAGTGCAAAGCAGCAGGATGTTCTCGGCATGAAACATCACCGTGCCACCGCGGCTTACTCCATAAATAATTGCACACATCCACAACGTCAAAAGGCCATCCAGGCATTTATTATTTTACTTTTTTATTTCTCACTCCCATCCTATCCCTATATCACTGTGCACCTCTAAGGCACACACATGGCACCGTTTATTCTAAAGGTACCACAAAAAAGCACTTTAATGTTTGGTTTTATTAATTATTCCTACGTGGAAAGGGATCTCGCCTGGCGTCAGACTTTACAAGGTCGACACCTCTTTCAATCCACCTGTCACTCTCTCCCTCTTTCATTGTGTGACTGTGCCTGTGTGTGTCTCACTCTCAGGATCAGCTGGTAAAAGAAGACAACATTGATGCTGTGGGGAAGAAACTCCAAGAATATCACAATCAATATCAGGAAAAGAGCAAAGAGTACGACAGGCTGTATGACGAGTACACGAAGACTTCACAGGTATGTCAAGTCCATCAAGCTGGTTAGTCTTAGAATACCCAGCCCCGTTTGTTTAAACGTAAACACTCCATGTTTTCACTAAGTGGCTGTGTTTGAAATGGCAGTGTATGCATTATGCTGTTCTTCATAGAATTATATTGTACCATTCGCTATTGTACTACGCACAGATGCTGAGTGTAATTGCAGCCACATTTTTGTTTCTTTTCGTATTGAAAATGAAACATCAAGACAGCTGCAGCGGTGCATCATCATGGAACTGCTGGCATACTGCCACTTTCATTGGTCACATACTGTGCAGTGCATACACCTTTGGGACAGGGTTTAGCATAAGCAGTGCACGTCACATGTCGTCTGGGGCGGCGTTTCTGTAGTGAGAAGCCAATTTGTGTCGGTGTCGAGTGCATTGATTTTCTTTTGCCTTCGATGGCAGGAGATTCAGATGAAGCGCACTGCAATAGAAGCTTTCAATGAGACCATCAAGATATTCGAAGAGCAGTGTCACACTCAGGAGCGCTACAGCAAAGAATATATCGAGCGCTTCCGCAGGGAAGGCAATGACAAGGAGATCGAAAGGTAAGTGATCGTTTAGGAACAGTTGGTCCGGTGGTACTCATGCCAACACAGGTTACTGGAAATCCTGTGTAGACCAGTGCCACATACGAATTAAAACACTTTTGCTTTTCTGCTAGGATAATGATGAACTACGCCAAGCTCAAATCACGACTAGGGGAGATCCACGAAAGCAAAATTCGCCTGGAGCAGGACCTGAAGACCCAAGCTATGGACAACAGGGAGACGGACAAAAAGATGAATAGCTTAAAGCCAGACCTTATCCAGCTGAGGAAAATCCGAGATCAGTACCTTGTGTAAGTGGTGGCTTTTATTCCGTGTAGAGGTGTGTGTGTGTGAGAGAGAGAGAGAGAGAGAGAGAGAGTGTGTGTGTGAGTTTTTCCTTCATCAGTAATTTCTGTCTTCCGTCCTTCATCATAGCTGGCTCAATCACAAAGGCGTACGTCAGAAACGAATAAATGACTGGCTGGGCATCAAAAATGAGAACACAGATGAGTAAGTTCATTGGAAAAGCTTTTTTCTCCACTTTTCCTTTTATTTTTACATTCCTCTTGAGTCACTATTAGAGCTGGATGCTAATTCACTTTTCACTGTCCTTTTCTGCAGCCTGCTCACTAAATAGAAACAAAAGTTCCTTCAATGTCGGTGTGACTTATTTAGCGTTAGAACCGTGACTGCTCAGCCTCTTACCATGTTCTGTGGTGTGTGTTTTGTTTTGGTTTTTTTTTTTGGTTTTTTGTCTTGGGTCCAGCACTTACTTTGTGAGTGAAGAGGATGAGAACCTGCCACACTATGATGAGAAGAGTTGGTTTGTTGGAGACCTGAACCGCACACAGGCTGAGGATCTTCTGCTGGGCAAACCGGACGGAGCCTTCCTCATCCGGGAGAGCAGCAAGAAGGGCTGTTACGCCTGCTCTGTAGTGTGAGTAGCATTTACATCGCTAATCCGCATCAAGTTTCCTCATGAATCACACTCTACTAGGACTTTGTCTTCCCAAAATGTTGTCACTGATGGGCCAAAGCCAGTCAGTTTGATTTTGATTGACGTATCATTGGCAGTAGGAAATGTTGGGGGGGGACACCATCATCTGAGCAGCAAGTGTGATCCCCCCCCCCACACACACACACACACCTCTCCCCAAAAGAACAAAATGTTCCTGGGTCAACATCCAAGAACATGGATTTTTGCTTCTAAAACTGCATTCCTTTTACCCCGGCACAACCACATGATGTCATCAGCATGCGCCTCCTCCTCTGCATGGATCAGTTTTCAGACAGGAAAGTTTTGGCAATTCAGTTCATAAAATAACTAAAAAATAATAAGTTATTGTTTAAATGAAATTCTATACCTTTTCCATGGTGTAATTAAATGAGGACATGTGTTGATGTATTGTATTATATTGATGGGCCTTTACCTACTGTTAATAGTTTGCAGGTCTAGGTATTTGAGTTCTCATTTTGTTGGACTGAGGAGAAAAGAAAAAAAACACAAAAAGTACTGTCAAGTGCTCCCTCGAACAGGGTTTTATTAGCCCTGACCTATTTGACGAGCATGAGCGCATACTTCTGTACGTCACTCTGGATGTATGCTGTAAATGTCTCGTCAAACTGTGGGGCGGTTTTATGAACTGAAATGCAGATAGGAAGCTGATTGAGGCGCTTAATAGAGTAGGAGGTGCACATTGATGAGCACAGCAGCAATGAGGAGTATTTCACACAGCAAAAAAACAAAACAGCACAATAGGATGCAAATCAAGCTGGAGGAAAATGTAGTGTTCTGTTGTTAGATGGAACAGAAGTACTATCCACAGGGTGTCCCACAAGTCTGGATCCATAGGCAATTATTTATTTTAAATACAGATATCACAAGCTCATGTTGAGGCCTTGGGTTTTGTGACGCTTGCGAATGCGCTGGTTTCGATCTCCTGTTAGCTTCAAAGGCGTCAGATCTGATGCGAGATGAAATGTAATATTTTTCTTGGAAGGTTAAAATGCCCGTGGGTCCAGATTATTGGGAAACGGGTTTCGTATGAGGCGATACCTGTAGCAGCTCATGACCCAGTGTTTTTTTTTTTTTATATATATATGACTAAAGTTGTGTGTGTATGTGTGTATATATATATATGTATGTATATATGTGTGTGTGTGTGTGTGTGTATATATATAGATATAGATATAGATATAGATATAGATATAGATATATATATAGATATGTATATGTATATATGTATATGTATATTACACACACACACACACACACACACGAGAGAGAGAGAGATACAGTGGAACCTTGCATTCATAATTCGTTCTGGAGACGTGCTTGTAATCCAGATCACTCGTATATCAAAGCGGGTTTCCCCATAAGAAATAATGGAAACTCAGATAATTCGTTCCACAACCCACAAATATTTATATAAAAATGACTAAATATAATGCAAAATATAAAGTAAAAATGCATAAAACTGTCATGAATTTGCCTGTGCGGAGCTTCCGTGCAGCGCACCTGTTCTGAGTTCTCCCAATAACGGCGCATGTCAGAGAACTCGGATGCTAAAGACTACTTCCTGGTTTTCCTCCGCACGGCGCGTCACATGGGTGGCGACAGGTGTGCCAGATTGGGACTGATTGCAGGAGCTATAAAAAGGCTCACACAAGCACGCCAAGGTGTGCATTAGTTAGTTGTTAGTAGTGGCCATTTTCCACACTCTTGCCAAGCCTTACTATTTCCCTGTTTGCTTTTTCTGATTCTAAGTTTCCGTTTCTTGTTATTAAACCCCACCACACCTGACAACAACAAAATAACCTGCACTTTACCTTTAAAAAGACTCATGGCTAGTGTGAGGGAGACGGGAGAGGACTTTCACTACAACTCACAGAATCACTGCAGTCTGTCGCTCACTGGGACCTTTTTCTTTTCGTGCGACTTTAACAAGGAAACTTTCCAACAATGGCTGCTTTTGCCTCCTTTTGAGGATTTGGTGGAAATGCGACATTGCATTGTCATTAAACAGATTCATCACTCGCACTGCTACAGCTTTATTCGGGAGGTTTTTTTTTTTTTGTGGTTTTTTTTTTTTTTACAAAGTTTTCATTTGATGTGAGGGATTCCTCAGGCTTTTTCTGCTAGCACGGATGTTGACTATACGAGTGAGCCGCAATCCCGCAGTGAGTGAGAGAGAGAAGTTGTGATCACGTGATACTCAGCAGACGAAGCGTATGCATACTACTTGTATTGCAAGATCTCGCTCGCTCAAGTCAAAATTTATTAAAAATTTTTGCCAGTCTTGTGAAACATTCACAGACCAAGTAACTCTCAATCCAAGGTTCCACTGTATAGACTTTGTGAATAAGCTGGCATTGTTGTGAATGATGTAAACTCATCCCTGCTCCCTCTCTTTCTTCTCTCCGCAGTGTGGAAGGGGAAGTGAAGCACTGTGTGATCTACAGCACGCCGCGCGGTTACGGCTTCGCTGAGCCATACAACCTGTACAGCACTCTGAAAGACCTTGTTCTGCACTATCACCAGACCTCGCTGGTCCAGCACAACGACTCGCTCAACGTGCGCCTGGCCTACCCCGTCTACGCACAGATGCCCTCAGGCCCCCGCAGATGAGGCCCTGCCCACTCCAACACATGCTCTCTCTCTCTCTCTCTCTCACACACACACACACACACACGTCTCTACAAATGAAACAAAATCCAACACAAACACTTGCTGCAACACACACACACACACACACAAACACACGCGTCAGCCACCTTTGGAGTTCTATATTTTTACTAGAACAATTTGGAGGGCATTCTTTCTAAAGACTGCTTGATTTGCACAAGGAAGTTTTAAATGTTTGTGAATGTGAAAAAAAAAAAAAAAAAAAGACAGAAGGAAGCAGAAGAGGCGAGTTTCAGGTGACCCATGCTGCTACCTAAACTCCAGCTGGGACTTTTTACATGCTTCATGATTTAAAGCTCTTTTTTTTTTTTTTTTTTTTTTTTTCTCTCCTCTCTTTCTTCTTCTTTTTTCTTTTTTTTTTTTTCTTTCATTGTCATTCATTTGTACATTTTTATCCCTGTCCTCCTTCACTTAGTGCAAGGCAGGAATATATACATGTTTGTTTCCTCTCTCGCTCTCTTTTCTTTCTCTCATTGTGTGTATGCTGAAAAGGCAAATGTATGTAGCAAACAGACGCCTGACACTTTCCAGAGTGTTTCTCACAGTAACTGCTGCTGAACAGGGGATTGTGGGAGGGAACGGAACAGGACGGGGGTTTTCGGGTGGGCCTGGGGGACAAGCTGAGAGGGCACAAGTGAAAATATGTCATAGTCTTAAACGAAACAAGCTTGCTTTTATGTGTTAGAGGGGAGCTGTTTTTTTTTTTTTTTTCTCCTTTTTTTGCTGGATATGATCTTTTTGTTGTGTCGTGTTTTTTGGGGGGGGTATCCTTTCTGATCTGAGCAGTAATGGTGTTACAGTCCAGTGCAGAGACCAAAGTTAGCATAGGGAGGACGTCCCTTTAGGGTGTTTTTTTTTGTTTGTTTGTTTGTTTGTTTTTTTTCTCCTTTGTTAATTTGCTTAACAAGAAAGTGTTATTTCACCCTAAAACCTAAGACACGGTAACTAAAGCACCAGCCAGAAATAAAGATTATCATTTTCTTGACTGGATTTTTTTTTTTTCCCCCCCTTCTTCTTCTTCTTCTTCTGTTAATAAAACTTCTATTGACGGATTTTGACGCGATTCCTAGAATCACAAACAAGTGATGAGAATTTTCTTAAAAATAATAAAGCCAGTCAAGGAAAATCGCGGTCAGCGGCAGCTTGAGTTATTAAGTCCGAATAGGTTTTAGGGAAAAATGTCACTTTTTGCTAATGCCTGTGCTAATAAACTGCTAACCACACATGAAATAGAGTTGGGGCCGGTGTCCTGGGCTGACCGTTTCCCTACCAAAATCTCAAGCTCCGATGCGGCGGCGGCATGGATGCGAAGCATTTATGTGCCGTGATGAATCCTGCAGCTGCACAATTTGTTCAACCAATCCAACCTGAAACAAAACAAGAAACACTGTTTGATGTGTGGTTGTTGAAGTATTATTAATATTAATAGTAATACAGAATCTGAGTTGATTGTTGAAGCCTTGTGTTCAGCGTTGAATGATTCCGTGTACGAGAAGCAGAAGTGGTGGGTCAGTGATGAGAAAGACTCGCTTTAGATGACAAAAAACAAAAACCTTGAGATTGCAATCCAACAAGTGTATCAAGATATATATATATATATATATATATAATGTGTATGTATATCCATACACTGATGAGCGATAATCACGTGCAGAGACCCCTTTTGAGACAAATGCTTCTTTTTCTATAACTGGTGCTTCTTATAACGAGTGTATGCTTTCATTGTTAAAAGAAGAAAAAAAAAAAAGTCAACGTTCAAACATTTGGCTACTTGTTAGTGTTCATGTCGCACAATAAAACCTTTTCAGAAATCAATAACGTCACGGCGAAATGCACAATATCCTGCGATATCATCCCGGCCGCATCACTTCTCATTCGCACTGGACTCTCTCGCTGCTCATTCCTGGTACTGTTGTTTCGTCCACGCTCGCATATAAAAGCTCGGTCTGCCTGATGCTCGATTGCTTTCTTTGATGTCACTTCTCACACAGCACACGGGCAGCTGACGGAGCGTGACGTGCTTGTTCCTCCTTTATAAACTCTATGCATCGTGTCCACCTCTGTGTCTCACTCGCTCGTCCGTATTGTAGGTCGGGAAACGTTATCCACGAGTTTACGTACAAAAAAAAAAGGTCAAATGCACAGTCAGTATTCAATATATCCCTCTGTTATAGTAGGAGACAGCGCTCGTGCGACCAGTGGAGTCGGGCCTTTTCTTTTCACGCCCCGACTGTACGGCTTAGAGATTTAAAAAAGAAATTACATTAAAAATTAAAAACACATACGCGTTCAGGCCTCTGGTCCGTGAGCGAAGCCACATGTCCTCAGAGCTTGTGACTTGCACTTGGCAAGACAGTGAAGGATTCTTTTCTCTTTGCGCTCTACATTGCAGCCCTTCCTCTGCCTCACACCATGGCAACTAGCCTAAGAGCGGCCGCGCTCCCCGTGACCGTGTGTCACGAGGCTGTGATTGCTGAGGGAAAGCAAGCGGCAGCGGGAAACGTCGGAGAACGACCGACGTCTCCACGCGAGGCATCTCTGGATGTCCACTTTCCAAACCCTTTCCCAACAAATACTTGATTTCCTCTTCTGCACTATGACCCCGTACACGTCGTGGCAGCCCTGTTCACGTGCGCAGGGGTTTGCTTTTTTTTTTTCTTTTTGTCGACTCTGTAAAACTTTTATAGATCAAAGATTCTATTTAGTCTCTCTCTCTCTCTCTGTCTCTCTCTCTCGTTTTCCTTTTTCAAAGATGCAGATTGTTTGTCTAACCCGGGCCGCTGACGAGCCCGCTCTCTATTACTTGAACTATTGCATTGCTCACTGTTGAATGTCTTTATATTGCATATATACAAATATATTAAAGAAGAGGAAATCCCTTTTTACGACAGCCGAGTTCAGAATATATGTAAACGCGTTTATTTCCAAGACGCAACTTCAAGCGTCGGTTGTTCCGGAAAGGGGTTTGCTTTAACTGAAATACGACTGTTTATTGGATCCTGCTGTCCAATATTGCACACATCATATAGAAGAGACTTTATAGAACAACATTACAAGGCTGGTGACAGAGTGAGGTTTTTTCTTCGTGTGTGTGTGTGTGTGTGTCGTACAACTCATCATGTTCATACATTTTACTGAACAATTGTTAAGGCTGAGTTGTAAAAGTTTTTTTTTTTTTTTTTTTTTTAAATTCCTGGTTTTTTTGTTTGTTTGTTTGTTTTTTCAGGCATTGAGACCAAAGATTTGAGTTTGATTTCTTTTCTCCTTGGGTCCCATCCCCCCCATTTCTGTTTCTGGTCCAGGTGTTAGATATACTGGTTGGGTTATATTCTTATTTGACTTCTAAAAATGGATAACAGACTATTGTGAGGTTTAATAATGGGGTTCGTGTACTCAGAATGAAGAATCCGACAGTTTAATCTTTCCCTTCTGGAGCTACTTTACCCCCAAACCAGTTAAGAGTAAACCTGAGCTTCGTCTTTTTATGGGTTTTTTTCCCCTCCATTTTACTCTCAGAATTTTAGGAAGCGCTTGAATAGTTTATAGCGTGCCATCAGTATTTTCATTTCCACCGACTGCTCACCGATACGCGTCACGCCACCGAAAACCTGTTCGTTGCTCTTTTATCTCACATTCAGAAAAAGTCGGGCCGAGCCGGAGGCCTGGATTTTCTCTCCTATGGACGGTTATAAAGAGAGAAAAGTAAACTAGTGCACCTAGCAATTTGTGGTCTCAAAAAAAAACTAAACAAAACAAAAACGCAATGTGATCATCATTCTGCAGGGCAGAAAAGTGGTGGGGTTGGTTGGCACTCTGTTCACACACTCCACAAAGCATGCAATATTTCATTTTTTCATTTTCTTTCCGAAAGGTTTCAGGGACAAAAACAAAAGCATTGCATCGGGGGGTTCGTATGAAGGACATGTTTACCAGAGGAAAAAAATGCCTGTGCATTTTTTTTTTTAAAGATGTGGGACGGTGATGGGGGGTGAACTAAGCTAAACAAGAGTTAAAGAAATAGAGTTACGATGCATTACTTCAAAAAGCTCAAAGGGTTTGGGCATGAACCAAAACCTCTTCACTCACCTCGAAGTGTCCGAGTTGTGATTAGATCATCAGGCTTGGGTTATTTCAAGACTGTTAACGCCACCGTGTACGATTCTCTTGCCCTTCTGTGCAGTTCTGCAAAGTTTTATTTGCAGTCGGGTTCGAATATGTTGTGATTCTCATTGGGAGTCTTTTATGTTCTTACCACTACTGTCACATCATGACACCCAGCACAGCTTAATGGAGTAAAGCTTCTTATATTTAAATAAATAAATAAATAAATAAAAACGGATTAAAAAAAACCCCGCAAAAGTAAAAAAAAAAGGAAAAGGAAAAAAACAAAAAAACAAAACCCAAATCCCACTGTCCCTCCCACTTTGACATACGTACAAACCCAGCATGCTTCTTTGGTACTCTTGACTGTTGTTTTGTGTAAAAAAGAAAACGTTTCAAAACAAAAAAAAAAAAAAATGTTGAATCAAGAACTGTTATTTGTCTGTTTATGGTGTAGTCAGATATACATTTTGATATCGCTTATTAAAAACACTGCTTTTTCAGCTGAAATAAGTTTGAACCCTGTGTTTCAGTGGACAACGCAAATATGATATTGTTCCTAAATACTGAGAACGAGGGGCCGCCTCAGCAATAGCAAGCCTGCCACAGGTTTCCACTTTTATCGCAAGAAAACTTTCCGCCGCATAACGACAGAGAGTCCGAGAATCCACCTCCATCCAACTCCTGCAACAGTGACGTTTTTACGAGTTGAATTTGAACACCCGCGCTTCGGTGAATATTTGCCCGACACCAGCAGATATTTCTAGACTCAGCTTGAGCAATAAGCCCTGAAATCAGCAAAATCGCCGTATCCCACAATTCCAACAGAACACTGGTTTAAAAAAGAAAAAAAGAGTAAAAGCAAAGTAAAAGCACGCACCAAGCTCGACTCTCTCCTGCACTACCTACACGTGCGTTTTTTTACTCGGTCGTACCACAGCGTCTCGTTCTGTCCGTAGTATCTGGAGAACAAGAGTAGAAAAACGTCCTCTTTCTCAGTATTTGAATATCATCCTTGCTACAGGCTTATTGATTGATACTCCTCAGTTGTTTTCCACCATATTTTCTTGTATCTGTTACAATAGTTTGTATTGGTTGTAGACTCTCCATTTGTTATGAGATGAATTCATGTATATTCTCAATGGAACTCCACAATATTCATTTCTCTTGCGGAATAAAGAAAATATTTTGTCCAAGCTTGTGTGGTGCGCTTGCATGTCTGGCTTTTTCAGGGTTTTTTGATCAGCTATACAAAGTCATTCCGAGTCCTGCGTGTGACACGAGCAACACGAGTTTCTGTGTAGAATGCACATTTGACGGTTGAGTGAATTATTATTTTGTTTCCAAACTGGAATTACGGTCTTTAGATCTAGCTCTGTATTGACGCTGTGAGGATGAGCGGTCTGTGAAGACTATAACTAATTGATGAACTCGCCTCATTTCAAGTGAAAACTGTGATGTATGAATGCATCTTTAGAGGTTTAGGGTTTTTAAAGCAGTGCTACAGTTGTTAACCCTTTATTGGGTGAAGAACCATATTTGGTAACTTCAGTGGACATCCAAAATCG
>JAQMCW010000035.1:4831708-4843597 GCA_030068335.1 Chrysichthys cranchii
TGCTGCAGAAAACATTCCCCAAACCATCACACTTCCTCCTCCACCTTTCACTGACTTCTTAACACAGTTGGGGTTCAAATTTTGCTCTCCAGTGTATATATTAAATCACAAGATATAGTTTTATATTCATCAGATCTCATCCCTGTTGAGCACCAATGGGAGTTAGACATCTAAACACCATTGGAGGGAATATATATTCAGGAAAAACACTGTTTACCACTCCTGTACAGTTCCTTTGATACAGACACTTTGCAGAATCAATGGAAAGCACATCAAAGCTGTTCTGACGGCTCGTCGTGACCCAGAAGGTGTTTTTTCCCCCTTTAATTTTCACTTGTCTGTACACAATAGTTTTTCAGTAATATAAAGCATACAGGTTACACAAATTAGCGCAAATGTTCTTTTCTGATTTTAATGCATTTGTCCCACTCGCTGCAAGCCTTTCACATCTCATATGTGTGAACAGCCTGGGAGGCTGGGGGTTAACATGACTCCTGTGGATCTTTCTCAACTGCCACTCACTGAGTGCATATGGCCTAGCAGGAACTTCAGTTGGCTACTGTCATATCAGCAGGGAGACAGGAACCAAGCCACCCTTTCCACTAAATTAGAGCATGACAATGTGTTTGCATGGACGTCTGCCAGCAGATGAAAGTGGTGTTGCTTGGATTCAAACTCAGGGCACGGTGATAAAAATCAACTCTAAAACACTGCGCTAAAGCTGTATATTTACTTTCTCTAAGCCTGGTCAGTGTAACTTAGCATGTCATTGCAGAATAAGGGCCAAAGTTGCATTTTAGTTTATATGTTTTATGTTTAGGGCCTGCTGTGTATTTCATGGTTTATGATCGGTGACACAGATGAGAAATGAGAAAGGAAAAATGACCAAATCTGATGACTAATACAAATTATTGTGGTGAAATAGGCTTTTGTAATTACTTTCTAATGATGGAATTAATTAATAGTTTGCAGAAATGATTTTATGCCATATGGAGCCATATCAGTTTCGACTCAGGATTCAAGACCATAGCATTCCATCTCATATGACAGATGTTTTTATTCACGGCATCAAATAAAGTGAAAGCATTTGCATGTAATTTAATTTCATGAAGAAAATAGATGCATCATAAAATTATGGTACATGAAAGGTCTTCACAGTATATTAGACAACATGAAGACAAAACAAGATTAGATGATATACACTCACTGAGCTCTTTATTATTAATACTGGGTTGGGCCTTGCTTTGCCCTCAAAACAGCTTCAAGTTTTCATGGCCTGGATTTCACAGGATGCTGGGAACATTCCTTTGAGATTGTGGTTCATGTTGACATGACTGCTTTACTCAATTCCTGGAGATTTTTCAGGTGTGTTTTCATGCTATGAATCTCTGTTCTGCCACATCCCAAAGATGTTCTACAGAATATACAGAAGGCCATTGAACAACCCTGAACTCACTGTAATGCTCATGAACGTGACATGGCACATTATCATGCTAGAAGTAGCCATTAGAAAATGGGCAAACTGTGGACATGAAGGGATGCACATGGCAAGCAACAATACTCAAACAGGCTGTGGCATTTGAGTGATGATTGATTGGTATTAACAGGCCCAAAGTGTGCCAAAGAACATTCCCCCCACCAGTACACCACCACCCCCAGCCTGAACTGTTGACAGAAAACAGGTTGGATCCATGGATTCATGCTGTTGGCACCAAATTCTGACCCTATCATCTGTGTGCCTCAGCAGAAATCCAGATTCATCAGACCAGGCTACGTTCTACTAGTCCTTAACTTTCCAGTTTTGTCGAACCTGTGCCCACTGCAGCCTCTGCAACCCTTCTGTTTTTGGCTGACAGAACCTGACGTGATCTTCTGCAGTTGTAGCCAAACCACCTCAGGCTTTGATGTGTTGTACATCCTGAGATGCTTTTTTGCTCAAGACAATCGTACAGAGTGGCTATCTGAGTTACTGTAGCCATTCTGTCAGCTCATACCACTCTGGCCATTCTCCATCGACCTCTTTCATCAACACCTGAAGCTGCTGGCCTGCACTTGCATGATTTCATGCACTGCACTGCTGCCATATGACTGGCTGATTAGATAAATACACGAATGAGTAGGAGTGCAGGTGATATTGATAAAGTGATGGAGTACTCTCACAGAAGTACTCTGACTTTGTCTTGGAGTTGCTCTGCAACATCAGGGCCTTACAATGATTTTTTTTCACAGTCTGAAAAGTCTGAAGACACCTGTCAGAGAGCCCGGGTCGACCTGAGTGAGATGCTGTTGATTCCTTTCTTTAGCTTTTGAATTGTACAAATCACTCTGCTGACTGTGACAAGAGGAATCCCAAGGTTTTGTATAATCATACGCTGGCTAAGTCCACCCTCAGACTGACATACAATACAAACTCTTTGAAAATCGCACAACTCTTTTGCTTCTGGCGTTCGCCGCATGGCTAGTCACTATAAACTATTAATATCCTGTAATCTGAAATGAAAAATGATAAGATATTAACAAGTGTGTAGTACAAGGTGCTGTCCGCATAGACAAAACGTAATTAATGAGTGTCTATATATTTTTAAGATGCCTCTGTGTGTGTGTGTGTGTGTGTGTGTATATATATCAGTATATATATATATATATATATATATATAAAAACAGAAGGTAATTTCAGTATAGGAATGAAGATTAAAGAAAACCATGCCTTTGCTGGCCATTAAAGCAATTCATAGATTTTGCTCATTAGTAGCTTGGCTTTGAGCAGACATGATATGCCGCTCTGATCATACTAATGAACTCAGCTGCATAAATGTGGAATAATTTGTTTTAGCAGCGCACAGTCCTGCCACCACTTTCAATCAGGGTTCATGCAGAGGACATCGAGACTCCCGCTGTAACAGGGCAGTGGGTGGAAGAGCACCCCCTGTTGGCCAGGGCCTTTCTGTGACTGGATCCTGCCTCATTAACTCGATAACTCTTAGCGCTAACTGACCTTAGGTCAACTCAACCAAAGAGCATGAAGCCTTTATGAAGACAAATAACAAGCACATAGACACAGACAAGTCAAACTTACTCCTACCCCCTCATTGGGTTTGTCCTCCCTCTCCGTCATCCCTTTGCCCTGTTTGAGCTGAGAGGAGGTGCACAGGTAACCCTGTGTAGGGCAGGTCTTGGTGGATGAAATGCAAGGGCACACACTCCTTCCCTGTGATGATTTTTTTATGCTGTTGATTCTGTTTGGCTCTAGGCTCTAAAGTAGGTTGAACAGCGGCACCCTGCCAGGCTTGGTGCAAGAGTCCCTGGCTATAAAGCACACCAAGATCCCAGAGCCCCCAAGGGCCAGACAGCTAGCTGTCTGGGGCCACGGTCAACCGGAGTTCAGCCCTTTGAAAAGTGCTGGCAGATTGCTAGCGGTGGATTGGACGTCTTCCCGCCACATAGCAATGAATGAATTCAGCTCATCACTCGGTGTTCGCTCTGTGAGATGCAGTCAGAAAAGACAGAGGACAGAAGAGAGAACTTTGTGGGCTACATCTGGAAAGTGTGCTAGTCTGGTCCAACTCTGATCAGTCCCAGTGGGAGTTCTCGGGATGGAGAGAAAGGGAAAAGACAGAAAACATCCCAATGCATGTCCATGTCACTCTAGGAGGTTTTACGAGGGTTGGGAGTGAGACAGGAGACAAAGGATAAAGTTTTCACTGTACTCTTTTTCTTGCCTTGACTCACTATTTTCTTCAGATTCTCCTGGGTATCACTTCAGCGTGAGGTTTTTTTTTTTAGGTGACCTCATTATTCTGAGCATAATTCTTTACAATATTTCAAACAGGATTCTCCGCAGCCGTGTTACTCTGGGGTCCTAATTAGAAAAGGATTGTGCTGCTTGGGTCATCTGCATTATTTATTGATCACGTTGCAATTAGCATTTTAAAGACCAACTGATACACAAGCCTGCTTACACTTTATGTGCAGTTGTACAATCTGTTATTTCAATCCCAGCTTTATTTGCACAAGCAGCTAGGAGAGAAAATGGTTTTAATTACAGGTCTGGCAAGAGCATCAGCAAACAAGATTTTCGTCTGTTGATGTCTGTTGGGAATTGACTGAAAAGGATTTGCTTCCGAGTACAAAACATGACAAATTCATGCTCGTTTTCAGCCAGAATTCAGTAACAATGTATAAAATCATGTACATGCATTTTATGCAGATTACAATGTGCTAACTAGTGCTAATGTTGGCCCATTTAAAGCCAGCATTCTGAAATTTAACTCCATAATCATTGTTCCAGTGCTTGACTGCAGTACCAAAATATCATCAAAGTAGATTTATATCACCGACTGTACGGTATGTGGTAGGTGTTGTGAAATTTTCCATTATAAAATCTGGAGCCAGTATGCACCTTGCTTGAAATATTGAACAGCTGGTCTTCACTCAATAGCGCACAGAAAGTGCTATTGTTTTGACTCTGAGTCTTGTTCAGGGTGAATTGATGGTGACTTTCACAGTAATTGGATGCAAAGCAACAATAGAGCACTAACAAAACATCCATGCATATCACCGTGTTCAAATAGGGAATCTATTGTCTCCTACTGACATCCAAACAATACAATATTATGCCTCTCTGTGTGACCATATGAGTAGACCTCATACTGCCTAATGTAAATCACACCACATAAGAATGTTGCTACAACGTGTCTTGTCATGAATCTAAAAGTCCAGGGAATCTGATCTGGACAAAACCTGGAATAAAAGTCTGTTGTTTTAACACGTTGTCATCTAAGATTAATGTTTAACAGTTGGTCAAAGGGGAAAATATTGTGTGAAAACCATAACAGCTGACAGAAATCTGTAGCTGTAGTAGTTATGGGTAATCCTTAGCAGTCTTGGGCAACAGAAGGTTCTGCAGGTAAGGCACATGGCTACGGTGAGGCGGAAAAAGTATTTGTTAATGTTACTTACACACAGTGTCCTTTGTTCAAGGTGTCATTATAATAGACATTTCTATTGGTTGGGACAATTTTATATACAATTGTAGCAACCATAGTCAAGGTTCCTAATGTTCTCAGGGACAACATTCTCTTGGTTATCCCTCGGTATCCGAGGATGATTGTCCCTTAATCACTCATTCGAATCTTGATTTATATGATTATTATTAACATTATTATTAACATCCAAATGGACAAAGCTACAGAGCCATAGCAAAGATTTTAAACATCCCTGTCACTTCAGCTGGTTCAATGAGATGCAGATGGACAGTTCATGGAAGTACAACTGCCCCATGCAAGATTTCACAATGCACACGTAAACTGATGATAAGGAAGGTAAGAGAGAAGCCTGGAGTCATTTGAAAAGAGTTGTAGGATGACCTGAAAGCAGCAGGAAGAACAGTTACACAGAGGACAATAAGCGATGAACAAGGAAACAAAAAAAAAGAACTCTTAATCAAAAATTTAGCTTAGCATTTTTGGAGAAATAAGGGTTGAGTGCTGTAAGAATATAATACACATACACTGAAGTACAGAGGTGAGAGTATCATGATATGAGGCTGCTTTTTTGAAAATAGTACTGGGGCATTACATGTCCTTGAACCAAACATGAATGGAGTGATGGTCATGGGCGTATTAGAGGAGAATGTAATCTCACTAGGTTTACATTTCAAAACAAGCCGACAAACCCAACCAATATAACTCAGGACTGGCTTCTAAAAAACATGAAGAAGAAGAAGAAGAAGAAGAAGAAGAAGAAGAAAGTGCTTAAATGGTCTAGCCAATCTCTTGACTTTATTTCTGGGATATTTTCAAATTTATTCTCCTAACCTTGGGGAATTGAAGACAATTTGACAAGAGAAATAGGCCAAAATGGAATTGTGAATGAAGCACAATTCTGCAAAAAATATATAATAATAATAATAATAATAATAATAATAATAATAATAATAATAATAATAATAATATCATTGTCTTACCACAGACATCGCAAAGCTGTAACTGCCAACAACAGCTTTGCAACAAAGCACTAAAGTTGGTAAAGTTGATTAAAGTTGGGTTAAACACATCTTTGTTAATGCTTATAAACATAATTTTCTTCATATTTCTAAGTAATAAGTCACTCACTGTACAGTTTGTAGATTTGTTTATTCAAATCCTGACCCGATCAAGCCACCACTATTAGGCTTATAATCCTAATTTACTCAGCACGTTTTTACATTACTCTGGATTCGAGCATTTGCCAAACATGTAAATGTAGATGAGTTGCCTTAGTACTTTGTGATGGACTGGTGTCCCCTGTGGTGTCCCCTATTCCTGCCGCGTGCCAGACCCTGGCCTGGATAAAGTGCTTACTTAAGAAGGAGGAATGATGAATCTTCTAAAACAACTCAACATGCATTCAGTGGCATTTTTCCAGCATATATTATAATTAGAAATGCTTTGATTTAGCCAAGGTTTTATCTCAGACCACTTTGTGATGCATAATGCAAACTTCTGCAGTCGCCTTAACCATAAATTAGGGAGGATCAGAGGTCACCAAGGCTAAAGAAATCCATAACAGGTTATTATTTGGAAGGTAATTATTTCTCCATCTGATACCAAGGCGGCCAAAATGTTGAAGTACGGGGGATTAGCGATGCTAATGTTCCGCTGTTATCACTGGCCACAGGGGAAACACTGAACAAAGAAGGGAATTGGCCGTCTTTCATAATCTCTGGAGGGAAAATGTAATCAGTAGATAAAGACGGGATTGTGTGAATCTGTGTGAGGCTTTATGTCAGAATTTGCAGTTGAACTATTTGCAGTTGCAGTCTAGCGCAGGGTTAATCGAACACTTATTTCAGCACGACATTTTTGAGAAGATTCTGAGGCAATTCAGGAGTTTTGCAGACCGATTCTAGCATGAAAACCCTGTTTGTCCTTGCGTCGTTGATTCCAGACAGAGAATCATGTACAGTAAAGGCTGGAGTAAAGTTCTTGCAGATCTGAGGTAATGATTTGCTTTACTATATTATTAGAACACGCTCACAATATTTCGGCGACTTAAAGGTTTAAAAAGTGAAAACATTTCTATACACAATTTCTATACATGAAGGATTTTTAAAATACATATAAGTCTATGTGGGTTTCCTCTGGGTTCTCTAGGTTTCTCCCAGGAGGTAGAATGGCAAATTAAATGATCGTTTCCTGTGCTTCTTATTACAGACTACAAGATAACAATAGCATTATTAAACCTACTGTACAAATGCATTTTAGATATTTGTACACACTCCAAGCTTGAAAAATCTTCTATTTTTTTGTGAGATAATTTTATTCATTTACATTTTATTGGGCAATAGAATTTTATTTGATTTTTTAAAAAAAAAAAAAAAGCATAAAAGTCAAAATATGAAAATCAATAGACTTAACCTTATATTTTTTATTTATCATAATCCTCTAACGAATTAAATTATACTGGACAATTTTTCCCTTGCTCAAATGTGTATTTATTTATTTATTTGTTTGTTTATTAGTTTAGCAGTTTATTTTTGTAGTGTAAGTTTTAAAATCCATGGTGGCTAAGTGCTTAGCACTGTCGCCTCACAGCAAGAAGGTCCTGGGTTCGATCCCCGGGGTCGACCTGGGCACCTTTCTGTGTGGACTTTGCATGTTCTCCCTGTGTCCGTGTGGGTTTCCTCCGGGTACTCTGGTTTCCTCCCACAGTCCAAAGACATGTACAGTGGGGATTAGGCTAATTGGCGACTCTAAATTGGCCGTAGGTGTGAATGTGAGTGTGAACGGTTGTCTGTCTCTGTGTGTCGCCCTACAGTGGATTGGCGACCTGCCCAGGGTGTACCCCTCCTCTCGCCAGAAGTCAGCTGGGATTGGCTCCAGCCTCCCCCCGCGACCCTGACCCAGGACTAAGCGGCAGAAGACGAATAAAGTTTTCAATCAGGTTCCTCAAATTCAGATTAGGATGAACTTCCCAGGCTAAAAACATGTATTTACAGTAATTGCTAGCTAAACTCAGGCATTAATAACAACACAAAACTGAAAGATGACGCAGTTCAGTGTAAGGTCACACCTTTCAAGCTTTCCCAATTCATTTATCATTCCAGGGCCTACCTGAATGATGTCCAGAGGCCTAATTTAGGTGATTTCTTGTCAATATATGACATTCTGAGTTTTTCTAGTAGTAGATGAACTGCCTGGAGACTGGCTGGACCTCTAAGTAACCCTCATCATGGGGTATCTGCTATAAATAGAACAGGGAGAGGGGATGTATTTAAATAATATTCAGGCTTTCCCTCTCCCATGCGTATTTGCGTGTGTGGAGTGTGGAGCTGGAGTCGTGTACTGTGATGATAGGAGCAGACAGATGCCTCGCTTATTAGCCATGCTATTAAAGCCAGTTGTGTGTGTGTGTGTGTGCGAGAGAAAGATAGAGAGAGAGAGGGAGAGAGAAAAAGAGAGAAAGAAGTCCCCCTTCCCCCGCCTCGAACAGCAGAGGAGTGTGTGCGAGCGTGTGTGAGAGCTTTTCTGGGTCAGCTGCCTCTAAACCATGCCGTTATCAAAGTCCTGCACAAGTCTTTGTCTTTCATCAGAAGAAGCCCGTTGTCTGGCGAGCGGTGTCTGTGTGATGGTGACGGCTTCACTCTTACTTTGTGATTTTAATTATCCCCTCTGAGACCACAGCAGTTTGTCACAAGCTCGTCAACAATCACTCCGAGGTCTATGAATACTGTGTGTGTACGTCTCACTCCTCCCCTTCTCACCCAGCCTTTCCCTCCATCATCACTTCCACCAAACTAGAGCTTCTTAGCCGTCTCCCTCTCAAATCAATGTTACGCGCAGGCAGACAGCTCAGGAGTCAAACTCCGGTCACCGCTCTCTCATGCATCATCTGAGATCAATAGGAGGTTGGAACATTTGGGTGAATTTTAACCAGCTTTTCAACTTCATAACTTGATGTGAGAGGAGAATGAGGGGAAGGGGAGAATTTTTTTTATGGGCTTAAGCAAAGAAGTTGTTTGCTGTTGCACTCGAGTTCATATGCGAGTTCGTCTTAAAGTCCTCAGATCGATTGTGGTGCGAGTTTGCAACACGGGTGTTCCAGACAGACTTCCTCACGAGAGATGAAAGACGATGGTCTGAGATTTCAAATAAAGAAAGAAGGAAATAAAATTTAAAAAATGAGGGTGCTGAGGTCAGGATTTGATTTGCTTTTTATAAATATTTCAGGTGTTAAAAATGCACCAGTTCTACCGAGCTCTAATTATATAAACCCACCAGCTGGTATGGCTAAAAAAAAAGCTCAAAAGATTATTTTCAGAGCAAAAGATTGCAAAGAAGCGAGTCAGTTAACTTGAGCTATAATTAACATAAAAGCCTTGTATAGAAAAAAGTTGGAGCTTCTTAAACTTGCTAGATCCTTCAACCATTTTGGGCTTTATCTCATCGATAGATAGATACAAACTAAAAGGTCTGAAATGCAGCAGCCTTTCGGTCTTTTATTTTTGTTTGAGCAGACTACAAGCACCAAATTCCCATGCCAGAGGTCAGTAGTTACAGCATGTCTTGGTTTATTTATGACAGGAGCTGCATAAAACGTTGCTTGTAGATTAAGGTTCAGTGCGGCAGCTTTCTTGGGTTGAAACTGTTTTTAAGAGAGTGACAGACTGCTATATAATATTCTTACAGCACTGTACAGTATATGCGTTTGGAAAGAATAAAATAACGTATTATTATAGACATCACTGAAAGATTTCGCCTTCAGTTTAACGTTTTGTTGGTTTTTTTGTTTTTTTTTGGTGGTGTTGTTCTGTGATATTTTAAAAACAGCATGTCTGATTGTAGTGTTTGGATAATAATTACATAAACTCCCCTGGTGCCGTAGGATTTTTACCTCTAACATACATCATTGCTATAGATGTATGGCTCCGGTCCCCCCCGGTATATTTTTGGGCAAAATGTAATTAAGCAAGGCTGAGGACTCACTAATTGTCATCTAATGCAAATGAGTGAGCCAAGTACATAGCGCTCTGGATTTCACAGTTACTCGATTCAGGGGGTTTTTAAGTGACGCTCTTGTTAGGTTGCCTTCACATGGTGTTTTCTTTTGAACAGCTGATACTGGATAACTAACGAGACTTGCTTAGGCTTGCCGATGAAATTTATTTTCATAAGCAGTAAAGATGAGTTTGTAGGCTGAAAGTCAAAAGAATTTGTGTTTTGTGAGCTGATTGTATCCAGCTGTAGTTGAAATGGGACACATCACATCACAGACAAGGGGATACCCCCCAAAATAGTGAAATTGTTCTTTTTAATCACATTACTTTACAAAAGTTTAGAAGATCAATTAACTATGGAATATTTTTGATTCACAGTGGTGCAGGTGGATAGCCCCGTCACCTCAAAAAGGAAAAAGGGTCCTGGGTTCAAAACTGCCTCTGCGTCCGGGGCCCGACTGCGCGGAGTTTGCGTGTTCTCGCTCTGCATGTGGGGATTTCCTCTCACAGCCCAAAGACATGCAGATTAAGGACTGTATTGCAGAAACTTAAGCCTTATGTTAAGTTAGGAAGAGTACAAGATTTTTTCCCAATTTGGTATTACAAAAGCAAATCTAACTTTAGTAACTCTATCTTATCTTAATTAGTCTCATGTTATCTCAGGTTAGGAAATCCTAACTACTCAACACAACATCAGTTACCTAACAACCAACGCTTGCTCACTCACTCACACACTCACCTTCTGTCACTTAATCCTGTTCAGGGTCGCGGGGGGGAGCTGGAGCCAATCCCAGCTGACGTTGGGTGAGAGGCGGGGTACACCCTGGGCAGGTCACCAATCCACCACAGGGCGACACACAGAGACAGACAACCATTCACACTCACATTCACACCGACGGCCAATTTAGAGTAGCCAATGAGCCTAATCCTCTCTGTGGATGTCTTTGGATTGTGGGAGGAAACTCAGACGGACACAGGGAGAACATGCAAACTCCACACAGAAAGGACATCAGGTCGACCCCAGGGATCGAACCCGGGACCTTCTTGCTGTGAGGTGATCACTACACCACCATGTCACCCAGCAACTGACGCTACATTTCTCATCTCATTCCAACAAGCTGTTTTCTAAGTCATTAGATTTTCCCATTGATACAAAAAAAGATGGGAAAAAAACAATGACAGGCATTTAACTTCAAGACAGATGAGTTAGAACTGTTATCATCATCTGTCGTAAAATCCAGTAATGCTCTTTTTGTGAAATATACAACATAAAAAACCCACTTTGCTTTGAAAATCTCACATTGAAATTCGGATCATGTCCCGTGGTAGCCTGCGTCTACTAATAAGTGTTTTGTCATCAACGCGCAACACATCGTTAGGGTCTGCCATGAGCCTCTCAGTGAAAATGTTCAGCCTGTTGGCATTTCACTGGTTGTGTAAGAGCTGTAAAAGAGCAGCCATGTGGATTAAACAAGCTAGCGAAGTCTATGTGGTGGAAAAGTGACAGGACAGCTCAACAGTCATCCTAAAGTTAGAAGGGTTTATTTACGGGTTTGGGATGTTAGGAAGCTTGTACAATATACTTTTCCTATCTTAAGTCAGGATAAGAACAATGACTTAGAAACTGATTACACTGGTCAACAAAAAAAAATTTTTTTGTTTGCTACTTAATAACTGTTCCTAGTTCATTTTTTGACGCTGATTTCAGATTTGTAATTGAAATTCAGCTACCACGTCACGGTTTGTGAGATACACATTGCTGACATTTTAGACAAATTGCCATATCGGCACAATATTACGAGTATGAACTATGTCATACCATACTTGTGTTACTGTGAGTTACTGTGAAAACAATCATGAACACGCATACAGACAGATGTTACAGCATACATTTATAGCTCTCTTAACTCACA
>JAQMCW010000035.1:4859129-4877523 GCA_030068335.1 Chrysichthys cranchii
TATGTTGTGTTTGTGTTGTGTGTATTCGCTATATGAATGTGTTGTGTGTATTTGCTATATGAATGTGTTGTGTTTATATGTTGTGTCTATTCGCTATATGAATGTGTTGTGTTTCTATGTTGTGTGTATTTGCTATATGAATGTGTTGTGTTTGTGTTGTGTCTATTCGTTATATGAATGTGTTGTGTGTATTCGCTATATGAATGTGTTGTGTTTCTATGTTGTGTGTATTTGCTATATGAATGTGTTGTGTTTGTGTTGTGTCTATTCGTTATATGAATGTGTTGTGTGTATTTGCTATATGAATGTGTTGTGTTTCTATGTTGTGTCTATTCGCTATATGAATGTGTTGTGTTTCTATGTTGTGTGCATTTGCTATATGAATGTGTTGTGTTTGTGTTGTGTGTATTTGCTATATGAATGTGTTGTGTCTATTCGCTATATGAATGTGTTGTGTTTCTATGTTGTGTGTATTTGCTATATGAATGTGCTGTGTTTCTATGTTGTGTGTATTTGCTATATGAATGTGCTGTGTTTATATGTTGTGTGTATTTGCTATATGAATGTGTTGTGTTTGTGTTGTGTCTATTCGCTATATGAATGTGTTGTGTTTCTATGTTGTGTGTATTTGTTATATGAATGTGCTGTGTTTATATGTTGTGTCTATTCGCTATATGAATGTGTTGTGTTTCTATGTTGTGTGTATTTGTTATATGAATGTGTTGTGTTTATATGTTGTGTCTATTCGCTATATGAATGTGTTGTGTTTCTATGTTGTGTGTATTTGCTATATGAATGTGTTGTGTTTGTGTTGTGTGTATTTGCTATATGAATGTGTTGTGTTTGTGTTGTGTGAATGTGTTGAGTGTATTTGCTATACATATGTGTTGTGCATATTTGCTGCATGTATGTGCTGTGCGTACATGTGTGTATGTGCTGTGTGTACGTATTGTGCGTATTTGCTGTGCATACATGTGTGTATGTGCTGTGTGTACATATTTGCTGTGCGTACATGTTGTGTGTATGCATTAAAAGAATACTCCATTATTTCTCAAGCCTAATATTGGTAGTGATTGCCCTGAACAATCATTTCAACATGTTTCTCTGTACTGATCAAAGAAAGCACAAAACCTGTTCCATACTGATTGTAATGGAAGGGCACTAGTTGAACTCAATCAATAAACACTCAATCAATCAACACTTAAAACACTCTCCTATAGAGCACAAAACTACAGGCACTCCACTCACACTCAACAGTAAAGCTTTATACTGAGACCGACGCAAGGGAAAGTGCTCATTGAGTTGTATTCAACTCTCCAGTTGGGTACGTCTCTCCAAAAGCTCCATGCTTAAAGACAGATATGTTTCCAGAAAATTCTCCACCTGGAAAGAAGTCCCATCTCTGAAAGCAGGAATTACATTACATTACATTACAGGCATTTAGCAGACGCTCTTATCCAGAGCGACGTACAAGTATAAAAGTCAGGAACAAGAATAGTAGAGTTTCTAGGCAAAGGAAGTTCACGTGCCGAGTGAATACGTGCCAGAATAACACCTAGTGTAGTATTCTGTAGAAGTCCCAATCAGCTAACAGCAGTGAAAACAGAGCTAACCATAAATCAGTGCAGATGTAAATACACAATACCACATATCTAACTAAAAGGAGAACAAAGCCCCAGTAGCTAACCTGAATACATCATGACCAGGCTAGACAGAAGGAAGCCTGGGTTACAATGGGATTACAGAGTGGACAGGGAGGCAGGGGAGAGGTGCAGCCTGAAGAGGGGGGTCTTCAGTTTGCGTTTGAAGGTAGTCAGGGAGTCGGCAGTTCTGACCTCAATGGGAAGATCATTCCACCAGCAAGGAGCCAGAACAGAGAGCAGCCTTGAACATTTCTAAATTATACAGATTCAGTGTTTTGCTTACCAACACATTCAACCGAAAGAATTCACAAAAGCCTTTTAGAAAAATGCATGTTTGTTGACACTCAACAAGTGCCCTTAGACTCCCATTATGAAAAGTAAACAACAGTTGTTGAATCTCTGTTCTGTTTTGATCACATATATCCTATGAACGCACTAAACAGAGATTAGGATGAAAAATGCAGGCTTATTGCTTTAACTACAATGCCTTTACTGCAAACAAAATGAGGTGCAGTTCATTGACACCGCATACAGAATAGTCCCATGGGAGCAATAGACATCATGGTGTAATGATTAAGGACAAAAAAATTCAGCAAAGCTGATAGTAATGAATTCAATGGTTTTAAAAATGAGAGAGTAGCGAGTTCCTCTAGGGTGTGACAGGTCAGTGTAATGTCTAGAGAAGAGTCAGGTGTACTGAATTCAGCATAGGATCCCAGATGTCCTGATGTGGAGTGTGTAGCAGAGTTACTGATAAACACATCATGCATTTCTGCTGAAACTAAATTGACGTACACATCTTTTTCTTCCAAAAAGATCTTCCAACATTTCCAACAGTTGTTCAGCCGGGTTGATATCTGGTGCTGGAAAACCATAGCATATAATTAACATCACTTTTTTCACTTTCATCAAACCCTTCAGTGAGGCGCTGGGCCCTGTGATTGAGTCATTTTGGACGAGACGAAGCATAACAACAAAGGATATATATATATGTGTGTGTGTGTGATTGATGAGAAGAGCTTTGCATTGATCTGCAGTGACCCTTTACTCTAAAAGGACAAGTGGTCTCAAATCAGGTGGGCAAAAATAAATAGATACCCCCAAGGGAACACCAGAGCCAGTTTTTACCCCCTTTAAATTTGCCAACGGTGTGTAAACGTATTGTAATTTTGACCCAACAATTTAAACGTACTCGAATTTTCCCTGATCCTGTTGCAGTTCTCATCAGCTCTGCATCTGCCTCTTTGTTCTTTTCTCAGTCCTTTCTGCTTCTTGCCACAAGGTGGCAACGGGAGAACCATCAAGAACCACAATACGTCAGTGGTTTCATATCACACTGAGTCTCTCTCAATATTTATTAGCTGCCCCCCCATGTGTTTGCATGTGCGTGAATGTGTGTAAACATGCGTGAATAATTTATTTTCTTCAGCCCAGTATTCACAAGCTTTAATTTACTACCCTGATCAAATTAATCCTGCTAAAGCCCTAACCTATTTCTACCCAATTAAATATGTATACATATCCTTCTGTCTTGAAGCCATAAAGAGAATTTAGGTGATTATAAAAGTGTTGTGGGGCGTTTTAAACCCTGTAAAACCCAGACCACCTCGTCATAATAGGAAAAAATATTTCCATTGGCTAAAATCATGATACAGACTCGGTGAACCCAAAAAGAGGTTAAATTTTTGTTTTAATTAACCCTTTCCTGCTACATGTTATGACATGGACCTTATGAGACATCCTGGGATGTCCACTAATGTCCACCAACCAATGAGTGGGATGAGTATAAGGGTGAAATAAATGTTAGGGTCAAATATGACCCCAGGGGTGCTCCGGGGTTAAATAAGCATTAGGGTTTGAAGCTATTTGCCATTTAAACTGCCTTGAGTAGAGTTTGTGTTCTTGTGGTTATTATCTGCATCCTCCAGCCTAATAAGCATGTACAGCAATGTTAAAGAAAATAGATAAAGAACCAGACACTGATATTAAATGAAAACATAGCAGGGGCTGAGGATACATAATTTAATCAAATGCTGCCCTCCTATGGTTTAATTTAGTAACTATCATTAAGATTTAAAGGGGACTCTTTATCTTTCCTTATCAGATCTCTTGTGGCAGGTAGGAAATGAAATATGGATAAAAGGGTGCACCGGAGAAAGGCAGGATGCTGTCAGCTCGGCACGGGACGTATGGGTACACGTGTACGAGGAAGGAGATGATTAAAAAAAATGTGGATGTATTTCTGAAGAAGAGAGAGCCATAAGAGAACAAACTTTTCCCTCACAAAAAAAGTTACGCCTTCATTATGAGTAGTCAGCCGTCAGCCAGAGGCATGAGTGGGATTTTCAGAAGCACAGAGCCGTGCTGAATTATTGATGAGCCTGCAGAGCCTGGCATAAACAGGCAACACACTCAACATTCCCGCCTGTTCTCATGCACAAACAAATGCACAGCACGCCAGGCATCAACATTTGATGGTTAGAGTGTGGCTTAAGGAGATGAGAAGCTGTCCCTCTACTGAGAGAAGAGAATCCTCATATTAAAAAAAGAGGAGCTGGAGTTGTGGAGTGTGCTCAAGGCTCAAGCTGCGGCTCTGCTCTGATTGAGCTGTGTGAGACTGAGATCAAAGCGCAGCCTGCTCGACCTCACCTTCCTGAAAAACCAAGATCGGGAGATGAAGAAAAAAAAATACAGCACGGTGAGAGAAAGAAAATAAGCACAGAATCTCTGAGGCCAAGGAGAATCTAGGGAGGGAGCCGTATTGACTAGACTAGCTGTGTGTGTGTATATGTGTGTGTGTGTGTACGGAGGTAGTGAAGCTTGGCTTGCACGCAGGTGTGTAAGTGAGCATATGTTTACGCAGGTGTGTGCGTGTGAGGGGCTGCCCTTTTACCTGCCCCAAGGGTGCTGGTTTCAGCCGAATGCCTTATGGGATATTTTATCTCAGCCGACGTTCCAATCAATCAGCGCGACAGTGATGGAGACCCCCAGTGGCTGGAGTCCTTCTGCCCATCTACTGCCCCTCCACCACACACCATTACTGAGTGCTAACACCATCACAGAGCACTAAAACACAAAACATACACACATCGAAGAACTGAAGTCTGACATCAAGACCAGATGATATGGCTTCTGATGTAAAAAACAAAACAAAACAAAAAAAACATTTTAATTACCTTTAATGAATACTATGCAAGATGACATGGTTTCCAATCAACGAGTATAATTTGTTTCTGTAAGAGAAAAATGCTAGTTTTATGCAAAACCAAGTCAAAATGCAATATTTTTTTGCAGTCATTTGTAAAATTTTGCAGAATGATTCATCTTCTGGCATATGTTTTTGAACTGCAGGAGGAAACCGGAGTAACCCAGAGGAAACCCACATGGACAACATGCAAACTCCACAAAGAAAGGCAGCCATGTCAACTCAGGGATCGAACCCAGGACCTTCTTGATGTGAGGAGATGGTGCTAACCACTACACCACCGTGCCACCCTTGCAGAAAATTACTGAAATTCATAAACATTATATCATTTCACCGTTTGAGCACTTTCACACTTGCTGGTTTTCTTTTAAGTGCCAGCGCACTGGGAAGCAGCTGCAAGGCGAGAGGTACATGGGCAACTTTTAAAAACACCGCCACTGACAAAGCTGGAAAACTTATTAGTGAGGTCAAGTACTTTTCTTCCTTCCTTTTTTTTTTTTTTTTTTAACCTTTCAACCAATCACAAGACAAGTTGGAACAAAGAGAAAAACAAACACGGAGGACAAAGTGCTAGTGAAAAATCTGCACTACAAGTGTGTGAATTACAAGAACCATTGTGACACGTCGAAACAAAAAATAGCCAACATTCAAACTTTGCAATGTAGCTAAAAATGATAAATACTAAACAAAATGTCTCCCCTAGGTACTTCAACAAGCTCTGGTTCCTCCAGTGGAAATGCAACTGAAACGTCTTGGTTCCTGACATGGCTCCTAGGAACCAAAATCATTCCGTAGTGGAAACATAGCAGTGTAAAGATGAAAAGATGAACATAGGGCACAAATGTCTTTCAGCGCTTTGGGATAACGAATATGGGATAACATGTACTGGTACTTGTAAATGGAATCCACAGGCAGAGGTGCACAGCTGTATTCCTGGAGGGCCGAAGTCACGCGCAGTTTGGTGATTTTTCCTGCATGAAGGTACCTACTAACCCTGATTATTAACTGGTGAGCTGAATCAGGTGACTTTGATCATTAAATTCGGCCGCACTCCAGCCTTCCAGCACTGGATTCGTGCATCCAAAGGGATGCTTATTAGCAGTACTTATTTTCCAAACAATATGAAATATGCACAATAGTACCGTATACAGATACTCATAAATGATTCAGGCCCAGCTTGCTAATGACTGTGTAATGAGCTGATGAGATACTGGTGGAATAGAAACATGCTTAAGGAAACGCTACTCTACAGAGAGTCTATCAAAACAGCATCGTGGCGCCGTGAGGAGGACGAGGAGGAGGAGGGCAGACAGGAGCTCGCTCTCAGATTCAGTTACACTCACTGAAAAGATTCTTAATTAAAATATGTAGCTCATTTGTGCCAGTTACAACGAAACAGTCAGTGGTCCAGGCTCAGAAAACAATGCTACAGTTGTTTAGACGACTTGAGCATGGAGACACTAAAGCAGGTCTGTTTTCTGTGAAAAGTAAAGAAAGGAAATTGCAGGATTTGGGGAACTGAAAAAACAGACAGTGGTGTCGTCTAGTTTTTCACCAGCGAAGGACATTTTTTTTCAGCTGCTAGCTGGTCAAAAGTTGAAAGATGGTTAACATCGACCACATCAGTATTTAAAGTAAAAATAGAATAATGGTATGCTTTTAATGAATTACATGTGTAAAAATTAAGAGTTTAGAATTTAAAACAAAATGTAATAGTTTTTTAAAAAAATTTAACATTACAGGAAAATCCTACAGATAGCCAAGTAGAAACAGAAGATAGCCATCACTAAGAGCAAAAGTGGTTTTTAGTTTGATTTTTTTAAGAAGTGATGTAGATGTTTACACTGTGTCTTACGCAGGTTATGCAAAAAAAAAAAATAGCAAAAATATGTGCAACAATAAACCATAACCTATTAAAGCAGAGGAAAATTTCATGGCATGAATTGGATTTTTAAATGATAAATCGCCCATGATATGAACATCGCCCAATATATAAAAGTATAAAGTACATTTAAATGCATTTTCCTCCTCAGTCTTCTGTCAAACATTGTAAATTAGCAAATTGCTTACTAGCTTTTTTTATTCATTTTTTTTTTTTATGTTTCTACAAACATTAATTTTTTCATCGTGTGTATTGACTGGTGGTGGTAAAGCAGATAAGGTAGGGCAAGCCAGCCGAAGAATGAACTTCTCAAGGAGCCCTAAATTCCTGGCAACACTTTATCCATTTTGTCCATCTTGTTTTTACTTCCCCCCTGTTTTCTATGCCATATCAGCAGAGAAGCCAAAGCCTGCACCTTTCACTCAGCCCCCCTGGATTAATTTATGGCATTCCTACTCCCAAGGAAGCACACTTTCACAGACTATTAGCCTGGCACTCATCAGACCTCGATGCTGAACACGCGGTGTGTGTGTGTGTATGTGTGTGTATACAGTACACATACATCATAGTGAATAAGGCTCATTAAATATCTGGCACATGCTGCCATAGAGAACAATTAGCCCACAGCACAGCATTGCTCTCCGTCATGCTTTCGCCAGGTGTAGCTCATTGCCAACGGTGAACGAGGCCGAGAATTAAAGCACTTATTAATACATGTATAACGCGAATCAGTTTGAAACGAGGGGCGATGCATCTGTTTTCCATGCTAACCTCTGTTCATCAGAATGGAGACGAACGAAAAGTTGCTGAAGCAGGAACAGATGGTCTGCAACTTGGCTCACCAGTACGAGTAAAGAGGACACTCGTGAAAGACGTCCACTATTGGAAAACCTCAAACGCGAAGAAGGACAGGATGCTGAGGCAGGAAGAAATCATGTTCTAGTTCAGTGGATACCCTCTCTTCTTTTTTCAATTTTCTTCCCTGAGAAAACTCGTAAGCAGGAGCGAGCCCAGAAAGAGGTAAATGTATTCAGTAATGCGAGAGAAGTTATCGAGCCCCACGAGCCCTTTTCATCTCACGGCTCTGTCAGGCCATGCAGCCGGGATGGGACCCTTGTGTAGAGAAACGCAGGATGGGAACGAATTTGCACCAGTCACGTAGGGCAGGCATCAGATACGGGCTCGAATGGCAATTCATCACCAACAGCAGCCGCCTGTCACAGAACCAAGCTGAGACGGAGAGAAAGGAGGTCTGGGGGTGTAAGGACAACATATAGTCTGTCAAAGTCCCTCCACCTTTTTACGTCTCATAAGAGAACCATACCCCATGAAAGACTTTTGAAAGGCAGAGGCTTCTTTCTAGCATTCTCACATGTACAGCACTCATACAAGGTCTGAGATGTACAGACAAGCCACCCCACACACACACACGCACACACACAGAGAAGATCCAGCTGAGTGAAGCCAGGCCAGGGACCAATTATCCTACATTGCAGGTGCCTTTTAAGCAGGCAGGATAACCTGTGACCCCTTCTTCTTCATTCCACCAACTGGATGCATCTCTAACAGTCACACGCCCCACATCCCGGTCCTGAGAGAGCAAACACATACACACACGAATCTAATGAGGTTGCATTATTGTTAGCCTTGTCGCAGCTTATTATCTGTGCTCCATGTCAATTAACCCGACGGCTTATCTTATGCCTCGCTCACCTAAACTTTGGCTTTTAGAACGGACCTCTTGGGCTTCATCGAGGCATTATGGGGGCTCGTAAGATTAGGATGGAAGTGTAATTGTTAAATTAAATAAATAATAAAATAAAATTAAATAAAAAATCAATCAAGACACAAAACAGTGCGACTCTGGATGTAAAAAGTGATAAATTACTGTTAAATGTCACAACCAAAGCACTGTTAGTGCAGCATAGCTTAATGTAGTAGAGTCCTATTGCTAAGGGGATAAATCATGCTTTGGGGCTAGAACATCCCTTTTGAACCCTATAAAATTTTAAAAAGTGGACAGATATCAAATAACTACAGTGTAAAGGAATATCACCAGAAATGTCTAAACATTTGAACAAAGTTAACCAAAACTTCGTCAAAACTATAAAAACAGGGGGTGTTTTTTTTTTGTTCTGTTAAATTATATTTTTCTTATTATGGAGTTTATAACCTAACGAGTGATTAAACGCCACAAAACCATTTGAATATTTTGTAAAACAAAGTAATGCTTGGTTAAAAATTAAATTAAATTATGAATTTTCACAGTATGAATATTGCAGATATAAATGTAATCCCCTGCATGGAGTGACAGGTGAAGACGCCGATTCACAAGTATTTGCTCATTCCCATCACACTTTCCCAAAACCCCATTTCAAATATGTTTAAATTACAGCTTGGATTTCATTTCAGGTTAAAACCAGAGGCCTGGCCTTAAGGGGCCACACCATCTACGCAGCTTAATGTATGCACAATTAAAAGTAGAGACATATTCATGGAAAAATAAGGAAACCAACAATCTTAAAAAAGAAAAAGAAAAAACTTTATTGTTCTTAAGGGAGGAGTTACAACAAACATGCGTCTTACCACAACAGAAATTAAAAAGATATTGCACTGGTTAAACTAGCAGGTTTTTTTTCTCCTTTTTTCAAATCCTATCTCTGATCTGTCCTTACTGTACATCCTGTGCTGGGTAAAAAATGGAAAAAGAATCCCACAGAAAACAACGGATGTATACTTATTGTCTCCATGTACTGGGGGAAAAAATCCCTCAGGAAAGTGGTGTAGCACCTATATTCTGTCCAGAATGTTAGTTCCTATACTTCCATATGCAGTCTGACTGTCTTGGTAGGCTCTTTATTTCCTGGTGGTTTAGTGGTTTGGTTTTATAGACAGAGGGTGAGAAGGGGCTAGCTGTAATATCACACGCCCACAGTGTGTTTGTGTGATGCCATATGGCTGCGAGACTGCTTAGTGAACATCTCCACAGGATCCTGGCACTTAAACCAAATCCTAACATGTAGCATTAACTATCCAACAGTGTGCGTGTGTGTGTGTGAGTACAATACATACCATAGTTAACTCTGAAAGTCAGGGCTCAGACACATTTTGCTCCTAATTATTCCAGATTTAACATTACTTGGATATTATACTATATTAACATTACAGTAACAGGGTATAATTATAGTGTTTAACCATAAACTGTGGACTGTAATGGATATTAGAGACCAACACTGGTGAGTTCCATCCTAAACACACTTATTTGGGCATCCTATGGTTAGACACCAAGTGATCTGGCCCAGTCATGAAGACTGTACGTGATGTTGGTCATGATGATGGAGAATAATGTGATCAGAAAATAGTAAAATAAAAGACTGGTTTTCTAATTTTGGCATTTCGTTTCAGTTTGGTGATTTCCAGTGAAAGACTTTGCTGCTGGCTTTATAAGGAATCTTGGTTTAGTTTATTAGTAAAGCAGGAGAATCATCCAACTGGGTGTGATTTTGATCAAATTAACACTAAGTCATAGCTGTTATAACATTACCGTCCATAGATTATGGTTCAAACACGCCACTAGCACTATTTTTTATTCATTTATTTATTTTTGAAGTAAGCTCTACCCACCTCCACACTCCAGCCTCCATCCTAGACTCAAGTACTAATAAACAGGTAAACAGTTTTATCAGATATCTTCTGGAGGGAACAGACTGCTGCAGCTCAATGTTTGGTCCTGCGCATCAAGCTGTGAATTCAGGAGAAGAGCCACTTAGAGGCGTGATGGCAAATCGCCAACTCTGACAATAAGACAAGATATTAAATATTCACAGAAACTGGGAAGCTTGAAACGAAGCTTCGGGCTCAAAGAGCCGTCAAGAGCTTTTCATTTCACACAGATGCAACATTTCTGAATTACTTTACAGGCCATCATGTGACGACTAATTTCTCCTGGTTGTGAAGATATTAAGAAATCAAAGTAAGCTGCAAACTGTAGTGGGGTTGATTTTAAACTGTGAGACTTGCAGGACTGACCTGTCCTACAAGTGACATTCATGAATACGCTGCAATTAATAAAAAAGAAAAAAAAAGTACAAAAATGAATCAGTTATGAGTCTTCGTGGACTACTGTATAGCATTAAAACAGCGTTGATAAAACAGCGAAATGAACGCATTTGATATTCTGTAAATATTAGTACAAACAAGGTTCCAACCCATATGAACAGAAGAAACAGGAGAGTGCACTTAAACTTTCAGAGGCATTTGATTCACTCACGTTGGTGTAAACACATAAATGTAGCCACATACCATGACGGGTAACAAGGGGTTAAATGATTGGTCAAACCCCTTAAGACCCCAACAAGCCCTGGGATCTGATTGGACTGTATTTTATTAGTTTTCATCTTCATATGACACAAAGTAAAAAGGGATTGTGCAAATACATCCTTGCCTGCTAGTAATAAATGTCTAAATCAGACACAGCTGAAACGGCAAAGACAGACTCTAATCTAAGATACACTCCCAGTACACTCGGATATAAAACTGACACAGAACTTTAAATATACATTTATATAAGTGCGCACGCACGCACGCACACACACACACACGCTCACTCATAAACAAGCCTGTACAAGTTTTCGGACTTTAAAAGATCAGTGGCAAATATACAGAAAGAACACAGCAAGTTGGTCCAGATTCTAAAAATAAAAACGTTTCAGTTGTTATTAATTAAAAAAAAAAAAAAAAGGAGCAGGGGCTAGAAATAAAAACAATAAAACATTTCCAATTTGGAACGTTTTTTTTTCCAGTATGAACACAGAAATTTAAATCAGACGATGCCATTAATATCAGTCCATTATAAGCAAACATCTATACATTGAGCATGAACATGTGGCCAGATGTTTAACCATCACTAATAACACACGTAACCTGACAAAATAAGTTTCTACAGATCTGCGAGAGGAGCTACAGGTAAGCAAACTTGAAGAAACATAAGATGAAAAAACAAAAAACAAAACAAAACACAAAGCGGATGTGTGTGTTGTTTTTTCTTTATCCTTTTGCTCTCATCTGAGAAACCAATTATAAATATTATAGGCTCTTTTGTGGAAACCACCACACAATAAAGCGTAATTGATTTGAGCACTACTGGGAAATGTGTAATATTCCAAACTCATCAGAAATCAGACATGCAATTGGTCGAGTACACAAAGTGTTGTCAATATAAATAGCAACCGATGGAAAATGCAGTGGTGGGTTTCAGCAAACCTTACGCAGGAATCTACAACGTTAATAGAAATTGCTAAGCATATGCTGATTTTATTGCTGAGATACATCTTGCCTCCATCAATGAATGGCAAACGGATTTACAAGCGAGGAATTAAGTTTTACATATTAAGGCACCACTAGATCTAAAACAGCAAATTATCACGAGGACCTAATTTTCAAGTGAACCCACACTGAATGTTACATTTATTTGTCTTTCAAACGGTTTATTTCTAGCCCCATATTTTCTGTTTTTTCTGAACTAATTAAAACAATGCTGAAAAAAGTGGTAAAGGGGAAAATAAAAGCAATCCAAATCCCTCAAATACAGAACAATACACAATGAAGCTGCTGAGCTCCTTTGCTTGTATTTTCTTCTTTCACTCCGTTCCTCTCACGGTTAGTGGGAAATATACATTTTATTTTTTTTAACATGCAAGTTAAGTGAGTTGTTATTTTTTCTGTGCAAGGCTGCTATGTCTTCCTGCTGGATTTGTCTTGCTGTGTGGAGGAACTGGGCTTGGCCTGGCTCTGGGAATGTGCTTCAGGGCTGGGCCTCTGGGAGGCACTGCTCCGTGGAGTTCCTGATTTGTCCTGGGACTCTCCGGGGCCCGATGAGCTGTCTTTTGGGGTGGAAGGCCTCTTTGAAGCTCTTGCAGTCTCATGGAACCTCTGCGAGGTTGAAGGTAACTCGGATAACGCAGGGGACAGTAGAGAGGTGTTATCGGACTGTCGCCCTATTTGAGAGACAGAAGCAACAGATGGAAGTGTCTTTTCAGGAGAACGAGAACTGTTCAAACGTGGATCTTTGCTTTTTGGGTGCATGGTGTCTGCCTGGGGTCTGGCCTCCTTGCTCCGGTCAGTGGTGTCTTTGGTCCCTGGGATGTTGAGCTTTACTGGCCCTAGCACGCTCTTGGCCACTGTGGCCAGCTGAGAAACCACTTTATCCACTCCACTCTCGCCTGCTGTGGAAGTGGAGGAGGATGCTGCAGCGGCGGCAGCATTAGCTGCTGCTTGTCTCCGGTTGTCTGCCTCCTTCATCTCCTTAGTGATGCCTCCATTTGGTGGAGGAGGGGTTTGGGGTTCCCGGGTTATGACAGGCACTGTGCTGGGCTCTAGCTTGCTGCTCACTTTGGCGGTCCTACGATCTGGAGGGGGTGCCGAGGGTTTGGCAAATGGGTCCTTGCTGACAGTAGTAAATGCACTACCAGGGGTAGAAAAAGTGCTGGTCAGAGAGCTGGGTTGAGGACCAGGTGTTTTACTGCTGGACACAGAATCCTGAACCTTTCCCCGTCCCTCGCTGGAATTTTCTGGTAGTGCTGAGGTAGAGGCAGCAGATGGAGTAGATATCAGGGTCTGGGTGGGTTTTTGCTCAGATGTGTTAGCTTCTGCCAGTGATGGATACCGGGTTTGCTTCTGGTTTTGGGCCTGTAGACCTCGGCTGAGCTGTGGGGAGCCGGGCTGAGCCACTGTGCATGGGGTCGGAGACAGAGTAGTTAAAGGAGGAGGCCCTGTCCTGATATGTGGGGATCCTACTACACTTGTGGGCCTAAGCACATGACTAGGAGGGACAAAAGTTGTCCTGCGTCCATCCTGGCTGTCCTCTGAACCTTCATCTGTCTCATCCTCGGAGGAATCCACTTCGTGGATGGCATCCTGCTTCTGCAGAGACTCTCTGCGCTCGGCACGGTCCTGACGGATAGCTGATAGCTTGTCCTTCAGTTTGCTCTTACCAGGAACCAGCCCTAAAGATCCAGAGGCAGAGTCGGGGCCTTCCTGCCGACCTAGCTTCCGAGCTAAAGGCTTCTGCAGAGTGCCCTTTTCTGCTGGAGACACTCTCCCTCCCAGAAGAGTCTCACTAGCACACTCCTGCAGGCTCTGCAAACTTGGCTCCCGCTGGAGCATCTCCTTCTTAAAATCTGTGTGCGAGATTTCCAGACTGTGCTTGCGGCCAGCGCCCACCGGCAGCTTCTTATCGGCAGCAGAGGAAGGAGAGGGAGATGACGAGGAGGACGAGAGTGAGGTTGCCAGTTTCTCAGCTGACTGCACACGTTTCAGAAGAGGGGAACGAGGCGGGTCGGCACTCTTTGGACGAGCGATCTGACGCACCAGTGGAGGAGAAGAGTGCAGTTTTATAGGAAAGGACTGACCGATGGAGGAGCTGAGGAGTGCATGGCTGGCCAGTGGAGAAGGAGAGCGCTGAGGGGAGGTGCTCTGGGGCGTTGGCGAGGGAGTACGGGCCAGCGGTGACAAAGGAATATTACCAGCAGACTTGCGCCGAGGGGAACGGTACTGGCGCTGCAGCTTCGGTGCCAGGCCATGAAGGGAACTGGGCCGGATCTGACCGGAGCTGGCAGGGGAGTTTGGCACACTGGAGCTGGGAGAGCTGCTCTGAGATGAATTTCCCCCAACTGCAATAACAGACATAAAACACTAACTTCTACAGTGTTCCACATATCAATCAAATGTACTTTCTAAATACGCAACTCTCATCATACAAGCAAACTGGGCATGGTACTGAAGACTAAATCATCTATAACAATGTGATGCTGGTGATGGGTGGGTGATCGGATGTAATTAGAAGAAACATAACCATTAATATTTCATTCCGCTAATGCTTCCTGACACACAGTTGGTGTGTAAGAAAGAGAAAGTTACTTATGCAGTGCACAAGTGTCACTTTAGCATCACGTCTGGCGTGAATTCTAGGTACAAGTGCCCAAAAGAATTTGCTGAGCAATTGTAGCTGAATCGTTAACTTTATAACCAGAAGTGCTACACAAATTACTGTACCACAACAAATGGGCCAACACATTATCAAGCGCATAAAGACAACACAGTACACCATTAACAACTTTTTAATTACACGGCTTTACAGCTTTAAGAAGCACTTTTGTGAGTTCAGATCATCAGTATTTATCAGGAAGAATAAAGTGCCCTAGATAGCAGTGCAGCATGCTGACAGCTTTACCAGAGTGGGCCGAATCCGGCGTGGAGCGGTAGCCCTGTGTTGGGGAGCGAGGCGACATGTGTGTGGGAGATCCGGGCACACTCTCACCCGACGAAACCGAACGATTCAGAGATGACAAGCTGCGACTCGTGTGCAGGAGAGATGCCTGCTTAGTGATCTTGCGAAATAGGGAGTTCCTCTTCTTACTGCAAGAACACACCCACAAGCGCAAAACACACAGTTGCGAGTCAATACAGAGAAAGTATGGAACTATTACAATTCACAACCACAAACAACAGTTACAACAGTTGTAATGAACTTCACCTGTCTTGTCCCTCTCTTGTTTTGGTCTTTTTGTTGCGCCGAGCCATTTTAGACTTGTAGCTGCCTTTACGAGCCGGACCAACCTTAATGGATGTGTTCTCAAAGGGAGTGGCTGATATAGACACCTTATTTCCGCTCTGCATGAAATAAAAGCTAGTTTTAGATTAAACCTGCTCAGTTTGCATCATGGCTGTGCATCACGTATTGGTAGCGATTGTATCTACCTTGAGAATGAGCTCCACAACCTCCGTGTGAACGAGGCCGTGGACCGGTTCTCCATTAACGTGTGTGATGAGGTCTCCCTCTCTTAGACCTGCTTCATGAGCAGGTCCTCCCTCCTCCACATGCTGGAAAATAAATAAATAAATAAGTCAGCAGACACAGTTTAAATATACAGTTATAACAGGGTCCAAAAATTCTAAATGATCTCTATTAGAGGTCTAACTAACTTACCCAGACCATATGGTGTACAGTGTAGATATCAGTGTCTCCCATGTAGACACGGATGGCGCGCAGCGTGAAGCCATACTTCTTGCCTGCTCGGTGGATAACGATGGCAGGTTTCATGCTACAAACAGCCGGTGACAGGTCCCTGCTGGGAGATGAGTCCCGAGACGATGGATTGGAGGACAGGGAGTGAGGAGACATGGGGCTGGCCAGAGGAGAGGCTCCGTGGTGCTCTGCAGCCCAGGAAATTGGGATTAGTTAAAATGTAAAATGTGAAAATGACACCTCCTGGAAAATCACCATAATAAATACGCAATACACCATTTTGCATCCTTTGCAAATCACAAAGCAACAGACGTCTACATTTTTATATTTTCTAACTAGCATTTTCAGCTTTCTCCGTTTCTTCAAAAAAAAAATATGGCAAACCTTGTACAGTGACAAATTTTGCACTTTGATTAATATTCTGGTTCAAATTCATTTCCCCAAAAGGTTTCGATTAAAGTTCAGGCTGACTTTAGGAATTAAGAAGCTAAAGAAAAGACATGAACTTCTTTTAGATCTGCATAATAAATGACAAAAATGTAAACATTAATGTAAGGAAATCACCATTTACATGCTGAAAGTCTTTTCATTCCTTTAGCCACAAAGGCACGTACACACCTGTAGGAATCATGAGCGACAGTGCAGTGGCCGAGGCTGATTTGATGACCTTGTTGAGTGGGCGTGACGTGTGTTTCTCTGCGTCTCCTGAGAGCAGTCGATGGCGAGCTCGACGCACTGCCAGGTCGCTGATGGCTTTGGGAGTGGAATTATCTGCTCCTTCGTTACTGCTGAGGCGAGGAGATCCTCTATCCATGGGATCGCCACAACTGCCAGCTGCACATTACAGACGATGAATGTTAGTCATTCTGTTACACTAAGAAAATTACACTTGGTGTATTTAATTGCACTATATCGAGTTTAAGTGCAGTGGATTATAGAGACTGAACTGACGTGTGAGTGTGCCACGAGTGGCTTGACTGGAAGTGGAGCCTGGTGTGATGGGAGACTCATCCAGTCGGAGCTCCCTCTCCACTGGGAGCTCTGGAATAGCAGAAGGGAGCTCTTCGCTGCGCTGAGCCCTGACTGGAGTCTTCCTGGTGCTCTCCTCCTCAGAGGAGATAGAGAAACGAGGCATTTCAATGATTGCCGAGCAGCAGCGGCGGCGCACCGTTAGAGGGGGGCTGGAGTCACTCTCAGTGTGTGAGGACTCAGACACTGACAGGCGTTTACGCAAGCTGAATAGAAACACACATGGAAGTTACTCCAACAGGATAACAGAAAAACTTTGAATGATTTTGCCATACAAATACTAAGCAATCCTGATTGGTTATATACCAGTATACCAAGATTCAGAACAAACAGTCAATACAGCTACAAAATCTGTAGCTTAAATAAAGGGGTCTGTGATGGATAAGGATTCACCGCGATGTTGAAATTTCATAGCACTTTTCTGTATTGATATAAATTCTCCCCAACCACTCCTGTAAATCCGTCTTCTCCTTACTTCATATCTCTTCATAAAGCTCTGGGTTTACAGCTTGCATGTGCAACTTTTTTTTTTAACGAATATCTATATTTTTTTCTTTCCTAAAGTATTCTTTTCTAATAACTGAAACTTTCTTTAGTAGGGCAGAAAGATAAAATAACAGTGTTCCCTTTTGTGATTTTCACTTTAAAACATCAGTTAAATTGCCATAATGAAAATGTACCACTGTCAATTATATTACAGATTAAACTGTTAATACTTATGTTTGTACACAGATACATAGGACATTAGTTTAATCATTACAGTAACTACTAAGGGGGCAATAAGCAGAGCACGTACATTTCAGGTGAGCCCACCATCCAGCTGCGGTCACGAGACTTGAGGCTGCTGAGACTGTCAAGTCTCTCGGCGCCTTCCTCACTGAGACTGCGCTTGGTAGGGGGAGGAGTGCGCTTCTCCTCGTGAAGGGACAAACGCTCCATACTGCTGTACACCTGCTCAGGAAACACAGACACCAACACCGTGTTGAATACGTATAGAAGAAATATGACAGAAAGGTATGTGTATTTTTTTAAATTATTTTTTAGGAATACACTGGCTTAATATAGTGTGTGTGCATCAGAACATAAAGGCTGGATCAAATTAAAGTCAACAGCAGATAAGAATCAGATATTTTAACCCTTTCGGTGCAGGAGTCAACTAAAGTCGACATCTAGGGGTCTGGTGCTACGTCCATGCATACACGTCGACAAAATTAAATAGTTCAGTTGTACTCGCTAGGCGGCGACACTAAGTAATTTTTAGTAATACAGTGAACCTCCGCAATATCGCGGTTCACCTATCGCAGGTTCAGGTTCAATTTGATTCGCGGAATTTTTTGGCTTTCGCGGGACTCTGGAATATAAAATATAATTAAAAAAAAAAAAACAGTATGCGATGTATTTCATCAGTGGATGAATACACAGTGGCGGTGTACGGCACTTCCGCTTCAGCTAGTAAACAGGCTGTAAACAGGAAGTGATCTCACTGGCAGTAAGTACGCATGTAGAATTTTATTTGTAGTTAAAATTACGTGCGTTTAAGAGTGTAGAAAGTGTTTAAGAGCATAGGACGTGTTTATAAGACTGTGGAAAAGGTTAATAAGAGAGTGGAA
>JAQMCW010000035.1:4878693-4889347 GCA_030068335.1 Chrysichthys cranchii
TTGCTTTAGCATGATCATCCAGCTATGTAGGGAGTCTTTATGTGCCATATATGCACCTGCGGCTTGTAGTCCGGTGCAGCTAATATATGCAAATATCTGATTTTCTCTTAAAAATTAGTGGGTGCGGCTTATTTACCGGTGCGCTCTATAGTCCGGAAAATACAGTAAACAAGTTTGATTTCAATTTAAGAAAGAAACACTAGCTCTTCAGTCCTCGCATGTATTAAGTATGAGTGCAGACCTGTTCCCAGTCGCTCCAGAGGGTTTTGTCGGAGCAGTTTAGAGATGAGGTCTTGAGCGTCTGGAGGTAGAGCTTCATCCCCCTCAGGCCACACTATCTCATCTGCAACAAAAGGCAAACATACAACAAATGATACACCTGTAGGATCAGTGTGAAGTAGAAATGATCATGGAGACCATATTTATCCTTCATCTCCAACCATCTTCCCTAATACCATGTAGAGGTGCCTTCAGAAGGTTCATACAGGCCTCGTCTTTGTCCCTTCCCCATTCCTTTGTGCTCCATCACCATTTCTAGCCCATCCTCATCTCATTCCTGCAGGACCATCTCCATCAACTTGCGAACTCACTCTAATTCTTATTAATGCACAAATAAAGTGTATTAAGTGCAGACTTTTTTTTTGTAGATATCTGTGAGGATTCATAGATAGATTTCATCACCATGACCAGAACAATTATGTGCTGCTAAAACAGCCAGAAGTAGCATCAACTTTTGGGAAATGCTGAAAGACGCTGACACAACAGGACAACAAGCCTTTTCCTTGCATTTAACTCAGGAGTGCTGCCTTCCATATGTTTCTCATGCCAATTACTTTTTCGCAAAGTTTGCAATATGCTCTTCATTTTATTTTCATTTACTTTATCACCCCTTTTATTCAGTCCTCTAAGGAATTACAAGTTTCTACATGAGACTTGTTTGTATTAGCAGGTAAATGTTATAGCTCATATGGTTCCCTTTGAGCTTTTTCCATGTTTTTCCATATATTATCCAGTATCTAATGTTATCATAAGGAATTATTCACCTGTTACAAAGAATACAAATAGTTTGAACAAATGATTGAGAGTTGTAAACGCAGTACTTAGGAGTTAACAGAATTAGACTAGTGCTTGAAAAGTCTAGACTAGATAATGAGACAATTCAGATTCAATATTCCTCCATGCTTTGCCCTTGTATGTAGGCACAAAATGTAAATGTCAGAGTTTACTAATTATTCACCACAGCATTACTGCTGTTCTTGTTCAAATGCACATCTCCTGCAAATAAATAAATAAATAAATATACATACATACATACATACATACTCGAAAGGGAAATATGTAACATTTCTACATTTAGCAGTATAAGGGTAAGTGTGCTGCTAACCGCTGATGACTTGTCCGAACAGTTCCTCAGGGGTGTCTCCGAAGAAAGGAGCACAGCCCACTAAGAACTCATACAGGATGACTCCCATGGCCCACCAGTCCACTGGTTTCCCATAACCCTGTCTGAGAATCACCTCTGGGGCGATATATTCAGGTGTGCCACACACCTAGCAGGCAAACAGGATACAGAGCAGGTTACAGAATGGCCACATGAGGAAAACGGAACGGAAACACTCAGAGAGCTTCAAAATGTCTTTACCTGTTTATCTAAAAACTCCCGTGCGTCTTTCTCGATGTGGCCCTCGTACAGGTTAGTGGTGAGACTCATAAGGCCAATCTTTGACAGGCCAAAATCTGTCAGTTTGATGTGTCCCATTGAAGTGATTAACAGGCTGAAATAAAAAAAAAGAAAGAAACAGTCATAGGCTGCTGTAAAAAAAAAAAAAAAAGAAGAACATGTGACGACAAGAAGTGCTCCTAAACTTCAGAAATTACAATAAACTATTCAGGGAGAGCAAATAACAGTGCGTGTGGGTCTGTAATGCCTCTGTCTGCGCATGTCTCTATATGTTTCAGTTTCCCTTTGTATGCTTGTCTATGTCTCAGTGTGTGTCTGTGTGAGTATCGGTTTGCTGAGTGTTGCAGGCTATGCGTCTCTGTCTTTGTGTGTAAGCATCTCTCTGTGTGCGTGTCTTTTGTCTGTGTTGCAGTTTATGTGTCTTTGTGCATGTGTCACTCTCTGTCTTTGTGTGGCTCAGTCTCTGCCTGTGTGTGTGTGTGTGTGTGTGTGTGTGTGTGTGTCACAGTCAATTTTTGAGTTCCTTTGTCTCTGTGTGCATCAGTCTGTTTTTGAATTTCTTTATCTTTGTGTCTGCGTATATGTTTTTGTATGGGTGTCTAATATCCCTGTCTCGATCATTGTGCATGTTTTTTCTCAGCCTTTGAGTGTTTGTCCCTGTGTGTGTGTGTGTGTGAGCGTGGTGCGTGTGTGTGTGTGTGTGTGAGCGTGGTGCTCACTTGTCCGGTTTGAGGTCACGGTGTACAATCCCATAGTTGTGCAGGTATTCCAGTGCCAGTACAGTTTCAGCAAAGTACATGCGTGCCATATCCACAGGCAGCGCGCCGATGTGCTTTAGTAGAGTGGCACAGTCCCCACCTAGACATAATCACAATCGGGCGTTAGAACAGAAAATAAGACTTTTTCAGGATGTTGTGGATTACACAAAGAGAATGGAAGGGCTTTGGCAGTAAAAATTTGTAATGAACTCAAAACTTTAAATATAGCATTTGTGAATAAATCGAAAAGGGCTGGCATGTCCTAGAAACTGGCTACTCATTTGACTTGTACTGTACATTGATCAGGCTTTTGTGGCCAAACTGCTGGTCTTTAATAGAAGTCATCTGAGGTTTGAGCATGTACAGTGCATTCAGAAAGTATTCAGACTCCTTTCAATTTTTCACCATTTGTAATGTTGCAGCCTTATGCCAAAATCAATCAGATTAATTTTTTTCCTCATGAATCTACACTCAGTTCCCCATAATGACAGCACAAACATGGAATTATAGAATTCTTTGCAAATTTATTAAAAAAGAAAAACTGAAATATCACGTGGATGTAAGTATTCAGACCTTTGCTGTGACACTGACATATTTAACTCAGGTGCCATCCATTTCTCTTGATCATCTTTGAGATTCTTTGTTATTGTAGTGCTAACCCACAAAAAGTGCATCTTACCCTCCACATACTCCATGACCATGCAGAGGTGTCTGCGTGTTTCGAAAGAGCAGAAAAAGCTGACCACGAATGGGTTCTCGGCAAACGTGAGGATATCCCTCTCCACAAATGCCTGCTGGACTTGGTTCCTCAGAATCAAGTTCTGCTTGTTGATCTTTTTCATGGCAAAACGCTGACGTGTCTCCTTATGCCTCACCAAAAACACGGCCCTGAAAGAAACATATATTATTACGTAATCACAGTCCTCTACAACATTTCTGACCATTTTGTACATTCGATTTTATTTTATTTATTTATTTATTTTAAAATTAAGGCAGCTTCTCATGACGGCCAATACCCGTAAGCGCCATTACTGATGAGTTTGATGGTCTCAAAGTCTTCCTCTCTTGGTGTTTTGGTCTTAGGGTGTGGCTGAGGCGGCTGTACCGTAGCACCTCGACTCTGAACACAAACAATCACAATACGTCTTAGCATTGGACCCATAAACTGACACTACTTAATTCACATTCTTCATGAACCTAATGCTTAACTCACCTCAGAGGAGTCAACGCAGCATTCAGTGTCCGGCGTTTCTGAGTTTCCGCTGTCATAACTGGTCAGCTGGGCCATTTCTAAACAGAGGACAAAAAGTGTCAACACTGCGTTTGAGCTGAAAGCCTGAAACAACTCTTCATTCTGGTATACGGTTCTCAGCTAAAATGAAAGAAAATAAGATGAGACTGCTTTATCAAATCATAAGTGCTTAGGTTACATAATATTCCAATGGTGTCTTAAGCTATATTCACACTTTGCATTTTTGCATGCAGGTAAATATTAGTCTAATATCTGTATGCAATCTGAGTATACAAACACGAGGCTGCTTGCTTTCACTTTGGAGACACACGATCAAGAGGCAGGTCTTTCAGCAAACACCAGAAAAAGAGCAGTCACAGATGAAGAGTGACCATGATACTAAATCCCAGTGAAGGTCTCATTAATAACAAAGCTACCACTAGTTACACTGCACCAATGAAACGCACGTATTAAAAATTCACTATATAAAAAGATATATAAAGATTCAATATATGTCTTAACGATCACATTCACTAAAGTTTGAACTATTAACACTGCAAGGAAATAAAATGATGGCTATTTAGCCACAAATAAACAGTCCCGTAGCGATAAATATGCAGTAGACGTTGAGAAAGTGTGCTCAAGTCCTTAGTGTTTAATTGTAAAGAACCTGACACTTCTGGTAATGAATGCAACAAATGCTAAAACCATTAAATGTACAAAATGAGTGCACTAAAACCACATAAGAATGTGTTTTCCAAACTGGAAATTTGCTCTACCTTCCAAGGGGTCCCTAGTAAGGCCCAGCTGACTGATGATGTAACGAGGGATGTCGGATTTGATACCCTGGCCTTCTTTTGCATGGCCTTCTGCAGCTTCCAGCAGGTGATAGAACTCCTCAGGGTCAAATTCCTATAACACACAGAAGAGAGCAAGAAATCAAGTGAGCGCATTTCTCACAAAGAATACAGCACATTTCATATATGTATTGTGGCATTCGAGTTTAATCAGCCTGTGCTGGATGAGGAAATTCTTCTCTATAGCTGAAGTATAAAAAGATACACTACACAGACCTTGAACCTCAAATATGCATTCGGTCTATCTATTCCACCGTAGTAATGAATAATAAATAACGACCATGTTAAATTGATAACTGTTGCACTTACATCTGCCGTTTTGTAAGATTAACTTACAGAAAAGTCTCTCACCATCATTAGCGATGGCGGCAGAAAGCTACAAGAGGAGCACGGCTAGAACATCAGTGAGTTAAAACTCTCAGCAGTCAGAAAAGCATCGCTGTGCTTAATGATCGCGCCTCTAGTAAGACATTATATTGCATCATTATGACAAGCAACCCCACTATTTCCACCTTCTGCCAGAGAAACAGAGATGTTTACAACACATACGCCCTTATTTTCACCTTCAGAACAACATTATGTTAGGTTTGTACGTTTGGCTCGTTCTGGAAATCTTTAATAGGGCGTGTTCGCCAAGATCAGTCATGACCAATTTAATGACTTGTGTCAAAAACAGTAAGCGTGTTCTATTTCAGCGAACATGTAATCATTCAAAGCATTTATTCCCCTAATCATATCGACAACAGACAGCAAAGAGAAACATCTCTGTAGTCCTTCGCTTGTTTTAAAATTCACTTTGGTGAAAAAGTCCTTGTGCATGCTGTCACACTCGATACAACATCCCTTTTAATACACACGCAAGCACGACCACAAAGCCTACAGTATGTGCGTGTTTACTATACTAGTATTATTGTGCAGGAGTTGTAGCTGAGTGATTTGTAACAATGAATCAATGCAAACACACAGACATAATCCGAAAGTTTCTGCTTTTATAGTTTATTAGCGAGTGTCAAACGTATAACTTGATCATTCCAGACACACAAAGAGGGAATGTTCTGGCAGAAAGCCAGTGCCCAAGGAGGATTCGTTTAGGATTGATAGGCTCTCAGTGGTTCAGTCTTGGTTCACTGTGCATTTTTCTGGCTGTAGCTGATTCCCCTGCATCATTAACTACTGAAAACAGCACTTAGCATACAGACTAAGAATAACAGCAAGGTTAATAAAGCATGAGAAAGAGGGAAGATAGCTCTTTACCAGACACTCCAGCAGCCGGGCAGGCCGAGCAATGATGATCATCAGCCGCTTAATGAGCTGGGTGACGAAGGTCACCTCCACACTCTCCGAACGCTCATGAGCCTGTGAATGATTATTTAAATTAAAAAAAAAATATAAAAAAAACATGAATAGAAAGTAACTTCATAATTTCCTTTTACTTGCATACAGAAGACAAAAATTAATTAATGCATATTCAAAAAGTGCACACATCTCAACACACAAAGAAACAACCTTTCCAAATTTAATAAGTTGTTTAGAAATGACTGCAAAACGTGGTTCTGTAAAAACCATAATCGTAAGACGTGTGCGAATTCAGAGAAAATGGCCTGTTATTTAAAATGACGGGATGGGGAGTGATGGAAAAGGGAACGGGGAGTTGATGAAATGGCACGGAGGGATGTGTAATAGAGTCTGGGTGGTTAATAAACACTGGCTGGGCTCAGGCTAATAGAGCTGTCTACAGCGGACAACACTCTTCCCTCCGGGGGATTTCTAATCATCCCCTGAATAATTTATACAGGTAATGAAACCTGCATCGAAACGCACACAGACTGAACGGTTTAACCAATAGATATTCTAGACAGAGTTCACCACAGGACAGAGGACACTGGGGAACGAGAGAAAGAGATCTGAAAAACTTGCAATCTGCCGGAGGGGGTATGAGGTCAGGAGCACATTCTCGGGATTCATCAGAGGCCAGGCGTCATGGTGACAGGTCAGCGGAACGACTAGATTGGTTCCTGTGGTTTCTAATGATGACGCTGTTGGAAACTGAACTATAGTAATTGCTAGCGATTGGTCATTTCGAAAGAGATAGCTGCCTCGGGTCATCCTCACTATGACCTTTAGTACCTGCCGGATGAAAGACAAGACAATGGGGGGGTGGGGGGGTGTTGAAGCCTGGACATCAATTCGGTCCTAATAATGCCTCCAGAAACTAAAAGACGGACACTTTAACCAAAAAAATGAAACGTAATATTCCAACCAAATAGTGTGAATAAACCAAACCCAAACAAACCACATCAATCCTCACAACTGAACCACAACACTCCCAAGACAGCCCGAGCCTCCAAAATCTTCAGATCAACAAATCCAGAGCAAGCCATGCACGCATTCCACAAATTCATTCTGAGAGAACATCAGCACCAGACTCAACTGTAAGGTCCTTGCTGTACTGGCGTATTCTCCATTCCGTTCGCTCCAAAATATGCTGGAGGAGCTCTTCTTCCTCAAGTCTCCTCTGCCACGAAACGCGTGCCATCCTCGCACTGAGAATGATCTTGAGTGCACGTTCGCGTGCACACCTGCCCAAGAAACGATTTACAAAGCAGCCTACCCCACCTGTCACTCTTCACGTCACTGTTCACTCCAACCCAAACAAGCCAATTAGCCCGGGCTAGGTGATGTCATCCTTGCTCGCCTGCACCCCACATCAGAGCGCCTAGGTGGGTGTGTGTGTTAGCATTCCTCTGCCTTGAGATCAGTGCTACACAGCCACTACTTATGCGTTGGTCAGAAATGGCCAACCGAAAGAGCGGACGGTCTGACCAGACCTCTCTTCCTCCCCCTTCTCCTCCTCTTCCCATCTCCATCAGCCGCTCTCAGTTTCTCCATGCTTGCACCCCTCCTTTCGATTGTTTAGGAGAGTCATCCGTCACCAGCGGCGGTTACTGAAGTGTGAAATTAAAATCAGGGAGGCGCTTTCCCCCATTCCCAACCGTACACACCGTACACATACGGACAGTGACACACAATTACGCACACACAAAGTGGATCTGTATAGGGCCACCGGGAGCGATAAAGCAAGTGAAAGCCCCTATGATTCCATCGCTGAGATAATCAAGACATCAGCAGCGTCTCACATGATGGAAATATGACAGGTGGCCACCTGTGCTGGTGGCACTGCATGCGCAGGATGACATCACTATGCTTTCGTGAAGACGGAGTGTGGAAAAGCCTGACAAAAACTTTGACCTCATGATCAGTACAAGCTGGCCACACACCGTGAGCATCGATACTCACGTCCTGCAGCAGTTTCTCCAAATTCTCCTGCAACTCATAGAAGTAGCGGGAGGTGATGAGGCCCTCGTGTGATTTATCCAGGCAGTCTCGGGACAGCTCGATCACCTGGTGGTGGATGAAGCTCAAGACACCGTCGGCCAGATGCATGACCTTCTCCGGGGCTGACGAGGCCAGGAACTCGGCCAGACGCACTTCCATCTGAGCCGTGGCCTGTAAGAACCGGACATGCACGAGAATTACACAGGAATATACTTTACTCAGTAGAGTCCAGGTAGTCAGTAGAAGCAAATAACAATTAGGCACACGTTCAATGCAACCTAGGCTGCATACCACTTGTAACTTGTACAAAGAAAACGAAAATGTCAAACTTGGCATTCTGAGCAAAGTGACTGCATTATTGTGCTGTGCGCTGCATCGAAATGCAGTTATATTTATGCAGTTATGCATTATAATTCTGTACATCTCACTGGTAATTCTAGGTTAGTCATCTATCAAGGTAGATGGTGGTGTATAACTGTCTAAACACAGCTTACTGCCATAGTGCACTCGGTGTGATCACCGCCTCTAACCTGTGCACATTTCAATGTGGTATGAGCAGCTTCAGAATAAAATGATGATGAATTAACCAAACACAATTGAAAAACTCTTTCACCCTCACACCCCTATTCATTTTTTTTAAATTAATTTCTCCTAGGAAACATATGGTAATGTCAAAGATGGATGGTATAAAATGATGATAAATATGATGCATCATGATAAATATTAGAGTAATCTGTTGTGTTGACAAAAAAAACCCCCATTAATTTCAGAGACACTAGCTGCAAGGAGTTTATCCAATTCCAGTGTTTGTGTGCGTGTGCACACACACGCGAGCGTGTTTTTTTCCGATTAAACTAGGCTGCACTGACATTTGAATTTAGTCACAGATTCTAATATTATCCCGTCATTCTCTAGATATGGCTCACCTTTGGGAAACGCTCTTTGTAAACATGGTTCATCATGACGATCTCATGGTCGAAGGATATGGGCGAGCGCCCTGGGCTGAATGTTAAAAGTGAGGGGGGGAAAAAGACAGAATAAAGACTGTTTATTCATAACATTGGAAAATCTGCAGTGAACAAGAAATTATTCTAAATATCCAGTGCTATACAGGGCGTCCCAAAAGTATGGATCCGCAGGTATGTTTCCCTTATATGAAATGTACTATTTTTCTTTTCATTTCAGATCCAAGAAGAAGACTTCACAACTAACAATAGAAGACTGAATTCAGGATATACTCAAATGTCAAGAAATCCAAGGTTCCAAGGTGGTCAACCTGAACACTTTTTGTAATATCTGTGTTTACATAAACACCTGCCTATGAAGCCAGACTTTTGGGACAGCCTGTATATTGCTCCTAAAAATGAAACGCAAAGCCTTCTGACAGCATGGAGGTTGGTAGAGTGCATGTGCATGTATATAGATGTGTGTTTGTATGTGCGGTGTGTGTTCATGTGTGTGTAAGAGGAAGGGGGTGAGCTCTGTGTGAGTCATACTAGTGAGCTGAGAGAAATGAGTCATGCAACTGCATGGATGAGGTCATGCTTTTAGTCATCCATCGACAGCTTGCCTGGTCTATTAGAAAGCCTAACTGAATGAGAACACACTCGAACCGGCATATTAGGACAACCTCAAGGGTGCGTTTTTTCACCGCGACAGTGCAATAACCGTCAACAGGTGTGTCCTAACGCCAGGAATGGTCTCCATGAAAAATATCTCAATAAGAGAACTGCAATCAAACTGAGGCGGCAGTAAGAAAAGGTTAGCGCTGACAGCATGATTGATAGTCCGAGGATGCTGCATTAACAATCGCAGTGAGCGTATTTCAGCTCCTGACAGACAGCCTCCGTGTGTGTGAGTGCATGTGTGTGTGTGTGTGTGTGTGTGTGCGCGTGTGTGTGCGAATATGTCTAAGAGGCAAAATAACAGAAAGTGCCTCGGAGCGATTTTTGCCTTTATTGAATAAAGCTCCGAGTGTCAGATGGATCAACGTGCAGCTGCTGTGCTGGAACAGTGTCCCGTATTTAGACTGATAATAATGAGGTGGTGTAATGATTTTTAAAAAAAAAAAAAATCAAAACAGAAAACAACTTTGCTATTAAAAATTCCACACCAACTTGAAAAATATTTATCAGAGTCACAAGATACTTCGAAGACAATAACTATCAGACTGTGTGCATACGAAAGCAGGATCGTTGTTCTGCAGGGTCATTCTTTAGCAGTCAGGTGGCTGTGTGTGTGCTGTTTTTAATGAGGGAGAGAAAAAAAAAACGAGAGAGAAGAGAACAGAGCAAGAGCCGGTAAGTGAATGTTTTTTTTACATGCTGTTTGTGTGAGAGATAAATACTTCTGTGAAGAGTCCATTGGAATGGAAAGTGTATACTGTTAGTTGTCATGGTAATGATTGGTTTTGAGCATGGCAAAACATCAACACACTAACAGGTGGTTCTGAGAGCACAGAAACAAAAGCACTGTGTTTGAGACATGGAGCTACTTTATATATGCTCAGAAGTGCAGTGCACCAAGAACAGATCAGGAACATCACACACACAGACTCTCACACAAAGACAGACAGACTCACACAGACAGCCACACACACACACACACACACGCACAAAGACACACACAAATAGAGACACAGACAGCCACAGACACACAGACACACACAGACACACACATACACACAGACACACACACACACAGACAGACAGACACACACACACACATAGATAGACAGACAGCCATGCAGAAACACACACACAGACAGACAGCCAGCCACACACACAGAGAC
>JAQMCW010000035.1:5003925-5014368 GCA_030068335.1 Chrysichthys cranchii
GAAATGAATGGTCATGAAAATAAAGAAAACACATTGAATGAGAAAGTGTGTCCAAACTTCTGGCCTGTACTGTATATGTATTTTACCCATGGGTTGCAGGCTGGATGTTTTGCTTAAATTTGAGTAATTATGTCATTGTCCTGCAAGTTAAATATCTGACTTGGTGTTTGTTTGTTTTTTTTTAATTAAATTTAATGGATAGTAAACCATCTACGACATATGTTTGTAGGCTGATAATTATAATAAATATGTAGCAAATTACTAGATGAAATTGTGTTTTAAGAGAGATATGGTATTTATTAGATACTGCTGTATACCTGTTCACTGATGTTTTTATTCAATTAGCCAATCAAGTGGCAGATTGATTATTAAAATTATTATTAATTGATTAAGTAATGTTCACATTAATCGTCAGAATTGGGAAAAATATGTGACCTCAAGCTCAAACTGGACAGAAGATTGGAAAAAGACTAGGGAACAATTTTCTAAGCTTAAATTGTTGGGCATGTGCCCACTGTAGCCTCAGGTTTCTGTTGTTGTCTGGCAGGAGTTATACCTGATGTGGTCTTTCCCTGTTGTGGCCCATTGGTATCAAGGTTTGGCATATTTTGCATTTTTGTTCAACATGGTTATAAAGAATGGTTATTAGAGCATTCCTGTCTTTTTGAACTCTGACATGTCTCAACAAGACCTGTGGAATTGCTTAGAGGATATATTTTTTACACAGTCCTGAATCAACTGTAGAGGCTGTTGTGTAAATATTCCAGGAAATCAGCACTTTCTGAAGTATTCTCAATCCAACCTGTCTGGTACCAACAAGCATGCAACAGTCAAAGACACTGAGGTGATTTTTCCCCTCATTTCCAATGTTTGATATAAACGGCTTTTTCCTATATTTGCATCCTGGTTTTGAGTGGACATTGGTCTGATTTGAGTGGACATTGATCTGAATTGAAGTGGACATTGGTCTGATTTTGAGTGAACATTGATCTGAATTTGAATGGACATTGATCTGAATTGAAGTGGACATTGGTCTAGTTTTGAGTGGACACAGGTCTGAATTATGGACACTGGCAACCCTTGTAAGGCACGATCATGGGAGAGCACATACAGATTCGAAAACAAGGCAGGATGAACTCAAAGGCGCCCATTTTTATTATGCAACGGTGGGGTTTCCTGGGAATGGTGACAGCACTATAAAAATAAAACTGTCTCAATGCACTGTCAGGGCGGCGTGGCGAGGAGCGCATGCTCCTTAGGTGGCAAGGTTGTGTGTCTGCTGTGGTCACACCCTGTATGAATATTTAGTTTAATTTAATTAAACAACACACACACACACACACACACACACACACACACACACACACACACACAGGGACAATAAATTGAACTTGTAAGGACCTTGGCACCAGATCGGTACGTCAGAGGTTATAGTGAGAAATCCATAAATAATGTTGGACTCACTTCCACCTGGACTGTATCCAAATAATGAAATTCTTTAATTAGTACTTAAATGATATAAAGTACTATATGTTAAGGTTTAAATTGTGCTTTCTCTTGTAGATTGTATGAATGATTGTATGGATCCGTTTAGCTCATTTTTTAGTAAACTTTAAATGTGTTCGATCTATAGAAGCTAATCAGCTCTTATCCAAGCATACAGTAAGCATGTTTAAATATGACAGTGATTTCTTGCAAATAAAGGATTTTGCACATTTTGAGAGAAACTCTGCTTTAGCATGACTGACTCCAGTGCACATACTCAGTCAGTGCATGCACATGTTTAACAATGTTGAGCATCGATCCTGCACTAGATTATAAATGGAATAAAACATTTGAAGATTCTGAAAATACTGCCTTTCCATATAACCAACTAACAAACAAATCTAACCCTTGGTTCATTATACTATTGTCCAAGTAACTGCAGGCATTCCTATACATTTCCTCATTAATCAAATCAAAATTTCATAAATTATACAAAACTCTTTGTATAATTCTTTTGTTTGCAGATCTTAAGCATGCACCAAGACTGTGTCATCCAACTAGAAAAAGAAAAATGTATGGAGAGTATGGCTTTGGATGACCCTGGAAGTGACCCAGAAAATGGTAAGTAGTGTGTGCTTGTGTGGGTGATTGTGGTTGGAGGCATATTTACATATTTACAGTATAGCTCTGTCATAGAATGATTATTATTTAGAGGATATTACTTAAGTGTATGTTTTATTTCTTGGTATGGTAAATCTTAATCTTAGAAAATCATAATATGCATGTTAGTACTGCCATCGGCGGCATGGTGGCTAAGAGGTTAGCACTGTCGCCTCACAGCAAGAAGGTCCTGGGTTCGAGCCTCGGCACACGTGCCTTTCTGTGTGGAGTTTGCATGTTCACCCCGTGTCCGCGTGGGTTTCCTCCCACAGTCCAAAGACATGCACATTAGGCGGATTGGCTACCTTAAATTGCCGGTGAGTGTGAATGATCGTCTGTCTCTGTGTGTTGTGTGATCCTGAGCCCCACATCAGGGGAGGGTTAAGCGTGGGATTGGCGACCTCACCCTGTAAAATGCGTCCAGCAAGGAAACGTCAACTGAGCCCCATGGGGTCCGCTTGACACACCTATGGGGTGTGCCGCCAGTGGTACAGAAAGGAATAGTGAGTGAGTGAGTACTGCCATCATTTGAGGCTTTGGATGTGTAGTAGTGTAATGGTTCAATTTACTGTGCAGCTATAATGTGGAGTATAACTTAGATTAAAGTTTAAATTAAAGTTTTCTGTTATATCTCAGGTGATTTTTTAGTGATTCTTGCTTGTGCTTCTTTTACATTTTAACCTTCTTCCGAATGAGATTTATCTGAGATTACAGACAAAAACAGAGAAAAAAAGGCCTTATTCCGGATCATCAGCATCCAAACATGTAATCTTCTGATCATGAGTCAAACATTTTTCCAGTACACTAACTGGAAAGTTGATAATTGGTGCTAAACAAACATTTTCCATCTGTTGTTTACTGCTTGGTTTATTTAGTAATTCATTTTGTTGGCAAACGTGATCCACAGTGAAATGAAATCGTGAGAGACAGCTGGGGCTTCCTACAGGACAGTGATCCTAAGCATACTCCAAAAGCTGTGACAAAACAGTTTCAAGACAACGAAGTAAAAGTTCTAAAGTAGCCATCACAAACCCTGATCTGAATCCCATGGAAAATATGTGGACTGAATTTTAAAAGTGTGTGTAAGCAAGTGGACTCACAAATTTGTCTGTTACACCAGTCCTGTTAGGAAGAATGGGCAAAAATTCCAGCACAGTATTGCGAGAAACTTGTAGAAGGCCACCCCGAGGTTTTAATTCAAGTTAATCAATTAAAATGCAATGCCTACCAAATGCTAGCAAAGTGTATGCACTAACACAGTTCATGCATGGTAACCTGAAGTGTAGAGTCATGAATCATCAAGAGTGAATGTATTTAGCTTAGGGTTCTTTGTCCTAAATTGTAAAAAGAACATCTTTTATTTTTGCTTCTATTGGTATAAAATAAATGTCAATGAACATAGAAAAGGAAATAATAAAAACAATTAGAACAGCCCTCTAGCTCATAATTGCTGAGCCACAGGAGAGGATAATCGTGTTGAATTTAAGGCCTATTTGCCTATTTCCACTGGTTATTATTGCAAAAGGGGTGTGTAAATTCAAATCTAAACCCTACCGTTCCTCACAGTGCAGTCATGACGTCCTGACTCAAAACGATCTCTCACATGTTCCTCCAAAATGACTCAATTAAACTGTCATCTGTCACATTTACTTTGTCCACTTAAAGGTGTGATTCTAAGATGTAATTTCTATACCAGAGCCATAGTTGGCAGTAAGAACAAGAAACACGTAACATATTTTAAGGAGACGTGTTAGTTTCTATTTGTGCATGACACACTTTAAGACTGTATAGTACAGGGTGGGCCACGAAAAAGTAGTCCGCCTCTGGCAATAGGAAGATAAAATGAATGAGCAAATAAATTGTTTTTATTCACTTAAATAAAAATCACAACAGATGCTGAAAGTACTCCCTGTTCACGTCTTCGTACCTACACATGGGGCGACAGACGGAGAGAAAGGGGCCATATCCTTCTCCAAAGAGCCTGGCACTGGTATTGGACGTGGGCTACTTTTTTATGGCTCACCATGTACATAATGTGTATATCATTTCCTTAGCATTTATAACAGTGAAAACATCCTACTTGTACAATTTTTAAAAAATAGAACGTGAGACACTGGCTAGCCAACACTTGTTGGGTATTTGTGAGCCAGATACCAGATGAAGCCAGACAAGTGTTAACTCGCTGGAATTTTTTTTCAACTGTAATTAGTTTACCAGATTGTTGTTCCAAGATGTTAAAAACACTTAACAATTTGCAATTTGAAATGATTTTAAAATATAAATAACAATCTGCAAGTTACAGTCCTTGCCATTGGTACTAGTGGTCTATATACTGTAGCTGTGTAGCTGAGTCTAGCCCAATTCCTAGGTTTTTAGTGGCATGCATAATAAATACGGTTAATTGATAGACTAAATTTCAAAATGGATAAATGATAGCTAACCTGAACAAACTGATAGATTTTATTTCACACCAAAGAGCCAAAATATACTCTATTTACCACTACAGGAAATGAGGGTGTTGCATCTTGCATCATTTACAAGAAGAAAAGGCGAGACCATGGAGAGTTCACAACACCTGTCAGTCGGATTAATATGTCTATTGGCTCATCTGCCTTTGTCATTAAGAAAAGAAATCATGGCTGAGTTACAGCATATTCCATTGTTTAAATGCAGAGCTGGTATTTTCCATCTCACCTTTTATCTGCCCCCCACCCCAAATCATTTTACAAGCCTGGGGGGAGAGACCTTTTGAAAAACTAGACTAAATGAAAAAAGGAAAACCTGTACACCTGCTCTTATGTAGTTATCCAATTGCACTATCCCAGTGTATAAAATCATGCATATTCAGGTCAAGCGCTCCAGTTGGTCTTTACATCAGAATGAAAGACAACGAAGTGTGATGTCTGTGACTTTAACCATGGCATGGCTATTAGTGCCAGATGGCCTGGTTAGAGTATTTCAGAAACTGCTGATCTCTTGAGATTTTTACACAAAACAGTCTCCAGAGTTTACCCAGAATGGTGCGAAAAACAAAAAACTTTGAGTGAATGACAGTTCTCTGGGGTTGAAAAACCTTCTTGATGAGAGTTGTCAGAGGAAAATGACCAGATAGCTTCAAGCTCCCAGGAGGAATCCTGTAACTCTTTACAACCATGGTGAGCAGAAAAGCATGCATCTCAGCATGCACAAAACATCCAACCTTCAGGTTGATGGGCTACAACAGAAGACCACATCAGATTCCACTCCTGTCAGTCAAGAACAGAAATATGAGCCTATCATGTGCAGAATAAAGACCTGGAAAAATAAATCACCTGGTCTTCATGACTTTATGCACTGTTCTGCTGTCACATGATTAGTTGATTGGATAACTGAATAAATGAGGAGGTATAACGGTGTTCCTGTTAAAGTGGTCCGGAAATGTACGTATATACTCAGAACTAATTACCAGATCTCAACGAGAGTCTGCAATACAAAGATGCACAGTTTGTTGCTAGACACACATTTGTGTCTTGTGTAATTAACACAGCTTTGTAGAGAGAAGGCAGGATTTGCAAAATCAGAGTTAATGCCATTTGGGACTGACTAAATGTTCCCCTGGCTTCCAGGAAGTGCATGCCACTCTAACACCCCCAAGCACATCTCTGCAGAACTTAGCTACCATACAAACAAAACATTTGTTAACGTTGCTCAGTTTTATTAATTCATAAAATGATTTCCTGTATACGCTGGAATCTATAGGAGTTATACTGATGGTAATTAATACACGGACAAATAAACTCCTTGATAATATGATGAGTCACAGACCATCATGAGGCAAATACCAATTACACATCCCTTTCCACTGGGCTCTTGACGTCTACTGTCCTGTTTTTTTTTTAATGAATATTGGCTGCTTCCTGCCTTGGCTAAAATGTAAGTCATGTGGTCAACCAGAGAGACTAGGAGAAACTGTTGGTCTTATAGAGGAAAGGAAATAATATGGTGTCATTCACAGACATTGAGGGGCCAATGAGATATTCACAATATACTGAATGAGAAAATCAGATATGACAGCTGTTGATTGACATGTCGCTCTTTCTCAGTTACGCTTTCTATCCAGATGGAAATATGCTGAGTGTTTGATAGATGTGAATGGGAAATTCAGCTGCCCTAGACATAAATGAGTGCATTTATTAGAATAAGCAATGTGTAAACATTAATTCATCTAAAACTAAAATACCATCATTTAATGCTTAGGTGATTGTAAGTGCAAGTAGGTGTTAAAACAGCAGGACGCAACAGATGTCAAGGAGATGTTACAGAGAACGATGCATCAGTTAAAGACCTGAGATTTCATTGTTTGGGTGATGGATAGTGTGTGAGCGAAAAGGAGAATTGCAGAATGTGGTGGTGTGTAAAAATTATATGTTGATCAATGTATGGAGGGTAAACTATCTGATGTGTGATACTTCATCATGTCTATCATGAGGAAAATGTCAGTCATTCCAGCTTCAATTCACAGGTTTATGTATGTTAAAGGTGCACTATGTAGCAAACATGGAATATACTGTAGTATTCATTAGTATGTTTTCATTAGTGTATGAATTAAGAATCGTTGTGTTTTAGTAAGCTTAGAATGAGCCCTTTATATCTACACTGGGTGAGGGTCCACCTCTACAGAGCCACCATGATGCGCTGCTACAGTAGCCCAGAATGGACAAACCTCTAGAGAGCACCTTCCATGTTTCATGTTTTTACAAGTGGCAGCTTGAATCCAGGAGGAAACACAGGAAGGACAACAAAGAAGAAGAAAGGAAGACTGTGACTGGTTAACAAATTTGAGAATGCAAATTTTGAAAAATGGAGGATCATACATCATAATTTAACATGAGTAGAAGCAAGGGAAGTACACTATGGGCACCTGACGACCAATGTATGTGTTAGTCCACTTAGAAAAGGAGGGGCATTCAGTTGGTTGAATCCTACATACCGGTAGTCAACCTTTAATGTGCTCTTTCTAATACTATATTATTATTTCAATAGTAACAACTTACGTCAAGACATATATAAAGGATATATGCGTGAGCTAAGCCTAATAATAAACAGATAAATGTTGTTATTCAACAAACAAAAAATATGGTGAAGGAGATATTTATGCAACATTTTTGGAATTAGACTCCAGCGTCAGTGCTTAGTAATGGTCCAAGGTAACGTAGTTCCTGTTTTCCTCCATGAGAAATTCTTCTTCAGGGCAGATGACATTGCACTTTGTTGTTTCTCAGTAGCGGGAGCTGCATCAACTTCCACTGAGAGAAAAGAAGAAATCCTGGATCACAGATTATAGCTAAAATCAAATTATAAATGAATGAAAATTATGATATTCTTTCATAAATGCAAATGTAATAATTGCTGTTCTATGACAGGTATATAACACATTGGCACATGCTCTTATTGGAAAACAAACTGCAGCGTGGTAACAGTGAACCTGCTAGCTCTTATTATTCTCTTATTGCCTCATTACCTCTCATTTTCTAGTAATAGTCATTAATAATTTTCTGTACATGAGCCTTTGAAAGTAAATAATTAATTAGCAGAAATGATACATAAATCATGTCCTACTTCTCTGTTGCTTCATAAAGGTGAAAGGAAAGGTAAGGAAAGGAAGAAATAAAGTATAATTATAAAGTACAAAATTCAGTACAAAAGTCATTCACTGAAAAAGTTATTACAATTAACAAACATCACAATTCTCTCTAACAAGAGAGAGCAGATAGATATGTTTACCTGTAATTAGCTCACCTAACTTGTGTTTTGAGTCTCAGAAATACAGAAATACAGTCGATCCTCTCATCTACGGACACCACATTAATGGATTTCGGATGCAACAGAGAAATCCGGGGTGAAATGAGTCATGTACTTCAGCGATTGTCCACTAGTTTGCGGTGGTGTGCGTGCTACTAGTTGTTTACAAGTGTCTGTTGACCTGTGGTTGTTGTGAAGCTATACTGGTTTTTTGGCGATTATTCGGTGTTTTTCACTGTTTTTCTGCCCAGTGCCATCATTATGCCACCCAAAGATAAGTCTAGTGGTAAATGAAATCTTAGAATCTTAGTATTGGCCATAAATTAGAGCTCATTAAGAAGTCTGGTGTTTCCATGTTTGTGAGTAGTGTGGTGTGGAAACACATAAGGTATATGACATTTACAATTGTATTTACATATTTAATGTTCTTACCTATTTATGTTGGTCGTTATGCTGCTTGTCATGTGTACAGTACTTGGGTAGCACTTTTATGGACCTTAGAGGTGTTTTTCCTTGTATTTCCACTATTTTAACCCCCCCACACACACCTTTCACATCATCCAACTATTCAATTCAACGGACGACCTCTCCCCCCAATTAGTTCGGTAATGAGAGGATCAACTGTACACTTATTTGACCTCTAATGCTCTAGTAACTAAGCTAATAAAACCTGTACGTACAGTATGACTTATACTTTATTTGGATAAAGAGGAAATTGGGATAGCTGAATTGCTGTGTTTATATTCACTGGATAGCTTCAGTCTTTATTTCCTATTGCACTTTTTCTACAGACTTTAAGCTGTGCCGTGAATCTCCCACTCCTGAGCTGTTCAGTATAGTATCATTATTATTGCTTAATAAATATATGACAAGAATAATTCACTCCTGTTTTTCTAAAAAGCAATGGATGAAGCTCAGGATGGTTAAAAACTCTCTTGTGGCCTCATTGAGAGTCTCTCTTATTGACAGAAAGCTTTGCAAGCAGTAAAGTAATTGCGATATGGGCACATTGTGATACTCGATGACTGAGAGCGAGGCCGCTGGAGAAATGTTCACTTGTTGGTGTGAATTGAAATCGACAAACCTTTTACCCATCTATTCCTCTCTGCATTTCTCTTTTTCTCCTGTGGTGCAAAACCAGACTTATAGAGAGATGAGAGAGATGAAGTACACATCTCAGAATGTATTTGAATCTTGGTAGATGTTTATTAAGCTTTGATTCGAAAATCTGCTCTGCCTAAATATGTATTAAATGCAAAAAGATTGCTGGCGAATTATCCAAATTATTTCTGTCACTCATTCAATGTAGTTCTCTAAAATACATTAAGTACTTCAAGCAGCGAAACTAAATATAACTTAAACTGGCGCCTCCGACACGCCAAAATAATATATCTGTCTTTCCAGTCATAAGCAATTTCTTCACTGTCTGATGAAAACATGCATATCCGCTTTTCATGGTTTTCACTTTTTTAGAGGCCTATATGGAATGAGGGCCTGTTCAACTGCTTAAGTGGAGCAGTTGACATTTAAACAATCAGAGGAAAACATAATACACTTGCTGGCCACATTATTAGAAACAATTCTACACCTAAACATTCATAGTTTCATGAATTTGTTTCACAAATCAACAAATCAAACTTTTCCCTTTGCCTGTGTATATTTAGCAGTGATGGGTGTATTTCTTTCACCTCCAGTGTGTCGCTGGATGTGGGACAATCTGACGTGCTGGCAGCCAGCGAAAATAGGTGAAGTGGTGTGGATGCCCTGCCCTGAACTTTTTGAGGTCATGAATGAAGAATATGCTGGTATGTGACAGTTGTTAATCACCTGTGTCTGCTGAAATGACTAGTTAAACTTTACAAGCAGTGAACATGTATTTGACAAGGTAACTGCTCTGTGTGTTATGTGTTGTAGAGTTTGGAAAGGTGAGCCGTAACTGTACAGAGTACGGCTGGTCAGAGATGCTCCCTCATTATGTGGAAGTGTGTCCTTTTGATGACAATAGAACGAATCCTATGGTAAGCATTGTAACATACACTGGGGAAAGGAATGTTTTATTACAGTTTAATGACTTGTTTAAACACACAAACCAAGCAGAATGATACAGAGTAGTAATAAAAAGCAATATATCTTTGTGGAACTTGTTTGCTGCTGGCACGGCACTTAGATATTAACTGAAGACTAAATAAATGGTTTATTAAAGGCAAATTTGGAACTTGGTGGGTAAAACAAGCAGGCAGTGCTAGTATTAACTGTAAAACAGAAAAAGATCATGTTCTGCAAGTGCCAGTTTTGACTTGTTAAAGACTGCAAATTAGATTAGACCTAAATTAGATTAGACCTAGCAATTTCTTACATGCCTTAGATCACTAATTTTTAACAATAATTTCTAGATTTGCTAATACTAATTCTAATACAGTTGTGGTGAAAAGTTTACATTCACTTGTAAAGAACATAATATCATGGCTCTCTTGAGTTTCCCGTTATTTCTACAACTCTGATTTTTCTCTGATAGAG
>JAQMCW010000035.1:5142839-5155184 GCA_030068335.1 Chrysichthys cranchii
TGCGTGTGTGTGTGTGCGTGTGTGTGTGTGTGTGTGTGTGTGTGTGTGTGTGTGTGTTTATGTGTGTGTGCGTGTGTGTGTGTGTATGTATGAATGTGTATGTGTGTGTGTGTGTGTGTGAGTGAGTGTGTAATAAACATTGGGTTCTCTTTGATCCATTTTACAGATCATTCTCACAAACTTTTGCCTAATAACAAAAACAAAACAAAACAAACAAAAAAACAAAGTCAAGGATCCGACTCTGAGTTCTTCTTCCACCACTGATTATTCCTGATTATTTTAGGTGCTCTTATATCAGGGTATGTTCCTGATGGATCGCCTCCCCCTGTCACTCACCGTCCCTGGCCCCGCGGCTTGCGCTCTGCTCTATGCTAATTCCCTCAGGTGTCGCTAGGGGGCGTGTCGAAGCTGGCTCATAAAGGAATATGCAAATGAAGCAGGCGCTGCGTCTTCGCATTGGTCGGCGGATGTTACGCGCAGTGGGAGGGCTTTGCCCATCTGGCTGTATAAATAAACTCATGTGCTTCTGGCTCTCTGTACACTTCAGTGGCTCGGTGGGCAGTCGGTGGGACAGAGAGAACCAAACCGCTGGAAGAAAAGATTAAGCTGTTTACAGGGATCTATATTAACAACAACAACAACAACAGCACCAAAAGTATATGAAAGCTAACCTGACGGAGGAGAAGGTACTCAGGTAGCTCGGGATACCAGACTTTAGTAGCTGCTCTTTCTGTGCGCTGTCCCATCTCTGGAACTTACTGTGATCATTTTTTTTTTAATTATTTTATTTTATTTTTTAAATTATTATTATTATTTTATCTCAGTGTGTTCTTGCTATGTTTCTTATTGACTTTCCGAAGCTAATCATTCCACTTACCTGGACTGATTAAGTGGCTGATGGTTCCCTGGAGCTGTGAGTGTCCCGGGGCGAGCAGGGTAACTTTCAGCTCCTTGGCCCTGTGTGATGACTTCTGAGCACAGCTGGAGACAAGCTGGATAGCCGAGCGTGCAAAAACAATAACACTTGAGCAAACCTGTGGTTTTTGGGTTTGTTTGGTGTTTCTTTTGTTTGTTTTTTGTTTTGGTTTTGGTTTTTTTGCAGTTTAGAGGACTGCACCAAAGGCGTGCACACCACGCTCCTGAAGTGTCGAGATCTTGTTCGTGCATTTGACCCGAGTGAAGTTGTCAACAAGAGGAGCGCAGAGGCGACCTGGCAGGTGTACAAGTGAGTTTCCACGTGTGCTGCGCGTCTCGCCCTGCTGCTATAAATAAAAGCCGCTCCACGCACTAAGAGCAGACAAACAGCAGCTGTAGAGCTGTGCGTAAAGCGCTCCACCCCACACCTGCACCTTCTGCACAGGACGGGTCCCACAGCACGGGACGGGACGGGACAGGACGGGACAGGACAGGACAGGGCCTCTGACTCCGGCTCACATTGGCTCTGAGGTTGCACGTGTCCTCGCATGGACTGACATGGCCACGGACCTCGCCATGAGCACGGACCTACCCAACAGTCCCCTGGCCATCGAGTATGTGAACGACTTCGACCTCATGAAGTTTGAGGTGAAAAAGGAGCCTCCTGAGAACGAGCGCTACTGCCACCGCTTACCGCCGGGCTCTCTCTCCTCCACGCCCATCAGCACGCCGTGCTCCTCCGTGCCTTCCTCGCCAAGTTTTTGCGCACCGAGTCCCGGCGCGCAGCCCATGCAGAACCTCGGAGTTAACAACAACAACCACAACAACAACAACAACAACAACAACAATAACAACAACAACCACAGCAACAGTGGCAGCACCAATGGTGGAAACACCAGCAGCAACAGTACCCAAGGCGGCTCGGGCAAGCCCCAGCTGGAGGACTTCTACTGGATCCCTAACTACCAGCACCATATCAGCCCCGAGGCGCTGAACCTGACCCCCGAGGACGCCGTCGAGGCGCTGATTGGGAACGCGCACCACCACCACCATCACCACCACCACCAGCCCTACGACACGTTCCGCGGGCAGCCGTACGTCGGCGAGGACCTGACGACCTCGTCAAACGGCTACCACCACGCGGCGCACGCCCACCACGCGCACCACCACCATCACGGGCACCACACGCACGCGCGCCTCGAAGACCGCTTCTCGGACGAGCAGCTCGTCAGCATGACGGTGCGCGAGTTAAACCGGCAGCTGCGCGGCTTCAGCAAGGAGGAGGTGATCCGCCTGAAGCAGAAGCGGCGCACCCTGAAGAACCGCGGCTACGCGCAGTCGTGCCGCTACAAGCGCGTGCAGCAGCGGCACATGCTCGAGACGGAGAAGTGCACGCTGCAGAACCAGGTGGAGCAGCTCAAGCAGGACGTGGCGCGCCTGGCCAAGGAGAGGGACATGTACAAGGAAAAGTACGAGAAGCTGGCAGGCCGGAGCTTCACCGGCCCTAGCAGCAACACCACCCGGGACCCGTCCAGCGCCAATCACGGCAAAGCTTCATCGGCGGATTTCTTCATGTGAGAACTGTTTCAGGTCATTACTATTCTTTTTCTTTTTCTTTTTCTTTTTGTTTTTTTTTTCCCCGTTTTATCCCACACAAACTGATTTTTTTTTTCGACTTTGTTGATTTTTCCTGAGTGTGAACTTTTTTTAGGCTCCAGTTCCTGCACAGCAAAATCCCCTTTGCTGAAATAACACCTGCAATATGTTTGCGTAAAAGCTCTCTGGGTAAAAAAAGGGTACCTTTCCGTGTTCCACTTTAGTTAGTGTGTGTATTTTCCCTAGAAACCCAAGTGCATTTTAGAGCTTTTATCTCAACACTATTCACGGTCCAATTGTGTACCTTAGCTCATCAAGGTACACTGTGTAAACATTTCTAGGTGAAAGAGAAATATTAAACACAGCTCCAAAAACATACGGAAAGTACCCCACCCCACCCACCCACCCCCCCTTTTTTTGAGAGCGCATTTGGTCATTTAACACTGAGGATTTTGCTGTGGTCTTTTTGTTTTTGTTTTTGTTTTTTTTGTTTTTGTTTTTCCAGAAGAAACAGATTTGCCAAGGACTCGCATCAGTGCATATGGCTTAATGACATATGCAACCCATTTCCAATAACGCACACCACCATGTAGTCTCAGTGACTGTTTGTGCGCGCGCATCAGACTGTCAACTCTGTAAGTCTTAAAGCTAGTGTGTTGTAGGATGACAGAAACGGACCTCTGACCTATCTGTGGACTCGTGCATCAACCCCAGACACAAGACTCAGTGCATTAGTATATAGGGATTTTTTTTTAATTCTGTAAACAAAAGTCTTATATAAAGGAAACAGTGAACAGTCTTAACGGATCCGACAACCCGATGCGCCAAAAGTGTGGAACGCAAAGGTTATTTATTTATTGCTCTTTCTTTGCTTTTCTTTTCCTTTCCTTTTTTTTTTGTTGTTGATCGGACTAAAGAGGAATTTACAATTTACAACCCAACCATTGAATGAAAAGGGGGCAAAAAACAACAACAACAAAAAAAATAATAATAAGCAATACATTGTCGGACCCTGACATGGTTGTACTCTGTGTAGTAACTCATGAACCTGAGAAGGAAGCATTGCAGCCTGCATCCACCCTCCAACCCTGCATGCGGGACATGTATGGTCACTAAATCTCCAAGCCCTTTGTATCTTTCCCACACACCTGGATGGAAAAAAAAAAAAAAACAACAATAACAAAAAAAGCATGGCCCTTAAAAGCATCAGTTTTTAAGCATCAAGTGTCTTCCTCCTTCTCCATCTTCTCTCTCTTTGAAGTCTGTCCTGAACATTGTAGTGTAACCTCTGTAGATGTATTATTATTATTATTATTATTATTATTATTATTATTATTATTATTATTATTATTATTATTATTATTATTATTATTAAAGATGCAATTAAGGATTTGGGCCAGAACGCACAAAACCTATTGCAAGAGTCCAGGGAGGTTTTACACACCAGTCAAATGCGTCCCACCCTCATTTTCTTCTCCTCCTTCTTTTTCTTCTTCTTTTCCTAATGTTCAGAGTAACAGAATAGTGCCACATAGACTAAATAAACTGAGCCAGATTTTACTTATTTATTCTCACAACCTGTAAATATGTAGAAACCAGTTCGTGTGTTCATTTTCAACCCCCTCCCCAAGTCTTTTTTTTTTTTTGCTTGTTTATTTAAAAAAAAAAGAGAAACGTCTTAACTGCAATGTTTGTATGTAAAAGCATGCAAATAGATCAAGGATATTCTTTCTATCGAATATGTACAATGTATAAGAAGAGACGCAATGCCTACTGCACTGGAACAGAAGGACTTGGGGAACATGCTGCGATTCATTTCTGTCTCAAAGGTGACATGAAAACACTCTGACTTCAGTCACTGCTACATCCTGTATAGCTCTGTATTCACCAAAGGACTGAAGAAGAAAAGACAAAACACTGGATCTGAATGTGCATTTGTGTGTGCTTTCAAATGCACACCAATCCAAGAGAAAAGAATTTGTCATTCATGCTGCTGGATGGGGCAGTTTTCAAAAGTTCTCATATATCAAGAACACCAAAATATCCAGGAGTGAAACTGATACTTTCAAGCTGAATGGATGCAAGTAGATTTGATCACATGATATTTGAGAAAAGAAAAAAAAAAAAGCAACAACAACAACAACCCTGCTCTAAAATATGCTGCATTAATTTATTAGCTTGACACAATATAGCCTAATCCTGAGCAGTGAACTGCTCAAAGACAGAATCCTAACACCAGGTAGTTTATAAACTGTTAGTAGTATAGGCGAAACAAGATGTGATGCTTATTTCAGAGGAGTTTTAAGAATTTGTAGGAAAGTGTGCAATATAGATGACCCAAATATTTCATCATGACATGAAATCTTGTCTAGGCTACATGCCAAACCCAGTACCAGAAGAGTTATACAGAGCCATTGGGATGGGTTTTTTTTCTCTCCAGTGGGGTCACAGTCAGATTTGGGAATGTCATCAGGAAGCCAGTTCATCCTCGTGCTTCAGTCAGAATGCAGTGTGAGTGCAGTCTCTCTCTCTCTCTCTCTCTCTCTCTCACTCTCTCTCTCTCTCTCTCTCTCTGTACATTATTTTCACATGGAGGCTTGAGATGACCTTGGCTCAGAGATGGGCTGTATGTGTAAAAAAACAAAACAAACAAACAAAAAAAAAACCTGTATATACGTGATTTCTATATATTTATTCTAGAAACATCTAATGTCCTCTACGTGTCCAAACGTCCAAACTGAAATGTTTCTGAATGGAATGTTGTTCAGAATCTTGTTTTCATAAAGTTTAATAAAAACTTGTGTCAAACGCGTCTCGCCTTCCCTCAGTGCCTCCGAATGAGCTGATTGGCCGATTAAAGCACAGCAGTGTTTATAGCTGGTGGGAGCTGAAATACAACAGTTATTAATATGAATGAATGAATGAATGAATGAATGAATGAATGAATGAATAAATAAATAAATAAAAACATCCGAATTAGATATGAAACTTATAATAAGCACGCATTTGTGTCCTGCTCTGTGATGTTTATCACCAGGAGATAAATGTAACAAAATGAGACTCTTTATATTACAGACTGTAACAGTTCATTTTGTTGTTGTTGGTGTAGTACCTGTTTTTGCAGTTTCCTTTGCCTATTATTATTATTATTATTATTATTATTATTATTATTATTATTATTATTATTATTATTATGTTTACTTAATTCACGAGCAGTTAAGGCTAATAAAAGTCCCATTTTGGGCATTATTTTTTTGTAAAGTAATTGCTTTGTTTAAAAAAAAAAGATCAAAAATACACGTCGGGGAAAATTCTGCCCTCAGGCAGTGATGCTATTAATGAAGGCATTATTATTATTATTATTATTATTATTATTATTATTATTATTATTATTATTATTATTATTATTATTATTATTTTGTAGTAGTAGTAGTAGTAGTAGTAGTTGTTGTTGTTGTTGTTGTTGTTGTTGTTGTTGTTGTTGTTGTTGTTGTGGTGGTGGTGGTAGAAGTAGTGGTAATTGTAGTGGTGATTACCCATAACACACATTGTTATTTTACACTTTTAGTTCCAGTTATGCTTTTAGTTTGTGCTTTAGTAGCTTTAACCTGTATAGTCAGGCATGTATGGAGAAAAGAAGATCCTGCCCTTTAGCCCTTTGGTTTCATATGTGCTCTCTTGGCTGGCTTGTATAAAATTGTCATTTATGTGGCGTTTGGGTCACCCACAGAACAAAACTGTAGCCTGAAGACGAGCTTAGACCAGCAACTTGAGTTTATTCGGTGTCACTGAATTCGAGCTGCTTAAGAAAGATTTCATTGGCTAAGTCTGATCATGGCATAAATCAATATACACTCACCGTCCACTTAATTATGAACACCTGCACCTGTAGTCATGCAGCCAATCATGTGGCATCAGCACAAAGCATAAAATCATACAGATACAGGTAAAGAACTTCAGTTAATGCATACATCAAACATCAGAATGGAGGAAAATGCGATCACTATGACTTTAACCATCACATGATTGTTGGTGCCTGTTTGGATGGGCTGGTTTGAGTATTTCAGATACTGCTGATCATCTAGGATTTTCACACATCTCTTTTTAGGCTGTACACAAAATGGCGTGGGGAAAAAACATCCTGTGACGGAGGGTATGCAGACTTAAACATTTTGTTGATGAAAGGGATCAGAGAAGAATAACCGGACTGGTTTGAACTGACAGAAAATCTACAGTGACTCAAATAAGCACTCTTTACAACTGTGTTGAGCAGAAAAGCATCTCAAAATGCATCACATATCAAAACTTGTAGTGGATGGGCTGCAACAGCAAAATATCATATCTGGTTCCACTTCTGTCAGCAAAGAACAAGAATCTGAGGCTATCATGAAAACGAGCTTACCCACACAGTACAGGTGAAGACTGGGAAAATACCAGGTGAATTTTTTTCTAATGTTCAATTGTCCACTTTGGATGAGCCTCTGCCCAAGATAGCCTCGGACTCCTGTTCTTGGGTTCAGGAGTGCTCCGCAGTCTGTAGTTCTGCTTTTGTAGCCCAACCACCTCAAGCTTTGATGGTTTGTGCATGCTTGGTGCTTTTATCCTCACCATCTTGTAAAGAGTGATTTTATGAGTTACAGTATGCTTCCTGGCAGCTTGAATCAATCTGGCCTTATTCCTCTGACCTTTCTTATACACAAGGCATTTCTACCCACAGAACTGTCACTAACTCCATGTTTTTGGGGCGTTTTTTTTTTTTTTTTTTTTTTTTTTTTTTTTTTGCCCTGTTCTCGGTAAATTGTAGAGAGTGTTGTGTGTGAAATTCCCAGGAGCAATTTCTGAAATACTCAAACCAACCCATCTGGTACCACCACCATGCCACGGTCAAAGTCACAGAGATCAAACTCATTATCGTGTTTGATGTGAACACTATCAGAAGTTCTTGTCCTGTATTTGCATGATTTTGTATTGTACTGCTGCCACACAATTGGCTGATTAGACAACTGCATACATATTCAAGTGTACAGGTGTTTCTAATAAAATGGACAGTGTGTGTATAAATACATAATATGTCCTACCAGATGGCTCTGAGCTCAAAAGGGTGTTTTAGTTCATAAACCTTTTGATGGACAAAGTACATGCCTGGTCTACTGCACTACGGCAACAGGGAGGTAAAACTATCATAACCTGTTATCACTTGATCACGTTATTCAGGACATCTTTGATAACAATCCTGAGGGCGAAGACATTGAACAAGTGTTTCTCGCTGTCAGTCAGGATATACAGCATACAGTGCAGCTAAGGATTACCCAAATTCAGGACACTAGCCACAGGCAGCATATAGAATGATCTGGCACTGAAAGTTAAAAGGTTAAAAGGTTATCAGGGTCTGAGACCCGATGTGAATATCAATCTGGCATGCACAGATGATCGAATATCTTTCCATCTGCTAACATAATCTGCTGTAAACCCATAGGAAGGGAGTGGTTGAGAGGGTCACTTACCAGGTCCACAGTAATCCAGAGCCCATGCACATCGGCAAGGTTCAACTTACCATGGAGGGGGTGGACTCAATCCTTGGGTCCATTGCCTGTTGAACTCAAAGAAGCAGGCATATTTACTAAATGTGATCTCAAACTTAACGGCATTCTTGAAGATGATGAGGGGAAATTCCATTTTACACCTCTTGCCACTATGACAATTGCATCATATCCTATGTGCTCCCTAACACCCCTCTGTCCTCCAGGTATTAGTAAATGAGTACATTTGTCACTGCATATATAAACAATATCTTGATTTATTCCCTTCTCTGGAAAGTCATGTCAGGCAGGTGCTGGCCAAACTACTTGAAGATCAGCTCTTCATCAAAAGACAAAAATGAGAATTTCATGTGCCCCAATGTCCTTTTAAGGATATATCATCAATAATGATGGTGTAACTATGCACCAAGCCAAGGTCAATGCTGTGAAAGAATGGCCCATCCCACACATGATCCAAGAGCTCCAGAGGCTCTTTTTTTTTTTTTTTTTTCAGTGGAAGGTTTACTCAGGGCTTCAGTTTTATGACCAGTCCGCTCACCTTGTTGCTCATGAAAGGTCCATGAAATATGCACATGAAACAAGACTAGAAACCAAGCGTTCACCCATTCTAAATCACCTGATGTTTCCCAACCATCTATCATAACATTACATTACATTACCGTCATTTGGCAGACGCCCTTATCCAGAGCGACTTACATTTTTATCTCATTTAAAAAACTGAGCAGTTGAGGTTAAGGGCCTTACCCCAAAGATAAGCCATAAAAAAAATTCAGCTGCAGTGGTCTTTTAGCCACAGCTTGCAACTTTCCATAAACATCACTACAGAGTAATATGGCTGAATTCACCTCTATTTCCAGCAACATCAATGGATACAAATTTAATTTAGACTTTCAGTGGATAAGTTCTGGATACACGCACCTGAACCTTTGTTCAACCTTGGGTAACCCTTGTTCTACACCTGAACTCAAACATGTACCCTTTAAGCCAGATTCGTTTGCAAAGTCTTACTAATACATAACTACGGTAGTAAGGATTTCAAACCTGCAGTTTCCAGGTCCTCAGCTTTGTTTGTTTGTTTGTTCTTTGATTCTAGCTCTTGCCTATTTTGTTAGTTTGTGGATCGTCTGACTTGTGCCTGATTTTTGACCTTTATATTAGGTTTTTATATTTCAACAGTTTGCTTGAACAATTACTAAATATGCACCAAATATATGCACTAAATATGCAAATATGTTTTTGAAAACACAACCAAACATGGTTGCCAGTAAGACATGCATCAACAATAATTGCAGTGATACACACTCATCTTCTTGGACCTTTTCTATTTTCCTAAAACAAGAAAACTACAGATTTATGTGATATAAGGGTGGTTAAAAGGAGGTTGTATACCATATATAGTCATTTGAGAATGTTTCTTTCCATAAATATGACTTTCTGTGCTGAAGTAGAGCAGTCTTGCCCCTACAGAAGACATATAAAAATGAAGAAAAAGAAATACTAGTAACTACAATTTTTTTTTTTTTAAAAATCCACTTTTACACAGTTTTATGTAAAGCAATGGCTGGATGATGAGGTCCTATTAAAGACAAGTTGGTTATTGATTATGTGTCTTCATTAACAGCCTGGCCGACGTAAATGTTGTTGACATGTAATTGATAAGGTCACCAGACTCAAAGAGACAGGAAAACCTTATTAAAACCAAACAAAGGACAGAACTGGACATACGTGAGAAAGAGAAAGTCAGCATATAAAAATTTGCTTTCCAGAAAGCTCAATGTTTGCCAAGTATAAGGAGAAATAAGTGAAATAATTGCATATTATGACTGAATGAATGTTAATGTAGGGAGGTGCTGAATCACTAAGGTGAACTGGTAGAATGGTATAAATTACTGAATGATTCATTAATCCTTCTTATGAAGGCATGCCCAATTTGACGGCTTTTTAACGTTCCTTATTGTTCTTCAATCGGCCTCCTGATTGAAAATAATGCGGCTTTTGAAAATTAGTCCGAAGCAGTGGACTGTCCTGTATTTTACCCTCAATATTTGGACCTTTGGTGCTGCCACTGGCTGGTATGAGACTGCTTTTATATCTTTCTTTTATATACCATTGTGCAAAAACTAGAGAATATGGTCAAAAAATGTACTATGTCAGTTAAACTTGATCATCTGCTTTATGACTTGTTTCCATATTTCCAATGAATGGAAAATATGTTACCAGTTGTCCTGGGTACAATGTTGTGCAAATCATCTAAAACACTGATCAATATTCAGATTAACTAACCAAACATATATATATATATATGGTAGCGTACAGTGAAATTATGACAGCCGTTGCTATATCAAGATCTCAAAGTTTTCATCACCTAATTATGTTTTTCCACCTCTGTTCAATAATTTAATTATAATGTAATCTGATATGTGATAAATAAGAACTCCCAGTACAAACATGATATTATAAATGTTATAAACATGAGAAAACAATGCCTAATTTAATATCAATCTTTCTTCACAGCCTACAGATTGACGAGCTTTTAGGGGTCCTGGGTAAAATAAGTACTCATGATTAATAATAATAACATATTGTTTATTTTATTCACAAATTAGCAAATCTAATTTCAAGATCTGTTTACAGAAAAGCAACATTAGTAACACTCAAAAATGACATTTTCTTAATAGGGAATAAGTCAATTTAATCATCCACATCGTTCCTGATACAAACATGAGACAAAAACAACAATTGCAAGCCTCACCATCATGCTTCACTTGTCAAATCACTGTTCGCTCAGTGTAACAAATGCTGATTAATCAGTGAAATAAAGGCTGATTAATTCAGAAAGCTTTGTCCTTCAGCTGAATTCCTAGATGTTTTATTAGTATTTGACAACTGCAATTTGGCCACTGTCATCTAAAAAGTTCAACTGATAACATATGTGCCTTGATGATATCTAGATTTACAAGAACTATTACCTATGGGCATGTGGTCAATATTCAAAAACCTAATCAAAGCATGGCATTTACTATGTGAGGGAAGTGTAACCCCTCGATTTGACCTGATTGTACTCATGCAGGAATCACAGGCTGCCAGAGCAGATGGGTTCACAGTGCATGTTGATTAATAGCCTGACAATAAACAGCACACACAATACAAGATGTCAGAGCGGGAGCTCTTAACTTTCTGTCTCCGCACACATCACCAGCATAATGCAGACTAAGCGATATTATAAACAGTACATTCGATAGTACATGTTTTTATAATTGTATCGTTTTTATGAACCCATCTCTCATAAATGACCTACATTACATATATTTCAGACACCTACAATCTATAAACATACCTGGCAATAAACAGCACATTCAATACAAGTTGTCAGTGCCGTTGCTCTTAACTTTCGGGCTCCTGTGTGTCAAAATTCAGTACAATCACTGTTATTCATCTCATGACAGCTGTCAAACAGACTTCAGCAGACGTTAGCCAGCGAAACATTCTATGACTACCTGTCGTTTCAGGTAACTAGTGTTAAGTTGCAACAAATATGACATATTAGGAGAAACAACAGTTCAAACAGTTCAATCATCACTCAGCTTAATCCCTATATACCCATGAAGAGATTTATATAGTTGGACAGAAATTAAACATTAAGTAAGGACATATTATATAAGTCCCAGGAGCTCATGTTTCAACTTACTGCACATATCACCAGCATGACGCAAACTAAGTGATGCGTTACTGCGTTACCATGGCAACCTATTACTGACAGCTGGTGCCATTACAATTTAAACAATCTGTTAAACTTTAATATTCTCATGTACAGTCGATCCTCTCATTAACGGACTAATTTAGGGGGAGGTTGTCCATTGACGTGACTTGTCCGATCTTGGGGGGGGGCCTGACGGGGGGTTGAAATAGTGGAAATAGAAGGAAAAACACAACTAAGGTAAGCATAAAAGTGCAACCCAAGTACTGTGCACATGACGAAGCATAATGACCAACAGAAATAGGTAAGTACATTAAATCCTAATGTAAATAAATACTGTATGTAGATACAATTGGAAAGGTCATTTCCCTTATGTGTTTTCACACCATACTCCTCACAAACACCAGACTTCTTAATGAGCTCTAATTTCTGCCCAATACTAAGATTGACACGCTTTCTTTTACCACTAGACTTACAGTTGTTGTCAAAAGTTTACATACACTTCTAAAGAACATAATATCATGGCTCTCTTGAGCTTCCCGTTATTTCTACAACTCTGACTTTTCTCTGATAGAGTGATTGGAACAGATACTTCTT
>JAQMCW010000035.1:5259564-5276437 GCA_030068335.1 Chrysichthys cranchii
TGCAGAGTAAGTGACAGCGAGCTAGCAACAATCTTAGAGTCCATGGTCACAAGCGAGTCAAGTGCTGTGATATTTTTCCCCTCTCGCCCTGCCTGTTTTTACAATGGAGGATTTTATATCCAAGCTCAAACTATTTTCTAAACTGGACTTTCAGTTGAAACAGGAGGGAATAAATAACGTGTGTGTGTGTGTGTGTATCCGTAAGGTAGACACCGGCAACTGAGAGATTAATGAAGAAACCCAAATGAATGCAGAAATCACGTAACGAAATGCTACTGCCTCACCAGCCACGAACCTTACCGCACGTCACTGAGCGCTACCATGATAAAAATCTCCTGTCACGCATTTTGTCCTCAATTTGATGGATTGTTGAATACAGTGTTATCATATAGTCCTCGTCAGTTCAATCCTAAACACTTACAAACATAATCAGTGTTAATAGAAGTATACGCCTTAACTTAAAACATCATGGTAAAAAATGAAATTTAAAAAAATGTATTTTTTCCTTACCAGGGATATTAATGCAGTTGTGATTGTTAGACTCACAGCAAGAAATGGTAAGAAAACCATTCGCCACTCCAACGTTAGCTGAGTATGTGGTTTCTAAAACCCTGGGATTCCCTTGATTACAGACAGCCTGCGGAAGGCATCCCTGAACCTCTCCGATCATCTTCACATAAAGCCCTTTAAAAGACATTTAATCATAAAGTCCATGCCATACCTTGTATTGTTTAGTTTTTAGTTACGTTTGTCCATGCTTTACTGTTTCATAATACTGTATACAAGCAACAATAAGCAAAACTTTTTGCCCATTCTTACCTGGCATGGAATAATTGTATTTCAAAGTAGCACACAAGTTGCCTGGCAGACACTGATGTGGAAATGTGGTGCTACACAAGCCTGAATCACTAGAGCATGTTAAACAATCCAGCATGGTTACTTGAAATAAATCAAACAGAAACAGAATGCATGAATAATGCAGATAGATGAGTAGACATCACGCATCATGAAATACAAACATGCCAACAATAGATCAGGCATTGAATAGGTGAATAATAGGTCTATAAAGGCAATGTTAGTTTTGCTACTTTGAATGAGCAGCAAGACTTGAGATTGGAGCTGTGCGCAATACATCTTTTGGAGTGTGTGTGTGTGTGTGTGTGTGTGTGTGTGTTTTTTTAAAGGTTTTATTTATCATTTATTTAAAGAAAAACTGATCGTGTAACTCTTTCAGTTGTTGATACCGTAAGAATCGTCGCTAATTGTTTCTGGTTCCTAGTGTGTTGTTAACTTTTTGATATTTTATTTATTCTTATTTCTTATTTTATTTTTATTATTATGCATTATACTGTTTGGGGAGTAAATTGCTAATAATTTTTTTGACAACTATTTAGACCTTTTCCACTTTCGAAACTTTGCAGACAAAAATCAAGCTTTGACATAAAACCTGGATGCTATTTAATTAAATGATTCATTACATTTTCAACAAAATGACAAAACTTGGCACATAAAATATGTGAACATGAGTAAAAATTAATAAAAAAAAATAAAAAAATAAACAGTATGAAAACAAGCATATAAATAAATAAGCACCTAGTAAATATGTATAATAGAATATAAAATAATTACCTGAGCAGAAGAGAGAGGACAAGAAGTAGAAGGCCAGAAGCAACTTCATTTTGGTGACGAGCAGCTGACTGGACTCGGTGTCATATAATCTATGGAAACAGCACACCCTTCTGGGATTATTGATATTATTCAATAGGACGAAGAATGTCTGACTTAGAAGTAATGGGCTGGTTCTCTCAGGTCTTGGCATGATTTCTGTTTACCGCTCTGTTTACTGTAACACGAGGGAATCCTGAACAAAGCAACAAGCTAATTGTGTAATTATGTTTGTTTTGCTGAGTAATCCAGTGTGTCCTAGATTTACACATCAACAAAAGTGTCTAACGTATAAGGAGTTGCCACGTTCTTAGCAATAGTATTCCTAATTCTTAATAGCAAAATCATCTCTATTCATATTGTACTGATGTAAACAAATGTAATCAATGTAAGTAAAGTCACTCAAAGCATTTGTCGAATTTATATTTCATTATATTTATGTACCTTTGTCAAAAGTGAATTACGAGTGAGCCTGGAGTCTATAGCTGACTGATATAGGATCTCTCACAAGCGCCCTGCAATGGCTGTGTGGCAGGCTTGTGTTTTAAAGAACCCAGCCGTCAGACCCAGGGGCCGAGGGTCGCAGCAAGGCGAACATCAAGCTGTTAATATACAGTTTCATTTGGGCATTCATGTCAAATTCTTTGCTGTTAACAAATATCTGATTATTTTGGATTTTCCTTGGGAACCAAGAGCATCGGCGCCAACAATGGTCGTAAAAAAATGATATGAAGTAAGCGAGGCAGGGATGTGAAGTGAAATCTTATTAGAAATCAGTATTCTAGTCCAAACTGGAGATTCATGCAGCCTATCAGTGACAGCTGTGTCAGGTGATTACACAAAACGAAAAACGCCAGCTAGGTTTGATCTTCATTTGGACTGATGGTTTTTTTTTTTAGCCTGCTTAATTAACCTGTCCATAACACATCATCGAAAATGATTGTGGAGGTGGATAACAGTGGATGGTAGATAGAAAACAACTGAGAGAATTGTAAGTTTAGAGACCTTTTTTAATGAATGGGTTATAATATGTCTGTTACCATGTATGGTATTCAACAGAAACAAGGCATGAACCCAGGAGGACGTTATGGATCGAAAGCAATTTTTGAAACAATAGAAATAATGAATGCAGCTGCTCATCCACTTTTAAGTGCAGATGTAATAGTTTGCCCCACGACATTCTTATCATGTATTGAATGACAAATGCATGAAATCACAAGTTCCCCAAAATTGCTTCGTTGATGAGCTATTGATAGATATTAGATTTTATTCTTCTCATCTAGACTCATTGTACTCCACAAGCTGTATGTTAGTAAGTAGTCAATACTGTACTTTCTTCTGCCAAATGTCAGACTGGGAGTCCTGTGTGGAATCAATCTACCCATCCTGCGATATCATTTCATCCCACATCATGGAAATTCCCACCAGAAATCAGCATTTTATTTGAGCAGCTTTCTGAATCTCCCCCACACTTCCTTGTTCCTTGTGCATAAATGTATTAGCGCTCTGTGTGGTTCTCTGTAAAGTCTTGTCCGATTTTGTTCACACATTATGTGTCAGTATGCTGTACTCACTGTAGCGTAATCACAAATAAAATCGAAGACCAACGGTAAAACAGGCATAGTAAGAATGAATAAAATAACAATATTTTATTGCTTAGTACCGTAATTTCCGGACTATAAGCCGCTACTTTTTTCCCACACTTTGAACCCTGTGGCTTGTACAACAATGCGGCTTATCTATAGATTTTTCTTCACTCCCTGCCATCAGGGGGCGCAAAAACATGACAGACGCAAGAGGTCAATGCAAAGAAGAAGACGCTACCAGTAGCTTTTGGCGCACTCGACGCAACCAGCACGACACCGACAGAGAGACTGAAAAGGTGTGTGACGGAGATGTTCGTATTCTCTTGAACTCCGACACTGAAGAAGACGACTTCAGTGGTTTTAGTGCACAGGAGGAGGATGAATAAAAACATTAATGACTTCTCTGTTTTGTTCAGTCAGCCGTTTTACTGCCTTGTTACAGGGACCGTTTGGAAACAATTAAGGAACGTAAATAAACATTTACAAAATCTTTCTGTGTAAATATCTCATTTCACAACGTATATATCTGCGGCTTATAGTCTGGTGCGGCCAATATATGTAAAGATTTTTTTTTTTTTCTTTTAAAATTTAGTGGGTGCAGCGTATATTCCAATGCGCTTTATAGTCCGGAAATTACAGTATAAGTCCGGCATGATGTGTATCATTTACCCACTTAAAACAGTAAAAGATGTGACTTTTACTGTTAATTACTATCATAGGAATTAGGCGATGAATGAATTTTCCAGCTTTTAACTGGATGCTGGATTTTTATTGGATCATGATTGCAAAGAGGCATTTCACACCTCCAGGTCAGATCCCTGGTTCGATCCTGAGCACTGGTTACTGTCTGTGTGGTGTTTCTATGCATGTCCCCCCTGTGGGTTCCCTCTGGGTTCTCCAGTTTCCTTGCGCCTCCTGTAAAAACATGCCGCTATGGAGATTGCTTGTGCTTAATTACCCCTAGGTTTGAATGAGTGTGTGACTGTGTGTGCATGATGTTCTGTGCTGGATTGGCATCTCTTTTCGTGTGTGTTTCCACCTCACGCCTCGCCTATTCGCGGGATAGGCTCCGGATCCTCCACAAACTCTGCCCAGGATAAAGTGCTTACTGGACAGTGTGAGAAATGTTGATTATCATTAGAGTATCATTAAGTCAGTGTTTTTAGGACACTAGTTGACCCTGATGACATGGTGTTTATGAGAAATTCAATTAATACTTTTTATATTTCAAAAAGAAGTCATTCGATTCTTAAGAAATGCAAACATGAGATGTACCACGTGTGTCTAGTGAGTCAAGTGTGACCATGATCTTTATTCGCCTTTACCTCGCCCGTGTTTTTTCAGGCCCCAGACACTCTTGTGTGTATTAAGCTTTCTACTTTAAACAAACTATAAGTACGTATGACGCACTACAATTAGTTATGACGTACATTCTCTTATTTCTATCGTTATCCATATTGCATAACTGATAAGTAGAATATTGGTACACAGTATAACAAAATGTATTTTATTCTTCATTTTGGTCACTGTTAATTGTTAACTGTTTTGAGGGTATTAGAGTGATCCTGAAATTTGTGGAAGAAGTATTTGAGAAACAATCATGGGTTTAAAGGTTGGTCTGTTTGTTTGGAAACTTGACACAAATTATTTTTTGTGGTCCAACTGCACTAACACCTGTAATTATTCTTATTTCAAAGTAAAACCCAGATCACCCACCTAACACTCTGTGTCCCAAAGAGCTATAAATAGGTATATAATGAGTATATGAATATGCAATTTTTAACTTTAAGCTTACCCAGTACACATTTAGCACATTTTGCTCAGACATGTGCTCCTGGAACACATTTTGTAAGAAAACACCTGCACAAAATTACACCAACAGAGACAGCGTGCCACAGTGAACCGCACATTTCTCGCAGTGAACACCTGCTTGGTAAATAGGATAATCTCTTGACAAACATTTAGTCATTTCAAGGTATATACGTGTTTACATGGCTTATAATCCTTTAATGATTGGTCTTGGAAATCTATTTTAGACAGCATAATTAATTGCGCAATGTCCACAAACTGTGAGTGATCAAATACAATAAAGAGACAGGCGTTAAACAAGAAACAAGTCATGGTTCTAGCCGGCTGTCACAAGTTCAACATAGCGTATATCCATGGATCAGCAGTATACGGTACTGGGCAAAAGTCTGAGCCAGCCTATGTTTAAATAAAAATTTGTCTTAGATGTTTATTTGATGTCTTCCGCTTTACTGCATCAGGAAGAAAAGAGCCGTTTCTGCATTTAAAACAATTTAACATAACATACATGAAAGATCACTTTTGACAGTAAGCATCATGAAGGCTATAAAGGATTACCTGCAAAAACAGAAGCAAGTGTGATGGTCCAAATCTCCAGAAGAACTGTAGTGGGTTCTCCAAGATGTTCAGAAAAACATATTCACCAATTTCCTCATACAACTGTATGATGTATTCCTGAGACTACTTATGCGTTTTTAAAGGCACAACACATTCTGACTTTGTATATGCTTGGACTTAAACGTCTGGGCCTATGAGAGGTTCAGCTTATGGAGGGGAAGATCCTCCCACGGTAGTGCCACTCAGTACACACAGCTATACATTTAATTAAGGATAGAAATTACTGTATAACAAACTGTAAGCATTTATTTATAACATTTAATATCAAAATCTAAACATTTATATGACCACATACATCAGGGTTATTAAACTTTATAAATCTTTACTGTATAATGGATCTGCAGTTGTAGCCGTAACTCAAGTGATAACAGGAACTATCATGTTTTGTGGATGTTTCACAGCAGCAAATGTAAATGTATCTCTCTATTTGGCATGTCACTTGAGGGATGTGGCCACTCTGACGGCTGTCCAGTGTTGTTCTCGGTCTGTTGCCAGGTGGGTCGCCTTTCCTACAGGTACTCTCCAGCCACTCTTTGACATCCTGAAGCCAATGGTACATGGGCCCGCCCCTCCTTCTTGTTGCATCCACCCTCCCCTCAAGGACAACTCTCTCCATGCTTTAGTGTCTCTTCAGATGGCCAAAGTACTTCATCGTTTGTATATGTACAAAGCTTCCTAGTCAATGTTTTGGCACTTGTAATTCTTCTAAAGCAGATAAATTCGTTCTTCTCCCTAGGGTTATTTTTATTATCTTCTATTAGGGTGGACAGGTATGTAGATCGAGCAGCACTAAGAGCTTTCCTATAGCTTCCATGCTAGTTTGTATGCTATCAGTTTAGTTTGACGTCATTTTCACTCTAATTTCCGAGAGGTTTGTTTTAAGGTCCGTGCGTCATCGTTGTACCACGGTGCTCATTTTTTCTCTCTAATTATTTTTCTTTTAAGCAGAGCTACACTATCTAGCATACAGCGAAGTGTTGACTCCATACATTTGGTTGCCTGATCGAGTTCTGCAGGGTCTGACGGGGATCCAGACAGGGTTGATAGGTTTGGGAGATTATTGATGAAATTCTGTGCGGTAGCTGACGTAAGTATTCATCTGTCCCGATAGCATGACAAGGTGCATATATTATAACTGAGACATAATTTAAAACAGATGAGATAATGATCTGATATAGCTTCTGACTGTGGCAGGGTGACTAGAATTTCTATGCTTAATCCGAAAGTTAGTATTAGATCAAGTGCATGACCTCCATCATGAGTGGGTCCTATCACGCGCTGAAGAACCCCTGCTGAATCTAGAATAGACAGGAATGCTGTTCTGAAAGGATCTTCTGTATTATCAAAATAAATGTTAAATGTCTCCAAGAATTAGTGATTTATCTAAAGAGATAACCAGGTCTGATATGAAATCTGAAAATTCACAGACTAATTCAGACTATGGGCGTGGGGGGGTCTGTAAATAATAATTAGTGGAAATGATTGGGTGGACTTACTTTTTGCACCTGCATAGGTTATATTATTGATAAGACAGAAGTACTTGTACTAGAACCGCATTCAGCTGGAAGCAAGATTTCTGATTACACAGGAACTCTGGATGGCCTTTCTGTACCACCATGTGCTGAAGTAAAAGACCTCGGTGTGATCATTGACTCCAGTCTCTCTTTTGAACCTCATGTTGACAGTATTACCAGGACAGCCTCCTTTCATCTGAGAAAGACTGCTAAGATAAGAAATATAATGCCACTGCACGATGCAGAAAAACGAGTTCATGTTTTTGTCTCATCTAGATTAGATTATTGTAATGCCTTACTGTCTGGATGTTCCAGTAGGAGCAAAACCAAGCTCCAGTTAGTCCAGAATGCAGCAACGAGAGTCCTTACTAGAACCAGAAAATTTGAGCACTTCACTCCGATTTTATCTACACTGCACTGGCTCCTAATTAAATTATGCATTGATTTTAAAATATTACTGTCGACTTCTAAAGCACTGAATGGTCTCGCACCACAGTACCTGAGCGATCTCCTGATCTTTTATGATCCGCCACGCCTACTTAGATCAAAAGGTGCAGGTATTTGTTAGTACCTCGAATACTGAAGGCTACAGCAGGAGGCAGATCTTTCTCTTAGAAAGCCCCACAGTTATGGAATAACCTTCCACTTAGTGTTTGGGACTCAGACACAATCTCAATGTTTAAATCTAGGCTGAAAACGTATCTATTTAGTCAAGCTTTTTGTTAATAGCTTTATTAGATAAAGGAGCAGATCTGGAGGGTTCTCAGGCACAGAGTGTTCTGGTATACTGGGATGTTTGGATGCTGTCATCCCCCACTCGTACATGTTCACTCAGGTTCGTTGAAGGAGAAGTGGGTGGACACTTTATGTCCCAGGGCTCCCTCCTGTCAGTGTTTCCTTCTGGTTCACCATTTTAGTTATGCTGTCAGAGTTAGTCTTGCCGGAGTTCTTGCTTGCACTCAGCACTCTGTATACATTGCCTTTAATCATCATGTGACAATGCTTATACCTAACTGGTTTCTCTCTCTCTCTCTCTCTCTCTCTCTCTCTCTCTCTCTGTTGAGCTGCACATGCTGTTCCTGAGAGATCAGTGAGTGTTGTCCTACTACTGGTTTGGAGTTATCATCTGAAATGCACTCGCTACTGTTGGGGATGGCCCATGTGAACTGCCTCAGTGTACATCCGGGAGCTGGGGGGATGGCGTTGGCCTGCTGCTGGCATGGGCGGTTCTGCTGTGGTGGCCCAAGGCTTGGATTGCCATGGATTGTCTTGCACTCGAGGCTCACTCAGTTGAAACCAAACAGACTATTCTTAAACTACAGTGAAATTGGTGCTACACAACTGAACTTTTCGACCACATAACACATAGATGTAGATATGGGTTGTTACAATGGCACTATCTGGTGCCACCCAAATGAGGATGGTTCCCTGGTTCCCTTTTGAGTCTGGTTCCTCTCAAGGTTTCTTCCTCTTGTCGTCTCAGGGAGTTTTTCCTTGCAACCGTCACCACAGACTTGCTCAATAGGGATATACTGTATATATATATATATATATATGCACTTGTAGATATGTTTTAGATTAATAAGCCTTTAATTGGACATGATATACTGCAAAGCTGCTTTGTGACAATGTCTGTTGTTAAAAAGCACTATAGAAATAAAATTTAATATTAGCGTAGAGAATCTTGAATGCATTGAATTTATATCCAAGTTTGGGTGTGATGCCCAGATTATCCTTATAGGTAACTGTGACACCTCCTCCTACATTACATTACTGTCATTTGGCAGACGCCCTTATCCAGAGCGACTTACATATTTATACAACTGAGCATTTGATGTTAAGGCTCAAAGATCCAACAGTGGCAACTTGGTGGTACCTGGATTTGAACTACCAACCTTCTGATCAGCAGTCCAGTGTCTTAACCACCTGAGCTACCCCGCTGGCAATAAGTGCATTAGGTGTAAGAGATCTAACATTTAATAATCCTTGTTTTAAATCAAAGGTGCTGGTTTTGCATTCAGTATAATCCAGATTTATTTTAATTAGATTGCTAAAACATATTCTCTGAGCATTTCTCCAATTTTGTTTAGCTTGGAGAACAGACACAGTCTCAATATGGTGGAACCTGAGTGACGACTCTGTGCAGCTAGCAGAGTGTCAGTTTAGCCTGTTTGTCTGCTCCCTGGCCTGGGCTCTGGATAGTCACAGATTAACTAGGCCTGTTCTGAGACTATGAGCTATGCTGCAAGAAATGAGAGCAGCACCTTCTCGAGTGGGATGGACACCGTCCCACCCTAGCAGGCCAGCCATGCCCTCAAAACTACTCCAATTATCTATAAAGCCCACATTGTTTTCGGAGCACGACATGGACAGCCAGCAGCTCAGCGACCATAACCTGCTGTAACCTACATCACCATGCCGCAGTGGGATGGGGCCAGAGCAGATTACTGCATCAGACATCGCCTTTGCTAATTTAAACACCTCTATGAAGTTACTCTTAGTAACCTCTGACTGCCGAAGGCATATATCATTAGCTCCTACATACACAACTATCTTAGAGAATCTGTTCTTGCCTAGGATCCTAAGATTACATGTCCAGCGCCCTGGCTCCCGGTATACACCTAACTAAAGCTGCTGGTGCCCCTAAAGGCCTGGCTAATTTCACGTGCCTTATGATAGAGTCTCCTATAACCAGAGCTCTTTCAGGTTTCTCAGTGGGTGCATCACTAAGGAGAGCAAACCTGTTAGACACACGAACCGGAGAGGGGTGGTGCTCCCGCAGGCGAGCCTTAGTGCTAGCTTTGGCTCTGTGATTATGCTGCCAAGTCGTCACCCATTCGCCCCACTGTGAGGACTCTAATGCCAGAGTTGGGGGATTGCTAACTCGGCCTAGGGCATCCAAACTTTCCCCTTTAAACACTACACTACTCTCACTCTCACTAGCCCTCTCTAGAGACTGTGCACCTCTAATGCTGTAATCTTCTCCATCAGTGAGCTAACTTGCATACACATCACAGATAAAACTACAACTAACGACGGAGGAGGAATGACTAACCATCCTGCACTCTACACACTGCACAAGCTGGATGTTCGCCATAGCGAATGATCACTGTACCTTAAGTCGTTATTTTCCATGGATGGCCTCCGATTGCACCAGTGGGACAAAACTCCCCCCTGATAAATGAATCTTGCTAGCCAGGTCATGGATATTTCCAGATCTGACAGTTTTATTAATATTACTATTACCAACATGAGCTAAATGCTAGCTTATGGCTACGCTTTAGGCTAACTATCTATCTGAACTTGCTAGCTGGGTAGTCTTATAGGATCTACAGGTCTCAGCTTGAACATCGTAGATGTAAACTTCAGTCTGATTGCTGCTTCTTCTTTGGCGTGTCCTTTAAAGTATTTATAGTGTAATGTTTTTAATGGCATGTGGAGAACTCAAGATCAAGTTTTTGTTCCACTTTTCCAGATCTGCGTTCTGACGCCTTACCTTTTTTCCACTTTGATACATGATAATACAATCAATGTAGACAACACTGCATAAACCTTTCAGTCAATACCAAAGCCAAGGAACCAGGCAATGCTAATCCTTCAATATGTTCAAGTCTGACCCTTGGTTTTTGGCTAATCTTACAGTTGACTTGTTCTCAGGGATAGCACTGTGTGTTTATAAGTAGTATTGCCAAATTTTCAAGTCAAACCCAACATAATGAATGTGCATTACATAGAGATAACACATAAGCAAGGCTACATTTGTTTTATGATTTCTATAATCATGCCACAGTCAATAGGCAAATATGGATTGTGATCTATTTTTTTTTTAAATTACTCTTTTTTAAGATAGTGTCTTGCTAGCCTGGCAATTTGCTGTCAGTCACAATCCTGATAAGCTAAAGCTCGTTTTACAAGTGTGACTATTATATATTACTTTCCTATCAGCTGCATATCTGATGTTATCATAATGTTCATTAGCAAGTCATAAACATGCACTGTGTGCAAGGTCTCCCTATTCGTTTTTGTGAACCTTTGGCCAAAAACAAGATTAAATAAGAACTGTAAGGTCAGATCTAACAAGGCATACACGTTCAAGTTTAAGATAATTCTGAAAGTTCATTCATTAAAATTGAACCTTATTATCATCATCATCATCATCATCATCATCATCATCATTATTATTATTATTATCATCATCATCATCATCATCATTACTATTATTATTGTTGTTGTTATTGTTGTTGTTATACAGGGTGGGCCATTTATATGGATACACCTTAATAAAGATTATATATAATAATAATATTAATAAAGGTTTTATTAAGGTGATATTTTATTAAGTGATTAGGTGATATTTTATTAAGGTGATATTTTATTAAGGTTTTATTTTATTAAGGTTTTATTAAGGCTCATTTTATTAAGGTGTATCCATATAAATGGCCCACCCTGTATAATATATCAATTCTGTTGGTTTGCATGAGGTTCTGGAAGTCTCTTAATTTCAGAAAAGAACTAAAACCTGGTAATAAACTAAGTTAAACAAATACATTTTGAGCCTACTGAGACAGACAAACGTCATCTTAAAATTTCATCTTATGTTCATCTTGCATGAGGATTGACTGGCAGATAAATCCTTATAAAATTGTAAAATGAAAAGAACAATAACATTAACTTCATCACCAGTGACAAAGTGTATATGGTTGTAGTTTGGACACATTAGTCTAAAATGCAATCAATCAATCAATCAATCAATCAATCAATAAATAAATAAATAAATAAGGTTAGACTACTGAGCTCCCAAAATGCTAAGTAGAAGCTGTAAGAAAGTAACTGGGCCCAAATGCAAACACACTAACTTCCGCAGGTCTGCAACTTTATTGAGAAGGATTGGTTTCATAAATGTTTAGAATATCACAAACACAGTATATATTTTGAGTAATATTGGTATTAAATTGAGTATATTTAAGTCACTATTGCATTTTAGCTGCATCATCCATACAACTCTCCAGATGCTGAAGCATTTATCAAAATAAACATTCATTATTCTGTTATAGGCATTCAACATATATGTATAATGTGCTTTTGGCCTTGCCATTTTTCCTTCCCTCGCAGAGCACTGTTATTCAGGGGACAAGTACAGAGCAACCCAACAAAGTCCATGATGCCCTTGGATAAAAGCCTCACCCAGCTTTAGAGAGCCACTGCCACACAAGTAACAAGTTTCCTTTACACGTAGGATGTCACTTAGGGCTGACAAAGGTTCAGAAAACAACCCTGTATATATAGATTATCATTTATTTATATATCTTTTTTGTGGAGCAAATATATATGGGAGGGAAAACAGGATTTAGTTCTATATATAATGCAGTGGGGGATTTCAAACTTCAGCTGTTTGAAAAGTAAATAGACCTCTTCAGATGTTGTTTAACTGGTTGTACTGGAATCACTGGGGTCAGAGGTGCATACAGACATTGTTCTTAGAGAAAATCAGTAAAAAAAAAAACAACAACAAAAAAACATCTTGCCAGTGTATAAAAAGATATATTCATACAAACATGTTTAAAGACACACATAAGCAAAACATATTGAATTTATAGACATTATATGAATTCTCTATCCATACATATAGCAGCATGTATAATATAGCATTTGAAATAAATAATTATTCGACTTTAGGGTCCCATGTAGAGCGCTTTTACGATAAAGTACCACTTTCTGTGTTATTTGGAGTTTAACAACATGATTTGTCCTTAAAAACTTATTTGGTTCACCCTGGGGCATTTTTAGAAGCTAAACCTCACATTTGGTACTTTACGTACAAGAACAATGATTCAGTTTATGTTAAAGTGCCTTTCAAAACTGGTTTCCGTTGAACTTGTATGACACTAGGTAATGGATGTTCACTAAATCAGACTTCTTAGAATGTAATCGGTATATTTTAGACACCACAGGATTTTCTTTTTCCTTGCATATATTCCTCATCAGTATATTTCCAAATATGTCACGGAACATTTTCTATATCTCTTGTCTTTTATTTCTGCAAAAATGCACTGAATAGCAGTGAAGTGCAAACATAAATAGTAATTTTATTTATTCCAATATAGCATCTAAGAATATTTTCTGGGATTATTGTCCAATAAGCCATGTTACACCAATATGCATCACATTTTGCTGAAACCCAAAGCAAGATTGCATTGTTGAGTACAGTAGCAGATAGCGTCCACACTGGTTTCTCTTATTATGTTATTCATATTTTTTCAAGGGTTATTAATACTTTTTTCCACACTTAATACAAAAGAACGTTTACACACTTTATACTGATGATCCCCAAATCTTATTCACTGCAGGTCCAAGTGGTCGCTCGAGTAAATCATTAATATAAATATCTTCAGGGGTGGACAAATCATACATGTATTAGCTAGCTCCACAGGCAAGTAAATGCTCCAGTGTGCTACTCCACTGTAGGTTCTGGTTGCCCGCAAACCTAACTAACTTGACTAAAACGTTGTAGCTAACATAAAGGAGCTAACATAAATATATGCTGAGATAGTTAGCTAGTGAAGTGCATACAGACACAAATGAATATATAAACTCATGTAAATAAATACCTACGGGGGGAAAAGTGTGAGGTAGCACATTGTGCCTTCAACAAAAAGTCCATAAGACATTTGTCAGTGTTTGGCTAGGAGCTGAGGTGTTTTTAGCTCCCACTACACATAATTTTGCAGTCTTGCTAGCATCTTTTTCTTATTTTTTTCGCAATATGTTTACCTCAAGATGACTACATGTTGTGCTAGCAGGAAAGTTTTACAAAATGTTAATACTGGACTTTATTCTGCTACATTTTGTTTGTCATCGTTTCCTCATTCTTGTTCCTGATCCTGGAAAGGTTGTGTTGCATCCGTGTTCGCTAATTAGTCTTGCTAGTAAATGGAAACGTGTGCAGTGCAGCATGCCGTGAGACTACAATGTGCATTTATTTAGCTTTCACATACATCCCATATGAATGTATTTGTTTTGCAAAAAATACATGTTCTGGTTGTAGAATTAGAGAAGGTAAAAAAATAAATAAATAAATAGCGCAGACATGTAGTCATCTTGTGCCAGAGACTCAAACTACTGATTTGTCCACCCCCTGGTCTTGGATGCTGAAGTCATTCTTTAGTGGAAAATGAAATTTAAAAAAATCAAAAATGTTTTGCTGATTTATTAAAACCATAACACAAGTGTGTACCCAGCCATTGTTTCTGTAAGACACCAAAAACACCTTTGTAATTAATGTAGCCTACCCAATTATGTAAAACCCCTGACCAGAGAGCGTGAAGAACATTGCAGAGTTCAGCATTGACCTAACATTTTCTGTTGCATTTCATTGATTGAATGTATTTGGTATGGGAGCTGTCCTGCCATTTTCTTGGCCTCATGCTAAAAACAAAATAAACTTTTTATGTTTTAACATGAAAAGCATTACCTGATAACCTTCATGATGGAAGACACAATTTTGCTCATCAGGTTATATTCAGACAGGCCTTGTATATTTTCGAGGAGAATTGTAATAATAATAATAATAATAATAATAATAATAATAATAATAATAATTAAAAAAAACAGTATAGCAAGGTGCAATACAAAATAAATATAGTGTGTATCTGATAGACTCTATAGTAACATTCATGTATAATGCTCTCTACTTGACAAAAATATAATAATACTTATAATAAAACAGGACACAACATGTAACAATGTACCATGCTTTATCCACATTAAGTTTAAGAGCTTTGACGTTGGACCGCGCTTCAGAGAACTGTAACACTTGGCCTGTTGCTTATCCAAATGAAGGAAAGTGCATTTTTTTTTTCTTTCCAAATATGTCTCACTGGTCAGTTTGTCTGGTTGAGGCAGCTGGAGGGTGAATGCAGATACTGTTGCTACTGCAGAGGAAGTGTACAAGCAACCTCAGAGAAGACTTGCAGTATGTGAAGTTCCAGCCTTTTCAGTGTGGGCCTTCAGAAGCTCGACCAGCTCAGAATGGGAGAACTTCACGGCCACAGACAGCGCAGTGAGCCCATACTACAAAGCAGAGCAAACATTCAGATTTAGAAAACATCAGATATGTTGATGCTATGGGTCAAAATCTGGTGGACCTGCATCTTCTCAAAGAGGACTTGTAAGCCAAAACACACTCATCTTTTCCTTTTCTGGGGGTTGATGTCACCCAGAACAGTATATGTGTGTGTGTGTGCATGCATGTATGTACAGTACCAGTCAAAAGTTTGGACACACCTACTCATTCATAGGTTTTTCTTTATTTTGACTATTTTCTACACTGTAAACAATACCGACGACATCAGGACTATGAAATAACACCTGAAACATATACAGTATGGAATTATGTGGTAAACAAAAAAGTGTTTCAAAAAACAATATGTTTCATATTTTAGGTTTTTCTAAGTTGCCACTGTTTACCATGAGGACAGCTTTGTACACTATTGGCATTATCTTAAGCAGTTCACGAGGTAGTCACATGGAATGCTTGTCAAAAGTTCATTAGTGGTATTTCTCGTCTTCTTAATGTGTTTGAGATCATCAAACAGTAAAAAGTAGATAATAAAAACACAGCAAATAGCCTTGTACAGCTAAGTAAAGAGAAACAACAGTCCATTATTCGTTTTCAGACATGATGTGTGTCAGGATTCCACCCTGCAGTCTGCGCATTTGTGACGCAGACATGATTTTCATGAAGACTCAACACTTTATGCGTTCTCTGAATGCCGTTTTGATCCACATGATAGCGCCAGCGGCGCATGCGCAGACATTGTGTTTACGGTCATCACCGAAATGAGAAACAGCCGGTGCGCATTTAAGATGGACTATTTAAGACTCTCATTCACAATACCACTTCGCGAAGTATTAACGTCTCCGGAGTTATTACCGAGCCTTTGTATACTGTTTCGCTTCCTGTGTATGACCGTTTTGTTTCTTGTTCACGATCCACGTCTCTGCCCTAGCTTTGCCTTGTTGTAGATTTTCCGGTTTAGACCTTGGACTGTGTTTACCTGTTTACGTCTCTGTTCCTCCTAGTTTAGCCTGTTGGCACAGTCGCCTGACCTTCTGCTCATTCTTTTGGATTCTCCTTGTGCCCGCCGTTTTTGGACTTGTTAGTTATCTTCCTTTGTCAAATAAATACATTAGTATATATTTATTTCCACGGCTCACCGCGTATGTGTCCTACCCACACCCACATGACAATGTGTCTCTTAAGTAATTTATAAACATTTAGTAATCAACATTAAATTAGAATATATATATATAAATCTTTTTGCATTTGAAGCGGAAATGACGTATGACCACGGAACATATTATACGTGTGTATGACCGGAAACAACGTCACTAGTGCTTACATTTTTAATCTTAATCTTAATCTTTTTTTAATAAATATATAAAACTAGGTAACGAAGAGAAAAAAGAAAAACAATCACACTGATTGGCTGACGTTGTGAAGGACTCGATTCTGATTGGTCCGTACGTTTGTGCTCAGGGTCTATATGAACTCTGTCGGGTTTGGTTGAGAGGTCGATCCTGAGCACCGCATTCATTTAAATATCAACGGCGAATGGAAACAAAGCCTCTTTCTAAGACTTTTTAATAAATTTATGGGAGATGGCGACCGAAGTAACCACGAAA
>JAQMCW010000035.1:5299713-5313369 GCA_030068335.1 Chrysichthys cranchii
ACATCTTCTCAGATTAACAAGATACAACATCATAGGTGAAACACACACACACACACAAACACACACACACACACGGCTAGATTCCTATATAGATAATACGCACACATTACATGGATATCCATTGTCCAAACCAAGCCCCAGAGCTACAAACCATTGAAATGCACAGAGGGGGAAAAAAGAGAGACAGAATTCAGGGGAAAACCCAAATCCTTCTTCCTTCCAAAAAAAATCCACTACAAAGTGGTACCTTCCTGATAGTTATGCACTGAAGGGTGGTGAGGCAGCTCAGTAGGGGACTGAAAGTCTGCATGGTAACAACCACTCCACTACAGCGAAGATCCTGAAAGTAAGCAGCATTACACAGTACATTTACACGTAATACGTGCATGCCAACAGCAAAAGAATGCACAATAAATATGTACACAGCAGATACAGAGACACACACATCCACACCTAAATGCAAAACGTGCTGGCTGGGCGCCAGACTGAATCGACGTTGTCTGCAGGCTGCCTCTGTGCCTGGAGATAAACGCCTGTCTGCTATTCTGTTATTCCTGCACTGCAGCAGCAGCCGAGCCACTCAGAAGATGAGGAAAAAATGAAAGAGCAGCACTGGAGGAGGGACATGGTCTTACACACACACACACACACACACACACACACACACACACACACCCAAAGTGCTCACCTGGGCTGGGAAGGCAACCACAGACTGAGAGAGAGAGAGAGAGAGAGAGAGAGAGAGAGAGAGAGAGAGAGAGAGAGAGAATAAAAACAAGAGATGGGAATTCTCTCACCTGGCATGTGTAGCAAAATATTTAGTCACTCTCCTCTTCACTCTTGACTGCTTTTCTTTCTGTCGCTTCTCTCCTTCCTTCCAGGTTCAACCTGACAAGACAATACAGGAAGGAAAGGGGGATGAGACGAGTGGGTTTGTCTGTCACGACAGAGAGAGAGAGAGAGAGAGAGAGAGAGAGAGAGAGAGAGAGAGAGATCTACACCTATCAGGTGATTGATAATCGCAACACACAGGTTGAAAAAACAAACCATAACAATACCAAGACTAATGACTGTATTGGGCAGAAACGTAAGAAAACAGAGCCTCATACACTCTGGAATGTTCTCCACCATCGGAGACCCACCCTGACAACCACCTCCCCTGTTTTTGTGTCAGTTAGACTCACATGTTCGGCTGCCTCAGATGAAGTGACCCAGAGAAAATTGAAAACCTCTCTTGCTCTTTCACTTGTAAATATGACTGAACTTAGAGTGAACTCCCACAACTCAGCAGTGTAATCATTAGTGTTGGGTGGGGGGCAATCATTAACCAAGCTATGATAGGTCCACTTGTCTCTCTCTCTCTCTCTCTCTATCTCACACACAGACACACACACACACACACACACACGCACACACACGCACGCACACATCAGTGCCTCCACACTAACTTCTCAGACTAGGACACTGTCATGTCTTTGACCTAGCAATTCATATGTAGTACATTAGCCTAAATTATTAACCCACATTATTAAATCCATTTTGTTTCAATTCTCCAGTCAACAATTTTGTATTCATCGTATTGTACAGCATATTGATCAAAGTAGATGTCTTCTTTGCACATGAAGGCTCTTTATTTTAATCGGTTATAATTATGGATATGTATCACTGCGTACAATGCACATCACGATATTTCATATTCATATTCAGATCATATTTACTCTTATTTCTGTGTTAGCATCCATGAAGGTGTTTCCAAAAATGTGCAAGATCAAAAATCAAGATAGGAGTAAGGTTCTAAAATGAAAAACTGACATTCGTCGCATCCTTTATTGCAGCTGGTTTTGCTTTTGGGTTGGGTTATTCATTCATTCATTCATTCATTCATTCATTCATTCACTAATTCATTCATTCTTTATTTAATTAAAAAAAATCTAGTCTTTGTCTTTGCCTCATATTGCTCAACAAAATACTCTATTTCATCCAATGACAAAAGCAATCCTACCGACCTTGGTTATTACATTCATAAACATTTCTCATGAGATCAGGTTGATATAGCTATATATAAGTTTATTACTAACTAATCAATTAACTAACTAACCAACCAACCCACCAACCAGTCATCAACTACAACACATAAATAACATACATAAATTATTATCAGTGGACAACAACTACTGGTCCGCCACATACCTACCTACCTACCAAACTACCTAACTAACAATTACTATAACTATAAAAAAAAGTATGAATGTACATGAAGTATAAAGAAACAATAAAAATATGAATATCTAGTATTAACATATAACGCACACAAAAACATCCATCAATCCCCCAGTCCGAGACATAAACAAACAAATAAACATAAGATAGATAGATAGATAGATAGATAGATAGATAGATAGATAGATAGATAGATAGATAGATAGATAGATAGATAGATAGACATTTACTCACTCACATCTTCTGCTACTTAATCCTGTTCAGGGTCATGGGGGGAAGCTGGAGCCAACCCCAGCTGACTTTGGGTGAGAGGCGGGGTACACCCTGGGCAGGTCACCAATCTTCCGCAGGGTGACACACAGACACAGACAACCATTCACACTCACATTCACAACTATGGGCAATTTAGAGTAGCCAATTAGCCTAATTGCGTGTCGCTGGGCTATGGGATGAAACTGGAGTACCCGGGGGAAACCCACGCGGACACGCGGAGAACATACACGGGGGTTGTATAAACCCTATAGTGCAGTACATAAGGCTTTCCTCGGCCATGGCATCGTCAAACTGGCCGACTTTATCAGGAGCTGTGCTTTAGAGCCATGCTTTGCTTTTCCATTTGTAGGTGCCTCCATCCCGTGATGGTTATTAAATTCAGACAGGCAGTGGAGAGATTTGCCAACCCCAGACTTACAATGGCTTTGCTGTGGTTATATTTCACAGAGCAGCAGAGTGAGTCATAGGCCGGTGTCAGTGCCGTGCTCTGACAGGACAGGAGTGAAGGATCGGTGGTGAGTGCAGAACGGCTGAGACGTACACAACTCCTCAAGTTATCATCAGTGAATTTATGAATCATGGCGGTGCTTACGGACACTGACTGATCACAAACGAAATGCATACAATATCCTGGGGGAGCTCTTTATGGACTTCCTTTGCATTTACTGCATTTTGCACCGGAGGATTGATTTGAATAATGAAAGCCCATTTTCATTCCTCTTGTCTGTGCTGTCTGGCTGGCTCAGCTAAATTCGGAGAACGCTGCCTACAAATTCTCCCTCCTCCCCCCTACTGACACTCATTTATATTAAAGAAATGCACCTCCACATGCGCACACACACTAAGCAGCAGGACCGCTTGTTTTCTTAAGAGTCTAAGCGGAAGAGTGAAGACGAGAAAGCAGGAACAAAGCCCACGGGTTGTCTCACTTAGCATTATTCAGGGAAAAAACAGCCAAAATCCAGTGCATGTGAAATCCCATGACTTCACATAGTACACACATAAACCATGCAGCCCTGTGTGCTATTTCAGTTACACTCCCTGATATAATTTCTCCACATTTCCTGTCTGGGCAATATGGAGTTCCATGTATGGCGTCTGCTTCGTCTGCTATCTTTACAACCAGATCTTTATCACCCGTGTGTGTTTACAGTGACATGTCCTATTGACTATATATCATATCATTTCAGACAAAACTGGAACGGACACGCTGCCATCTCATTTGTTCATGCTAAACTGGGAAATAGTGCAAATAGTCGAGAGACCTGCACAAAATCAGTGTGCGAAGAGATACCCCTAAGCAAAAGAGAGTGAAATACATTTGCAATGTCAGAATTTCAATGTAAAAACATGTTAAATGAATTGCACGCTGCCCTTTTTCCTTTAAGTCAGGAAAGTTGGTATATTGGCATTTTCAGGGCTGTAGAAACCTTTCGCAGCTATATATAGAGAAAGCCTGTATACTTATCACGTATCTTTCATTTTTTATTTCTCTCTCTGTTTTGTGTCACATCTGTCACCTCTTCTTGCATGGCATGAGCAATGAGGTATCCTTAACAGCTATGAGAAATATCGCAGGTTTCTTTAAGAGAACTGAAATAAGTGTGTGTGTGTGTGTGTGTGTGTGTGTGTGTGTGTGTGATATTTGGTCAAGCCAACTCTATTTTTAATGTCCTTCTTAATTAAAACTGTCTCCATGTCACCTTTTTAGAGTAAGTGTAAAAAAAAGAAAATGCAACTATAAATAATCGTAAGCCTTACGAATACAAAAGGGTCCTCGCACCCCTGGTGCTCGAGCCCTAATATGACAGCCTAGACATATTAAAAGTGAAAGGTAATGGCCGAGGAACAATAGCAAAAGAGCAAAATAAAAGGAGATGTGTCCCAATACATCCATTACTATGTACAAATACATTTAATTGCTCTTTATGCCATAGCTGTGTTTTCTATTTACATAGAAAAGTTTCTGGGCCAAACCATTTTAATGCATTTTTACCTACTAATAAGTTCCTATTTCATCATAATCCCAGGCCCAGGCGTGTTATGTTCCAGGATACTGTATATGTTAATGCATGGTTAATGTTTCAAACAGCAGGCTAACTCATGTCATTTCCAAGTGTGTTTAAAGAGAGTTTATATTGGTTAAGAGGTCTTATGTGGATACGCTTAGGTTCAGAGTATTCAGAATACTTCATATATACAGTTTTACACATAACTTTAATGTGAGAAGACAAGTCGAGTTGAAATGCAGGTGCTTCCCTAATTACGATGGCCCGACTTGTGATTTTTGCGAAGTCACGATGATGATTGCGATACACTAAATATTTTACAAGTTTTAGAAAATATTCAAGATTCACGGGGAAGCATTGCCGGGAGGCCAGCATAACAGCGTATGACGTACGATCAGACGAATGTTTGGACGATGCCCTGATGCACGTATCACTCGCCTTGCGTGATCCCTCACTCTCTCCTGCAACTTTAACTACAGTTAAAGACTCTTGGGTAGGCTAGGCTAAGCTAGGCTAGGCTAAGCAGTGGTTCAACATACGATATTTTCCACTTACGATGGGGATTCCACTTATCTCCATCGTAACCTGAGGACTACCTGTACCGCGAATACTGATACAGGATTTGACGACGACGAGACCCAGGATAATTCTTTGGTAACTAAGAGAGTCTGGGTGTAATCAGAAGGCAATGCACTATCGAAAATGCACTTTTAATTCAATTTAGACTACAGTGCTGCTGAACAGTGAGCTAAAGATTAAAGCTGGCGTATGATGATCCCATTGGCGTATCTTGAATATGGCGCCTGCCACGGCGGCTTTTCAGATTTTTTCGAAATGCTGGAAAATAAAACATCTACTAGGACAGCTGATACACAAAATCACCTAGAGCCAAGTAAAACCATGTCCCGTGTTAAAGATAAAAAAGGTTGATATTCTCCGACTCTGGCTTATTTGTGTAAGGATGTGTTTTTGAAAGAGACAGGATAAGAGCGTCTGCTAAATGCTGTGAAAGCAAATGGAAATGAGGTGTATAGTTGAGACAAATGCACATGGTTTTGTGCATGGCAAAAATAATGTGTTATGTTTTGAATGAACAATTGCATTGAACACATTGCATTCGACCACACAAGCACCATGCTCCATCCAGTAAGGTCTATGTCAATCACTGGGGCCTTTCTTCACCTGTAAGCTTCACATTTGACTGCTCACTAACAAAAAAAACAAACACATGAGGGTAAAATCAGCATGCTCCCATGAAGTTTTTTGAGCTTAGTGGGATTGCAGACTAGGCTCACACATTTAATAGACACCATTCATTCAAAACCTATACTGTTTATCAGATAAGGGTTATGGGAAAGCTGGAGCCAATCCCAGCTGACGCTGGGTGAGAAGCGGAGTACACCCTGGGCAGGTCACCAGTCTATCCTAGGGCTATCACTGAGATGAACAACCAACACCTGTGGGCACCTGAGAGTAGTCAGTTGACCTAATCGTCATGTCTTCGTACTATGGGAGAAAACCCATGCAGGCATGAGAGCATGCAGACTCCGCACAGAAAGCCCCCGGTGTTTATTCAGTAAGGGAATGTTCAACATCTCAATGTTTGTTTTGTTGTGTTTAGTTAGGATCTGAATAACGAAGATGCATTTATGCTCGATGGTCAGTTTAAGTAGAGCCAATAATTAATAGGTCAAATGAAAATAAATGAAAACTCTTAACTAGTTGAACTCTAATGCCCAGAATTACTGCAATGCCAGATAAAAACGACAGATCTGCATGATCAAAAGAATAAGTTGCGCACTTGGTGGACATGTGGAGGATGATTTACATAAAAGAACTACGCGAATGAAGTAGCATGCGAAGTAGGAAGACAAAACGATATGTCAAGAAGACGTTCGTGTGTGCTAATTGTTCTTTTAGAAAGAAACGCCCCAAATGGTATATTCACCAAGGCGAATACGCAGACAAAATGCGCTCATTTCCATATCTAAAACACTTCTTTAGGAATCTGTAGATCTGTAGAAGTTTATGGGGTTTGCACATGACTTCACACATAACACATAACACCTTTACCAAATCACATCCTGCAACTGACAGGCAGGCGACTGTCATAAATAACGACAGAGAATGGAAGATGAATGGAAACTCTAATAGGACAATTACAGCATACAGCATGAAGAGCATGTTGGGAGGTGAAACAACCACAAAACATAATCCGGGAGGAGGGAAACGGGGGTAAGAATGCATGGAATTAATGTGTGATAGAAAAGATGTGCAGTGTCCAGCTGTGATAGAGGCACAGGGACAGCGGGAGGAGTACAGGGGAGAATGTGAGATAAAGGGAGGTCTGAACAGGCTTCCTGAGGAAGAGTGCAGTGTGAGAGAGGAAGATAAGGCCCGCAGGGTAACTTAGCTTTAAACTGCCACCTCGGAATCAGGGCAACAGTCCAGAGAACAAAGCTAATGGGAAAAAAATATATAAATTCCACCCACACAAAGTGAAAAATGGAGATACAGGGTCTAACATACTGTAATGGGAGTCCAGCATTTCAGCATGTTGTGCTTTAATAAGCAGAGTGATTTGGGGTTATTGATTTACCCAAAAAAGCAAAGACATTTCTAGCATTTTTAGCTCGACAGCCTGAAAGTAATAATATGTATACAGCATTAGCAAATAATAACATTTCAACTGTAACGATATGAACTGAATAAAAACAAGCTGTTAAGACCAGCAGACATGGTTTTAAATGCTGCCTGAATATCTGAGAAAAATATTTTTTTGGCAATTATTTGATTATTGCATGTATTAGTGGGGGGGGACGATCCTTATATAACTACAGGGTCTATTTGACTTGGCCAGAAATTGGTAAAGCTATTTCTAGCAGTTCCCCAAAAGCACTGTTCATTTTAAAACATGCAGCTTATTGTCTATTTTGTCAAGAATGACTACATTTATATGCACAAAATATCCCATTTTTTGCCCTTATTCTGAAAAGGAAAAGCACCCACTACTCTGTTTACATGAATAACGAAATGACGATTCCACTAATATTCCAATTTACATGCAGCAATGCATACTATGAAAATCTTCTTGGTTTGTGTACAATACACGGAGCCGACTGTAAACAGGCGAGGGGCTGTTTGCTGCAAACTGCCACAAAACCCCAACTGAAACGCATATTTTCCGAAGGCGCTGTATACAGGTCCAAAAAATGTTCCTAGGATTTCCAGCAATGCCTGCAAAACCCACATGTCTTAACTGGAAAATGCTAAATTTGAAATAAGACCAAATTCAGGATCTCCAAACAGAATATCCGGTTTGCATGACTGCATTGTCATATTCGGAGTAATGGTGGAATATTCGGGTGCATGTAAACATACTGAATGTAGCATCACAGAACTGATAAATTACATCATTTTATTTTCGTTATACACAGAATACCGTACATTTCCGTCCTGCTGAATATCTCTTACTGGTTGGATTATTAATGAGCATGAAAATATCTTTAAGATTAAATTAGACAGCGTGCTTTTGGCCTAGTTTCATATTAGACCCAATTCCAACAAATTCTGAAACCTGATCAAATCTCTACAATCACATCTTATCATGTCATGCGCTTGGAGTGCAGTAGTATTACCTTCGTGTTTGATCTTCACACATGCCTGGGGTATGCCAGTGTATGCATTTATATGGATTAAGGGGGCATTTTTCATGTTGGGAGATTTCAGCATGCCGGAAACATAAATATTCACTGTATTAACATAAATATGCTTAATTATACCAGCTACAGCGTATAAAGATATGCACAACATTTCATTTAGATAAACTTGAACTACTTCATTATTCCTTGCTGCAGATTTATTCATTGGTTTGCTCTTTAAATAATGCTCTCCATCTTCCCAACCACAAAAGACGTCTCTAGCTGTTCATCTGTTATCTCTTTACTCTCGTGCTGTGCTTAAGGGAAAATGAAGATATGAGCACAGCGCTCTCCAGTATGCTTCATCATCATCAGCCTGACAAAGAAGCCCAAGAAAAGACTTCTGTTTGTCCGTGTGTAAACGCGAATGTGTTAGTGGTGTGAAAATCCTATTTGTGAGCACATCCTGATGTATGTCCAGTAGGCATGGAAAAATCTAGATGTTGCAACACACACACACACACACACACACACACACACACACACACACACTTTAACACATCTAATGATCATAATTATAATTAAAGCCGGGATGTTAACGCAGAAACCATATGTTTGAGCAAAATGAATCTGCAGTTATAAACAAATATAATTAAGGGGAAAAATCATTTATGCTGTACTAATGTTTGATTACATTCTTAAATGCATCAAACATGTTCTTATCCTTAGTTGTCAAAGCATGAACGTTGTGGTATTATGCATGTTGGGAGATTTGTCAAGTCTTGCCAACCTCAGAGTTTGTCCAAGTACTGTCCAAGTACGCCTACTTTGATTGATATTATCATGTTTTGACTTTTCTCAGGGATTGTTTACTATTTGGATTTGTCCTCTTTCTTTAGTAGCATTGTACCATCATGACTCTGAGTTGGCTTTGTTTTAAAAAAAAAAAAAAAAAAAAAAGATCCTCAATAACCTCCAGAGTCATGATTATTACATATGATTTTCTTTTTTTTAAAAAAAAGAAGAAGCATGATTTAGAACGTGAGTAAATATGTCCCGCTTCAGCTTCGACTGACTCCCAAAGGAACAATGGAGTCAGAATAATGAGGATTTCTTCCATAATTACATGATATCAATTGTCAACAATACACAAAGTCAGTTGACTTTACACAGTCACTTTCCAATACACGTGCAGACTGAACCCTAGACTTTTCACCCGCGGGATAGGAAACATCTGATATCTTCATAATGTTGTACACGTCATAATGTTGAAGGTTGCGATCTGATTTATACTTCTGTGTTAAATGCACATCTGTGCACTAGTTTCCAGAGGAAAACGTTGAGACAAAATGAACAATTCAGAGAAAGATACGGAAAAAAAACCCCATCTGTTCTTACTGGTGCGACTAATACTCAAGCCAAAAACTGGACCTTAAGCAACATTCAGAAATGCTTTCTCAGACACTGGCAAAAGAAAAAGCAAGCAAAAAAAATGCAATTAGTTTAAAAAAAATACAAGAGCTTTTATTTACAGCTAATTGACTGCCCTCATTAGTTTGTTAAATGAGCTATCCCAAAGAAAACAAACACAGTTTTACGACCAAGGCACATGTACTTATTATAATATAAGTAATAAGTATATCGCAGGACTCATGCTGTTTTCAGGAGTGCTTATCCACAGACGCTACGATATGCAGATGTAATATACATGCAATGTAAGTTACCGGTGCTAAAACCAGCAGAGGAACAAGTAGTCAAATTCTCACTGCAGTACTCATTGGATCAGTTGAATCCGACATGTGAGCACACTGAGAATATACATGAGGGTTCAAAGAGAATCAGAATACACTGCATTTTCTTCCTCGTACCTACATTCACAATTAAAAGCTCAGGAAGGTCGGACTGAGAATCCACTTTAAAATCACAACAGTTTAATATGAAAATAAGTTTACTGTGTACTATGCGTTCACGCTATCTAACAGTCACCAACGTTTCGGTTAGTCTTCGGGAAGCTGCACTTGGCAGGAAGTTATTTGGAGATTAATGTAACATATCTGGGTTGTACGGCTTCGGGAGACACGCAACTCAGCCTAGGCATCCAAGTGTTCTGACTTTAGCCAAACAAGACAAAGCAAAACCTTATCTGTACTTATCATCATCCTTAGGGGAATTGCCTTAGCTTGCTTAGTGATATTTTTTTAAAGAGAAAAACAACAATACCCACAAGCTGAAGAATGTTTGAAAAGCACATAAAATTACTGCACTTTGGGTCTGACCATTTAAGGACTCCCACATGTGTAAATGCGAGCTGGCTTTCTCTGGTTTGATTTATGTACGTACATGAAGAATGAAAACCGTGTACCAGAATATGGACAGCACATGGAGGAATCGTATGTAGCCTTTTGTGCTGAAGATGTGAAATGAATGATACACAAAAAAGTGCCAAGATAAAAGAAAAACATAGCCTTAAATTTTGGAAACTAATCCAGAGTGGATATCACATAAAGATGTGGCATGTGTACAGTCAAATAAGGAAAGGAAAGGAAAGGAAAGGAAAGGAAAGGAAAGGAAAGGAAAGGAAAGGAGAAAGGAAAGGAAAGGAAAGGAAGAAATGTGTCAAGAATGTATTGTCCTCACATATATCAGAAAAAATACGGGATACTGTCTGGTTAATTTCTGTCAGACGATTCCCAGTAAGATGTATTGTTAAGTGGAGTAGTTATGTTACCACTAAAGAATGCCCCATGACTTATTGTAACCAAGATGAAACAATTGAGCAGTTATTATTAGAGTGCTACAGATTGGTTGAAATCTGGGAGAAACTAAAGAAAATTGGCTTAAAACTTGAAATAACGAAAAAAGCAATTATGCATGGAATATCAGGAGATGTCCCTCCACATTTACAAAAACATTATACTGGGTAGTCATATGTATTACCAATAGAAAATATGGAAAACTCGTGCTAAATCAGTGATACATCAATGTTATATACCTGCAGCACAAGTAGTCAAATGTATTATTAGTCATTTGAGAAGGCTGAAAATGGACTCAGACAAGAAAAGAAGAAACAGAGAGAAAGGGAAATATCTCCCTTGGACAGTTTTGGACTTACAACAATATATATATATATATATATATATATATATATATATATATATATATGGACTACTGACTATGTAAGTGACTGGAAAATGTACAATGTAATCTGTGATTTGAGATGTAACGGAATAACATGATAATGCAATGTTTATTTTATCTTTCAATTAAAAAAAAAGTAAGGTAAGGAAAGTTTTACCCTGACCACCTAAGTGCATTCCTGACTCCACATACAATTATGCACCAGTGAGGTGGCTATGCTTTATACTGACACAATAGATACATAAATATAATTAATACATACATTATATGACGAAAAGTATGTGAACACCTCACTATGACACCCATATGTGCTTGTGGAACATCCCATTTCAGATTTAGTCCCTCTTTGCTGTTATAATAACCTCCACTCCTCCAGGACGGCTTTCCACTAGTCGCGGGGGGAGAGTACACCCTCCTTTAGTTCTAGGTGTTTATTTATCAGGGACAAAAGAATAATTATATGGTCCTTGGCAACTTCTAGAACCAAAGAATTAATCTTACGTGAAAACAAAATGGCACAACAGATTTATATATGTGGTCTTTTCTGTTTTTCTTTTTTTTTTCCAAAAGGAAACCAATATTTAAATACAAGGTGGGGAAAAAAAATAAGTCCACCCTTCCTGCTTACACAATTATTATGAAGGTAAGTAGCAACCAGGTGTTACAAGTGTTACGCACACGTAACCAGGTGTTAATCTTGAAATGCACAAGATTGGTTATTCATCAAGAATTATGATTGTATAATAGAGTAATATAATACAAAATGTAGCACTTTCATCACATGAAGGGATTTCAAAGGACAATAACGAATCGGTTATGAATTCTGATTCTGATTTTTTTTCCCACCGAAAACCAACAGTGTGATCATTTTCACCGCACAACCACCCTATAAGCTAACCAGCTATCATCGAAAATAAATCACTAAATTTCCCCAGGGCAATTTCATATTCTTTCTAGTTCACTTTGAACTCAGAGGGCGTTTTTTTGTTTTGGTTTTTTTTTTTGCTTTGTTTTTTTTTTTTTTGAAAATGAACACAACAACCTTGATGCATTCAAACAGATAGTAAAAAAAAAGTCGACATGAAAAGATGATATTTTGCCAGATGAGAGACTGTGAGCAAAGCCTTGAGGACTTTTACCAAACATTTTAATTATGTGTCAGTGAGGTTACAATACTTCATACAGACGCTGTAGGTACACACACAAAATGAATAAAGCAGTGTGCAAGACAGGCATGCATGGCTGTTTATGATGTAGTTCAAGGATTGGGTTTCAGTCACCTTCTCAGTAAATCCCCCCTTTTATGAAAAACACTGTCCTTGCACACTTGACTCATGAAAATATTCACAGCCCTCATTTCTGTTTTTTGGAACCAAAGAAAACTTTTGCTTCAATTAGGGGCCATTTGTTTATGGGGAGGCACACTGCTGAGGAAATAGCTGAGTGATGAAATAAAGAATATGGTTTCTATAATGGTGGTTTCAGTACAGTCTCCAAAGCCAAGACAAATATTTCAATTAAACAACACTGCACCCAAACAATGGCAGGTAATTTATGCGTCAATATTCCTGTTGCATTCCTGAAACTCCTCTGGCTTCCTCTCCTGTCATGGCCATGTTAGACTTTCCAGAATTTCTTTGAATATGGGGAAGAATGATTGTACCACATGCATCTTTAATAAACAAAAAAACAAACAAGATTTGGTTCCAAGTTTTCATTTATTTATGGCTTCCTGAAATCAACACAGGGTCAAAAATATACTCACCTAATATTTGATTACCGGTAAATCTCCCTTTTGTTAGCCATCACCAAGCTTCTGGTACAATTCTGGTTGGATATTTGACCACTCTTCATGGCAGAATTCATAGAGATCAATTCAATTTGTTTGTTTACTGGCAAAAACCCAACTTTTAAGTACAGTCCACATGTATTCAATAATGTTGTGGTCAGGATTTGTTTTAAGCCTAATGTTAGCCTGCTTTAACCATTCTCTGATGTGTTTTTGAGGTCACTGCACTGTTTAAACTCCCAACTGTGTCCAGGTTACAACATTTTCTGGCTGATGGTTTGAGCTTATCCTGAAGAATTCTGAGGTTCTTCATTATTTCATCCACTTTGTGCAATAGGGCGGCACGGTGGCTGAGTGGTTAGCACTGTCGCCTCACAGCAAGAAGGTCCTGGGTTCGAGCCTCGGGTTCTGTATGGAGTTGGCATGTTCTCCCTGTGTTCGCGTGGGTTTCCTCTGGGTTCTCTGGTTTCCTCCCACAGTCCAAAGACATGCACAGAGGGGATTAGGTGGATTGGCTGCTCTAAATTGCCCGTAGGTGTGAATGTGAATGTGAGTGTGAATGGTTGTCTGTCTCTGTGTGTCGCCC
>JAQMCW010000035.1:5315700-5326975 GCA_030068335.1 Chrysichthys cranchii
TATTATATATATATAGATATATATATATATATATATATATATATATATTCTATTTTAATCCACGCTGAAGCACTTTGTCAAGCATTGGTAGTGGAGGCGGATGCAAATGCAGGCAGCTTATTAACAGAAGAGCATACAACAGGAAGTCAAAACAAGAATCATAAAGATAGCCAAACAACAACTAGGGAAACATGGCATGAAACACAACAAGATACAGATTATAGCTGATAACATGGTCCACGTTACAATAAACAATGAAAGCTCGACCTGTGCTGTTCACAGACTGTCAACTCTTTCACTCACTATATAGTGCTCACCACATAGAACATTCACTAGATCAGGCATGTCCAATCTTATCCGGAAAGGGCCGGTGTGGGTGCAGGTTTTCGTTCCAACCCAGAAGGAGCCTCACCTGATTCCACCTGTTTAACCAATTGATCTAAGCTTTCAATAGGTTCAGGTGAGACTTCTGCTTGGTTGGAACGAAACCTGCACCCACACCGGCCCTTTCCGGGTAAGATTGGACACCGCTGCACTAGGGCATAAGGGCAGACAGCTGTTGATACATTTAGAACACTAGAGGGTGTTGTGCTGCAACATAATTATGTGGCAGATTTTCGTAATTAGGCATGTAATGACATTGACATCGTGCATTGATCAGTCACGGTACAAATTTATGAAGATTCAAACAGATAAAATAAAATAAAAAAAAAATTAACTCTGATTAATCTCTTAGTTTTTCCTATCTGTTACTGCATTATTTAGATAACAAACAATAGCAGGAATACTCGCAACGTCACCATAAGCGGAAGTAGCACAGCTCTAACGTCGTGACTCAAAAAAAAGTAATAGGAACGAGCTTTTGTTCAATTGACTTTACAAACAGATTCAACAAGAAATCAGAGCTATCTTTTTTACCGACTGCTGAAAGCTACAGAAAAGAGAAGCAAATGGACATAGTTGTTTGGCACTAAAGCTGACTACAACCTTCAAAAATGCTTGTAATTATTACTATTTTTTTTGTTGCATGTTTTAAACTTCTCATTTTTGATAAAAGGAATATTTCAGTTAATAAGCTATTACATTTTAATCTACCCTTTCTTATTTAAAAAAAAATAGGAAAGGAATAGGAAAATCATGGGCACGTTGTTTTGGTAAAAAAGATGTTCTTTTAATTTTCTTTTTGTTTTAAATATCATGGGAAAATGTGCGGCACGGTGGTGTGGTGATTAGCACTGTCGCCTCACAGCAAGAAGGTCTGGATTCAATCCCTGGGGTTGACCAGGGTGTCTTTCTGTGTGGAGTTTGCATGTTGTGTCCGTGTGGGTTTCCTCCGGGTACTCCGGTTTCCTCCCACAGTCCAAAGACGTGCACAGAGGGGATTAGGCTAATTGACTACTCTAAATGGCCCGTAGGTGTGAATGTGAGTGTGAATGGTTGTCTGTCTCTGTGTGTTGCCCTGTGGTGGATTTGCGACCTGCCCAGTGTGTGTCCCGCATCTCACCCGATGTCAGCTGGGATTGCCTCCAGCTTCCTCACGTGACCCTGACCAGGATTAAGCACCAGAAGGTGACTGAGTGAGTGAGATATGATGGGGAAATGTAATCATGAACCCAATATTATGAATCGAATCGAATCATGACTTAGGTGCATCGTTACGTGCTTATTTGTAATTATCATCGCTGTCACATAAAGAAACACCAGAACACTGACACCAACATTGCTGTTTTTGGAAAGGAACATGCTACACACAGTAACATGCTGACAGTTTAGATTTCTTTACAATAAAAATATAACAAAACCTTTAATAAAACTCTACAACTCATGTGACAGACCACAATGCGTGATTGTTGTAGGGCACGGTTTCTGTACACATCATTTTGGAGTGTCTGGTGACGATTTTTTAGCGCACTATAATATTGAATGAAATTTACGGTTATGAATTCAAGCAGTACTAAAAAATGGCTGATTCACCATGCAGCGGACTACATAGTGGACGAGTGCATTTTTCAAACACGGCACAAGAGACGCTCAAAAACCAGAACTTATACAGGGGTGTTAATTAGATGTTACAGGAAACAGGTGCAAGTGCTCCAGACAGGAGACAGGGCCATGTGGTGTACTGGGGCTGATTTAAATGAGCACTACGAGACTGAGCACGTTTCTTTCAGACTGGATGAGGCCAGGGCGTAGCTCTACATTTTTAAATATTTAATTTTCTCACTCTGAGCTATGCCCATATTTCCTGGCTCACTCTTATCACGGCTTCTTTCTTAAGTGCAATTTTGGCATTGGACTTGTCTTTCATTATCTGCTTTATTATTGCTACAATTCGCTTGCCTTGCATTCGCTCACTTTGCCACAAATTTGTGTCGATGCTTTGACAGCTTCAAGCTGCAGAGAGACTTCTACAAGAACAGAAAGGTGATGTGAGGTCTCACATTTTATGACAAAAAACAGTTGTAACCCCACTGGAGTAGGAAAGAGCCTGAGAAAAGCCCGTGGAAAGGAAAAAGACCTCTTTGAAATGATTACTCCTATTATTATAGCCTAACACACTACTATTATTGCTATCCTACTACTAAATAATCCAAAATAATAAGTAGCTCTTTAGCGTTCGTTCCCAGACGTATGGTAAATCTGTCCTTCAAAAAGTACTGAAGTTATAAAATCAGTGCCATGTTCCAAGAATGGAACTGGGCCTGTGCAATAATTTCCCGGGTCCTTTGGGAATCATATGAATGGGATGAAAACGTATCTTCTTTTATTCTCTTTTTATAGCGTATGAGAAGTATGTCTCTGTTAATGTCTCTTGTATAAAATATTTAATATATATGTAAAATATGTATCAAATATTTCAGCTGCTCTGAAAGTGTTGCCACTATCTGCCTGAGAGTTATTACACAGGCTTATGGTTTTGCATTAGTTACTAACCAGTGGCCGTGCTAAAGCATTAAGCAGTACTTTAAACAGACAGCACAAGTTCACAACCAGCCTTGGGCACTGACTGCCATGATGTTAATTTAAAATGAGCAGAGTTTACAACTCTGACATCACTCACACCACAGGTACAACCTTCTCGCCAGAAGCTTCTCGCTGTTCGTAATACAGCAATAAAAAAAAACACCTAATGAGGCCAAAGAGTGCACATCTCTCCGGCTTTTATGAGCAGGTTAACCCACCTTAATGACTTTAATGATGGTTAAAACAGCTGTAGGATATTTTTGTGGAGTAAGTCCTACAATCGCGCTTATCGTCTCTAAATAAACCAACGGCTCGATCGGTGCTCAGTGCTAAGATCCAGTTTTCAGACTTCATGAATCGCTGAAGCAAAATGAAAAAAAAATTTTTTCAGTTTGGAGTAACGGGCAAATACCATAAATATCTGACCAGAGCAAGGTGCAATGAAGAGATGATGACTAAATGAACCTGTGGTACGGGAGAGGTGACTGTATAGAAGAACTGAGCAGACACCGAGAAGACAAAGTAGCCCTTTGGACGTTTCATGGTTTTTCCTCCTGAGCAACACATCTGTCATCAATCTACAACCCTGGAGAAACTTGCGGCATTTCTACAAATGAGGGATTACGCTAAAGCGGAGATCTGTAAAACCTAGCTCCTCCACTAATGAATGCCTAAAGACACAGAGTCTGGTACGAACTTAACAGCAAGCTCAGAAACATCAACATTACCTTAAAAACTCTTTCATACTGTGTTAGTTATGTCATTATAGCGAGGAGGAAGATTTCCTTTCTCCAGGCAGCTTTTCAGCATTCTCATATTAATTCATAATAATGCAAAAGTAATGATGTTCAGTTCCTGGGTTGGGATGACCTTCAACCTTTCAACATGGTGGAGAAGAAGATAGTTTCAGGAGTGGTTGGTATGTAATTGTTTATTTTTAGCAATACAACAATCATTAGTACACTATAGTCGTATTGTTAATACAACTATCAACCAGGGAAGTATATAATCTAACCTGTAATCTGTGTACACTTTACTTGATGTAGAAGAGTTAGCAGCTATTTACCGTGTGCATTACAGGACCAAAATAGGATTTCACCCAAGAAACACATGAGAAGGAATCTCGCGTCTGATATTTTTTATTTTGCTTTCATGACATACGTATGGTACTATGCAAAAGTCTTAGGCACACTATTATTTTAGGACAAATTTTATTATAGATATTTACTTTTCTGAACTCTGCATTACTGAGTCCATTCAAAAAACATTTGAGATTTTCAAACATTACCTTTGCATAAAAAAAGAATGACATTATTTGTATTTGAAAAACTTTGTAACATAAAGTAAACCCTTGTCTTTCATGGGGGTTACAGTCCACTATTTTCCGCGAATGACGAAAATCCCCGATACACGGATGCCACCCGTAAATGCTTTTTGAACAATAGTTTTAGCCCTTAATTATCCTCCGACACTCTTTGAATGCATTCAAGATACTATTAAAAACATAAAGAAAACATTTGCGAGTGTACAGTGAGTGAATTTTGTGTAGAATTAGTAGAAACATCATATTTATAGTGAGTACTGTAATGTGCTGTATACTATACTAGCTTAACCTAGACTTATATTTGAGGTACTGTATGTATGTAGTACACTAGCTTGGCCTAGGCTTTTTTCTATGTGGATCTTCTATCCATTTTTCTAAATGGAATGGATGGATGTTGGGGAAAAAAAAGAAATTCATTCAAGGCAGAAATATGGGAGTTCCAGCACTGCCGATACTTTGGGAAATGCTGGTTGCTTCTCCCCAACCGTATGCATCGTAGCCAGCAGCCAATCACAACCAAGGTTAAATGAATAGGGCATTCCGATTGGCCAGACTTGTTCCTCCAGCCATATTTTTTTTCAGTATGCCCGCACCATGTTTTCACAAACAACGCTGTGTTCTTTGTCTCTTGTGTAACTATGAAATACAGTGTAGTGTATTTTAGATATTAGTAGTATTTTACTTCATTTTATTTAATGTTTATATTTTATAATACCGGGAAAATCCTTAAACAAAGATATATTCTAAATAAAAATCTGCGAAAAGCCGGGGACGCGAAATGTGAACAGGGGATTACTGTATTACATAAGAGAACACTTTTCAGACCCAAACTATTATGAAGGCTCCTGGGTTTTGGATGCAAAAAAACAAGCAAGCGCGACAGTCAAAGTCTTCAACGCAACTGTGGCAGTTTCTCCAAGATGCTCAGAAAAACTTACAGCTCATTTCCTTATAAAACTGTACACAATGTACTGGGGACTACTATTTAAGAAAATAAAGCAAAGGGTCATAATATCAAATACTGACTTTGTTTAGTTTATTACTGTTTACCGCATCGGTTTTTTTTTTTTTGTTTGGGGGGGGGGGTGTTATTAAGCAGAAAGATTTAATTTCATTATTTTTGAAGTCATTTTTACTCCACAGCATTTCTTTGAATAAACCTAAGACATTTTTCACAGTACCGTACTCGTAATTCCAACTTCACAAGTAGGACGTAGGACCTTCTGACTAGCACCTGAAGACAGTCAAACCAAGAAGTCAAACCAGAGTGAATATCAGCATTGCTTTTCAGTGATGGCGAGAACTGAGGGAGTTCTTCGCTTTGTTGTGTTTTGTTAGACGAATATGACAGCAATGTGCCATCCTTCAGTAGCAGTCAGGCTGTGCGTTCATGTGTTCTGGAGCGCTGAAGGAAGGGGATGGGATTTTTCAGTTGGATACTAGCTTTCTCTTCCTGGTTGGTTCAAAATCACCTCCTCTGCCTTTAAGAATTAACCCTAAATACAACCCTGTTGCTTGTGTTTTTTCAGTTTTGTTTTCTCGACATAATCAGGACAGTTTAGTCCAACAATTCGTAAAAACATCCCCACACTCATTGAGGATGAACTGATATATCAGTCGATCTGCTGATATGCTGTGCAGCTTATCTGCAATCTTTTACTTCATACAAGCTGAAATTCCCACCCCTTACTCCTCTCAACCCTCCATCTGTTCGCTCTGAACATATTTGCTGTCTAACTCGCTTATGGCAGCCTACAGATTGGTTATTAGCAAACACTGTGGACAGAATGAAATATATGGCATCTAAACTAATCTCAAATGCAGGTGTAAGGTTACCTGTGTGAAGTACAACTGAAAACACGAGCAAACCTACTAGGGTTAACAGAGCTGAGTGTTTGACACGTTTGTTTAAAAAAAAAAAAAAAAAGCAATTAAAAATACGAGGGAGAATTAAAAAGTAAAGGCAAAATACATTTAATGGCTTTAATAGAAGTAACTGTGAGGAAATGAACACATCACTTTTCCATATTGTCCCCATGCAAGACGAGGCACTTGTCGCATCGTTCAACTAACTTCTGTATTCACGCAGAGAGGTTTTTTGGAATACCAGGTGAGCACCGCTTCCTTTACTTCATCATCAGGTGAAGCTGTGATCGCGCAGAGTCTCCTTCAGTGGACCGAAGATGTGATAATGGCTCGACACCAGATCCGGGCTGTAAGGAGGACGTGGAAGACGTTGGAACCCAAGTGGTTGCGCTGTCGCTGCTGCTGTATGAGGACGCGCATTGGCATGGTGCAGCAAGACTGTTTTGGACAGCATTCCTCTTCTTTTGCTGCGAATTGCAGGTTAAAGTTCATTTCACAGAAATGCACAGTAATTTGCACTGTTCACTGTTTGTCCATGTGCTTGGAAGTGCACCAGAATAGGAACCTTCATGTCCCAAAAGAACGTTAACATGATTTTCTTGGGGGAGGGCTGACTTTAAAATTTCTTCTTCGCTGGAGAAGACGGCTGTCTCCACTCCATGCTTTGTCTTTTGTGCTCCAGGTTATGGTGCAATTTAAAAATTACCTTTACTTTTTATTCTCTCTGGTCCACACAACTAACAAACCTCAATCTCTATTGGCTACTGAGTATAAAATACCAAGCCAGTTTTTCTTCCAATTCAGGAAAGTTTTGCCAGAGCCCAGTACAGGTTCCCATCAAACAGACCTGATTCCAATCACCAAACTGCACGGGACTCTCCTAGGCTCCATTCACATTACAAGCCTGGTTCTTTATTTCTGATTATTCTTTGCTCAGAACGGATTTGCCCATCTTGAAGGTATAATTTTATATAATTAATTTATAATTGGAAGTGATCTGTATCTAACTTTAATAGCACGCCTACACACATAGATTCGTTTTTGCACCGCTCATCTGCATCACCAACAAAAAAAACTTGACACTACTTATGTTACTAAAACTGACAAAATGCTGTGCTGCCAAACACCTCTTCTGATGATTTGTGCTACCTTGATGAAAAATGCTACCATAGTGCTATAGCCAGTGGCACAGAATAAACTTAATTTTAGCTATAGTCCTTAACTTAACCCAAAACCACTCATCATAGTGAGTTTGACACTCATTCATTCATTCATCTTCTGCCACTTAATCCTGTTCAGGGTCGTGGGGGGAAGCTGGAGCCAATCCCAGCTGGCTTCGGGTGAGAGGTGGGGTACACCCAGGGCAGGTTGCCAATCCACCGCAGGGCAACACACAGAGACAGACAACCATTCACACTCACATTCACACCTACGGCCAATATAGAGTAGCCAATTAGCCTAATCCCCTCTGTGCATGTCTTTGGACTGTGGGAGGAAACCAGAGTATGCAGAGGAAACCCCCACAGACTCGGGGAGAACTTGCAAACTCCACACAGAAGGGAGCCCAGGTCGGCCCCAGGGGATTGAACCCAGGAATTTCTTGCTCTGAGGTAGCAGTGCTAACCCCCACACCACCATGCTGCCCTTAAACCAAACCTTAACCCTAAAAGTTAAAGTTTAAGGTTAACCCTAAAATCTTAACTTTAACCTATGCAACCACTAAGTAGCATATATTGATAGGTAGCACAATTGACAGAACACTGTGCTAACAACAATGCTCAGACAAAATGCATACAGGCAAAAAGCTTCACGAATTCCGATATTCATGCATTCCAAATTCATGTTGCAAGGCCACAAACTGGACAAGTAATGGATTTATGACCACATATTAAGTGACTCAAATCTGATTAGAAAAGATCGGATCTGTGTGTCCACACAGCCCTGAAAGATCAGAACTGTGTCACATTAAGGAAAAAGATCAGATCTGAGTCACTTCAGCATTGTAATGTGAACGTAGCTCTAGTGTCCTACCTCAACTAGACTTAAACTGTTAGCAAAGATGTCCGGAGGAAGGTACGAGATGCTCCATGCTACATGACAAATTTATAAGTGTATGCTAAAATCTCTTTGGCTCGCACATACTGTCTAAAGCAAACTTTATCGAAAAGATCTGCAAGTGATTTCACAGGAAGAAAGCTACAACAACAAAACATTAGGCTTCACTTTTCCCTTAACCATAATAATTTTTTAAACAAGTTGGAGGTGAAACTCATGAGACCATATTGTTTATCCATGTGCTTCCTCAGTTGAATTGTTAATGCTTACTGCTCATATGTGAAACAAATCTACCGGGAGGAGCACCAGTGATGTCATGTCATCTATTGTTCCCGTCTCTGTATCCTGAGAAATGTCCTTCGCAAGGAAACAGGAGACAAGAGATCACCCCCACAGACCATCACACGTGACCTTGGAGAGCCCTCACATTCCCTTCTCCAACAGAAAGCCTCCTCAGTGACTGAGTGCCTTAACGCCCACTACAGAGGCCCCAGAGCAGGGGTCAATCCCATTTCAATTCCAGTATGAGAGAACATAAATACTGCCTTTGTTCACATATGAGAATTCCTAATGCAATCAAGACCGTGAAAAAAAAAAAATATCAGCAATATATCCTGCTTAATCATTTTTAACACTGATTTCCCCACAATGGCCGTGTTTCCACTGAAGGTCCATTATAAAGCTACGCAGGATATTAACAAAGTTTGTAGCTCCCATAACAATGAGACCCACATGACGCCTCAGAGGGACACGACCCCATGCCTTACTTCCTTTCACACGTGCAGTGGGTTTCAACGTAAGAAACCGAAAAGCTGCTTTGTATCATTATATTTGAAGTGTACCTACATTGGGATTTTTATTCATAATCATAGCATAAAGCTCAACTTTTATGATAATGCTGCCGTCAATGCCATAGTGCTCATCATCTCGTAAATGATTAACTAGTCAAGCTACAACTTGTGTGTTAGCGTTCTCATTAAAAACAACACTGAACGTCAATGAAATTTGGTGAACGCTAAGAGTAGCACTTTTGCATTTTTCGGAGTTAACAGCAAAACCTGAATGTTATCCTGTTATGTTTGTGATCGTTGAAGGTTTTTGTCTAATTCAACTGCATTGCAACTGAACCAGGAATTTCACCTTGGGATGACAACCCAAGGCAACCACTAAAATCTCATATGATATATATATATATATATATATGATTTAATGTAGAACAAATCAGTGAGGTATCCTTCCCATTAATAATTTAACTGACAGTTAATTCGACATGATTGCAGCTGTAGGGGATATACAATGGTGCTTCATAAACACCATATAAATGCAAAATACTGCATGAAATTCCTTCTGATCTATAAACATTTCATAATAATATTTAATGCAACTAGACCACAGCTTCAGTCACGGTGTGTCACATTACATATCCTCCTACACACACTTCCCAAAACGGTAAGATTATCTCAAAGCTTCATGAATATGTTGTTAATTAAAACACAAATGAAGAACTCACAAGATAAAGATTACAGAAAATTACAGGTTCAAAAGTGCCCAACAGTCTAAATCTCTAAATCTTTCATTTCATCTCATGAGTTTTGACATAAAGCTTACATTCCTCCTTCGGCACGGCTCAGTGCTCACGAGTGTGTTATGAAAGTCCAACATAGGTCCCTTCCAAATAAAGTGTCATAGCCACTGCAATATTCAGATTAAAACATCTCCAAAGGGTATCAGCGTAACGTTGTGTAATCCAACCGTAGATTTCAAAACATTACAGACACCCATTCATTTTCTATATCGCTTATCCATTGCGAGTTGTGTGCACATCTAAAACAATGTATAATATTTAGAATGAACAAATGCAGTAAACACATTGCACAGGACCACATGAGCACCAGACTCCATCCAGTATGCTCCCATATTAATCCCCATGGCCTTTCTTCTCCTGAAGCTTCATATTTGACTGCTCACTCCTAACTTAATGAGGGTACAAGCAACAAGCTGACATGACTTTTTTGGATTTAGTGGGATTAGAGTCCAGATTCACACGTTTAATATAAACCAGTCATCCCTTATCTATGCTGTTTTTGCGTTAAGGGCCACAGGGAAGCTGGAGCCGATCCCAGCTGAGTGTGGGCAAGAGGTGTGGGTACACCCTGAGCAGGTCACCAATCTACTGCAGGGCTAACACAGAGACAGACAACCATTCATACTTATGGACAAATTAAAGAAGTCAGTTGGCCTTTGGATTGTGGGAGGAAACCCATGCAGGCACAGGGAGAGCATGCAAACTCCACCTAGAAAGGTCCCTGGTCAACCCAGGTGATCGAACCTAGAAGCTTCTTGCTGTGAGGCAATAGTACTAACCACTACACCAGTACAAAATACAGTCATAGCAAATGAGAAAAGACTACACCTTACAACAATTTTAACCACAGCATGGTTGAATCCTTGAACTCTGATTGGTCAAAAGGTGTTGGAGAACACATAATCCTGGTAATAAACAGATTTAAAATGTACAGTCATTTTCTGTGGGGAGATGTACAGCTGTATATTTGGCGTTTTTGGAAGGCGTCTCCAGCGTCACCGCTTTGCACCAGTCAGAGGTAAAGCTGTAACTGTAGGTTGTGTGAAAGTCTTCAGGATATTTGGCATTTTGTACTCTCTCTTGAACATGACAACCTGACCTCTTTGCTTCATATTATCCTCCAGAGAGCAAAAACAGACAAGCGTGCTAGGGAGCAACTGTTTATAGCTTTTAAAATGTAAGTGATAACATGTGATTCATAGACATTCCATGCCATTAAAGGTATAAATGGATAAAAAAGGAAGTATAGTGTTGTTAATTGGGTCATGAATATATTTTCGTTCGTTCGTCTTCTGCCGCTTAATCCTGTTCAGGGTCACGGGGGGAAGCTGGCGCCAATGCCAGCTGACATTGGGCGAGAGGCGGGACACACCCTGGGCGGGTTGCCAATCCACCGCGGCGCAGCACACAGAGACAGACAGCCATTCACACTCACATTCACACCTACGGGCAATTTAGAGTCACCAATTAGCCTAATCCCC
>JAQMCW010000035.1:5452475-5463907 GCA_030068335.1 Chrysichthys cranchii
TTTAAGGTGTATCCATATAAATGGCCCACCCTGTATATATATATATATATATATAAAAGAATGCATAATGTGAAAAACTTTAAAATAAGAGCTCATGCACTGCAACACTACACGTGAAAAGTTTACTACTTGTGAAATGTCTGCGAAACATAATGTGTCTAAACCAAGTGTACATTTCACACAGCACATTTTTGATTGTAATTTATAAAAATGACTGACTTACAAAGAGAGCCCAGTTATAATAATTTAGGAATATGTGCTTTACAGAAAGTGGAGCTCAGATTTGCCCCAGCCACTGGGACATTGTCCAGGCCTGACAGGTTTGTTATTGCTGTAGTGCAGACTCTTAGAGACAGCGATGCTAACAATGCTTGTATGAGAGTCAGAGGTTCGGGCCAGGGCGGGCTCAGGAAGGGGGGTTTGGGATGCGTCAGCTGCGCAGGAACAATAATCCAGGGTCTGGCCACCTGACTGAGCACCCAGCCTTGTCTACTGAATAACTCTATAAAATGGACACCTGCCACGGCGGCCACATGTATCACCGAGGGCCCTCGGTGAACGCAGGCCAGGACAATCGGCCAGTAGTCACGGCTAGTTGCCTGCTGATATATCAGATGTGATCTCCCTCCATGCAGGGTTCAGCACCCCAGCCAAATGCTGGAGTTATTTGTTCTTGTCATTAAACTAAACTTTATTGTGACCCTCCGAGGCTGTTATTGCACTGGTAGCACTTCTCCCAGACCGGACTTCATCATTCGCACTGTCTATGAATCTCGCAGGTTTTGCCATTGCACTTCAGTGAGCTATAATTCCAAAGCGCCCTAGCACACTCGGAAGGGGGAGTGAGTGTGGAAGAGAGAGTGTGTGTGTCTGTGTATATGTAAGGAGTTGTATAGGGACTGAACTGATATGACAAGAGCACAGGTTTTTCAATTTGCTCTCATCCTGATTTGCAATTTAATAAACACTTTCACAGCGTGCACGCAGTTGGCCTAGAGTCAGCCATTTTCACCACTGCATCTCTATGTGCATCTGCTCAGACATTTAGCCTTGACCAAAATATGCACTGGAGGACAGTGATAAATAATGTGTTTAATATTCTGTACTGTGGGTTTAATATGCAATATGATTGTTTTTAATGCACAAGTGGTTCACTGTAAATTTGTTTTCCATAAACATAAGATGGAAACATTTAACCATAGCTATAAGAACACGGCAAAGCTGACATCTCAGCAAAGTGAAATGTTATTGAATATAGGCAAATTTATCCAGTAATTCCTACTGTAGGGTTATGAGATACTAATTATAAGATGATGAAGCAGATTTCTGGATATTATGTGTGCTAATTTCAGTCTTTGATACTTTTTTATCTTTCAATCTTTTTGCATTACTGGCAGATCATTTTGCCTCTTTCTAAAAATAAATAAATAAACGAATAAATAAATGCATAAAATTAGCACAGAAAAATTAAAAATAAAAATCTGCCAATACAACACAACCATGTCAAACTTGAAATCAGTAAAAAAAAAAAAAGAAGAAGAAGAAGAAGAAGAAGAAGAAGAAAAAAAGTCTATAAATACGTTTAATAGTCTTATGCTTGGTTTATTGTAATCTTATAACAGGAAATACCACATAAATTAGAATATAATCCAAAAGTTTTAACCCTATGTCACAGTATAGTATAGAATGTATGCATTTGTAGTATTAGTGGTAATACTTATAGTATGTTCTTACATATGTGCTTATTTAAAAGAAAATGAGTAGAATATGAGAAGCTGTAAAACACAGAAGCTGCTAAAGCTTTTTGTACATCACACATTTTATATGTTTCATATGAGGAAAATTTACAACACGAATAGGTTTTTGCATATTGCACTACATTACTTGGTTTTGTCCTTGTAGCCAATTTCAGTTTTAGTGTTTCAGTTTTAGCACTGCATCTTCAAATGTGTATTTATACATAGTACAATGTATAAGCTGGATACACGATTAATAATAACAGGGTTAACCAATCGTCACATTAAATACTTAAGCATGAAGACAACAGCAAAATAAGGTCTAGATGAGAATAAGGCACATTATTATCCATTAAATGACCAAACCTAGCACTAAAGCATTAGATTTATTAAAATAACATCATCAAAAACATGGAATAAAGCAAAACAAAAAAAAAAAACCAAGTAGAAACTGAACACACACTACTACTAGCTCTTCTTTTTCCAGTATTGTTATATGTAACTGTTATGCATAATGTCTACAATATAAATAGATTTTTTACTCTGCTGTAATAAACTATCGTTCTATATCATTTAGTTCATACAAGGATATTTTGGTAGGGTTTTCGTGTGTGTGTGTGTGTGTGTGTGTGTGTGTGTGTGTGTTTTCATCCTGATGTTGAGAATTGTCCTGTGAATCCTTTCTAAGCGTCCTAATCCTGCGTGTATATTACATTATGCATTCGTTGGACGCAGGATTATACAGTAGTCACATTAAATACAGAAGCATGAAAGCATTAATAGCAAAATAAAGTCGAGATGAGAGTAAGGGCCATTATTATTCTTTAAATTACCAAACCCAACAGGAAAGTATTGGGTTTTATTACAAAAGTCGTCAAAATATGGAAAGTTAAAATGCTCCAGATTGTAATAAGGGATGTTATGAAGTGTGAGCTTGCTTTGCCTCAGTATCCTTTATTGCTCTCACCGCAGGCATCCTTGGAATCATTTTTGTCACTCATCCTCGACAGTTCATCATCACTCATGTTTTACAGCAGCACCCGGTCGAAATGGTGATGGTGACTTGCATATTACAGGACGGGGAACGTAGCCCGGGATAAATGAATTTAAGGACGGGAAGCTGCGGCCAAAACATGTATATCTGTCAACTTATGGCCCCGGCAGTTAGAAAAACATTAGCATATTTGGGGTATACTCTGGACAAGAGGTGGCTGTTTTTACTGCCAGTGTATTTCTGAAGGTTCTTGAAAGAGACAGTGCGGTCATAGAAAATATCAACTGCAGATAAACGAGCTGACATAAAACTGCAGTCCATGTCCTGTCAAGCTTGGGTAGCTTCCAAGCACAGAGAGAGCGAGCGAGAGAGCAAGAGAGAGAGAGAGAGAGAGAATTCAAAATAGCCTTCACATGTTCTTCTTAAAATTACTGCATGATTTCTATTAAAATGTGCAACCAGAGGATAAACATATCAGCGAAACCCTACATTATGTTCATTCAGAAATACTAAAATGCTTTAATTTGCATGTGGTTTTGAGAGACCCCAAATTCTGCCAGTATCCTTGGAAGAAACAATTGATCTCGATGATTTAGATTTAGATAGAGTTAGATTCGAATGAAATGAGCATTTTTGTGATGTAATTATCAATCGTTATACTGTACAACATTATAATAGGATTAAATTCTAATATATATATATATATATATACTGTATATAATATAATATTAAACAGGTCATGAGGAAAGCCCTGCACAATTTTGTTTCACGATGCTGAGTTAACTTATGGGTAATTAGACTTGTTCATGCGGTTGGTCAGCCTTGCATTTACTGTGTGGCCTTGGCAGATGGCCCCTCTCTCCCAGTCACCTCTTTGCCAATGAGGTAAAAATGGCAAGTTTTTGCTCTTTAAGATGGCGGCACATAACCTGTCCATGGAACATAAATGTGTCGGAGCCTCTTGGCAAAGATAGATGGAGCCCTGCATGCTTGCCTTCATAAAAAGGTCTTTAAAGCCCCATCCTGATCCCTTTCCCCGGGAAAGAATTAGATTAAAGAACAAGGAGCTTGGGCTTGGTAAATGTAATGGATTGCTGGTGAAGGTTTAAAAGCGCTGTCCGTTTGTGCTGGAGGAGAGGAAGAAGGCCATTATGCAAAAGAGTACCGCGCAGGTGATCTGCGCCTTTTCTCTCAGCCGAGAAAGACAAAGAGCGCACATCCAGGCGGCTTTGATTGCCTCTCGGGAAGTCCTCACGCGCAGTATTGTGAAGGATGCCTGTATTTTGACTGCTAATATGTTTGAACGAAAATTATTTAGACATTTTCGCCAAAGGTCGAGCGCCTCCATGGTGATTACTGCGTGTGATGATGGGAACGGAGGTGTAAAGGAACCGCACGTCGGCCGCAGACGTGCAGTCCGATTAGGACGTGACTGTGGCCGAGCATGAACACCCAGCGTGTGAGATGGTTTGCCCGAACCTGAGACAACTTTGATCCCTGATCCGGCCTCTACTCTGAGAGGTACCTACCATTATTGATGAACTCTGCATAAATGCAATCCGACCAGCGTGCGTGCATGCGTGCGTGTATATGTGCGTGCGTGCGTGTATGTGTAAAATAGTGTAGTGAGGTACAGAACTATATGAGCTATGTACTCTAATATGTTCCTCCCGCATAAAGGAGCGAGAGAACATTGAGAGAGCATTTTTATCCAGCATTGCGCCACACAGCTGATCCCAATAGCATCGCAGGGAAAGGATCTGCATAGGTGATGATAATACATTCCTGTCAGACCTTCATCAGCACACTGCATCACAGGGATGAGATGAGTGGAGATGAAATACCTCCTCTTTTGCTCCCATGCATGCAATGCTTATAAGATCATATAAGCATATACATTACAGTATATCCCTAAAGGTTATTCAACACTGCATGGGAAAGTACTTACTGATATCATCATGTCATCATCGCCCTGAGTGGTACCATAACATGACAAATAACTTGACAACATAACATCATTTAAAATGATTTTTTTTTAACACCTTACTTAACGACCGTTATATAACACGCAGGTATGCCCTTGGTAATATGGTAATTAGTACGGTGATATGACTCAGATAGGAACGGCACCCTGACCGTGCAATCACATGACACAGTGCACCGCTTTTAACATGGGTGGTTAAACTTCAAGTCTGTAAAAAGCCACAGGAACATGAAAGTCTTATTCCTGTACCCCAGTGACACCAACACTCCTACCCAAATCCATGCCAGCTGCACCCTCCACCTTTATCCGGTACTACATCCTGAGACGAGACGGCCCTGGAGGCAGCAAGCTCTCCATTATCCCCTCCTCTGACAGATATAACTGCATTGCGCTTGGTCTCTGGGCTCAGGTTTAGGCCTGATTTGAATATGGGCTTGTTTTATGGAGGCAGGTAATTGGAAGAAGGTGATTTATTGCAGTGTATACAGGGCTTGCATCCAACAAAATATCTGGAAGCAGGGAATAATCACTTCCCCCACCGTCATGACATTTATCTGGACAGTGGTATATTTTAAACACCTTGCATTGACAGTGTTGACTATTAGCCATGAAATAAATTATTCACCACTTACAAGGGGAGAAAAAATGAGAAAATTCTCCTTTGCACGGTCATAACAGGACAAAACGGCACGCATTGGAAGGAGAAGAGGCAGTCATTTTTTGTTCAATTACAAAAGGCAAATATTTATTATTTATAAGTACTTGCCTTGTATGGGCTTAAATGTTATTTATGAACCTGTTGCATAGTGATTTCCAATGTAACTCATTATTTTTCGCCAGAGGGTGTTGTAAAGGAGCAAGGATATATTTAATGACACTCTGCTAGTCGGCGCAATTACACTGTAATCATTATGTAAAATGTGCTATTAATTAAACCAATTTTCTGCGGGGGAACATTCTTTTCTTCAGGGCTTCGTCTTCATCGCTCAGCATTGTGGCTCCTGTTTTTCTCCCTCCCTCTGTAACATCGAGACTTGGGCTCTTTCATATTTATAAAAGAAATTTTCATTAGTTCCTTATGCTAACAAGCTGACGTTTAATATGGGGACCATAATTAGATATTACTTAAAGCATATTCTCTGGATCGGTTTCCGGGGATGGCTATTTAAAAAAATAAATAAATAAAAAATCCTAGTTCATTCATTTCATCTGAGCAAAAGACCAAACAAAGTTTAGGGAGAACTTATAAACAGCTTCAAAACTTCACAACATGGTAATGAAATTCAAAAATAATCAGAAGCGTCATGATTTCTACACTGTTCCTACACTAATGCTTTGAGGATTTACGCAGAAGGGACAAATGGGAATATTAGCTTTATAAAAATGACCAGAACAATATAGAAAAAGTAAATACGCAGGGTGAATGTGCGTACACTCCCAAGTCCACCACAGACCCTTAATGGCATATTAAATGCTGTTCTTAAAGCAGCAGCATCTTGGAATATCTTGTGTTTTCACTATCTATTACCTTTACATGGCTGCAACAGAAACGGAAACAACTCAATAGCCAGAGAGCGGCCATTTACATTGCAAATGTGACTGTTTGCCGTTCGAGGAAGACAGGTGGAGAACTCTGAAGAAAAAGATCACGTCAATTCCTTTGTATAGATGAAACCACAAGCCTAATGTTTATTTATTAGGTGTCGTACAGACAGATGTGTTTTGCCCTGATAAGGAAACATTTTGGATTTTGGATCTCTGGACAAAGAGGCATCTTTCATTGATAAACGTGAGCACTGAACTCCATCCGTTATCTATAATGCTTACCTGTTAAGGGTCACGTGGAAGCTGGAGCCAATTCCAGTTGACTTTGGGGGAGAGGCGGGGTACACCCTGGGCAGGTCACCAATCTATTGCAGAGCCAACACAAAGAGATGAACAACCACTCACGCTCACATTCACACCTATGGCCCAGTTAGAGTAGCCAGCTGACCTAATCTGAAAAACATCTGCAAGAAAGTCTTCATATATATCCTCCTGAGACCCGAAGTCTAATGGTGTGTGCCTTGTCCTTTCTCCTCACTGTTTCTCTTTTTTCGCAACTCATAACTATTCAACTTGATCATTGTCTCCAAACAGGAAGAAGTTTGGCAAAAGAGTAACACCCAGTGGTCCTCATATGAGGATCTTACAAGGAAATACACACAATGTAGTTTGGGGGGAAATGTGATGTCCTCTGGAGGATATTGGGGTCTCAGAAGGTTATAAAAGACATTTTATAATAACATGCAAACTCTGCACAGAAAGGCCCCAGTTGGCCAGCGGATTCGAACCCTCTTCTGGTCATAAGTGAGAACCAAGAAACCCACGCAGGTTTGCAGGCTTGTAGTTGATTACAAGGGGATTTCATTAGTAAGAAAGGTGGATATACAGTATCTATTACTGAACACAGCTCCCAAATATAAATACACAATACAATAAAACAAATATATATTGGAATTTAATTGCATTGCCTGCATTAAATAATCAGCATTCTATTATCCTGATAAGGCTTACAGTGGATCCCGAGAACGGTCCAGCACATTCATATCCTGAGGTACTTTAGAATAGCCGATCCACCTACAGCATGTTTGGGGAGGTGCAAGGAAACCGGAGAACCTGGAGGAAACCCACATTGATAACGTGTGTAGAACATACTGTATATAATATATGTAGGTGCCCTGGGCTTTTGATTAGCGAATTCATACCCTCACATTGCCCTGTTCCACTGTTGGGTCCTTAAGCAAGCTTTTTAACCCTCATCTGCTCAGTTATAAATCACTTTAGGTAGGAGCATCAGACAAATGATGTACATGTATAAATATGAAGCAGTATCAGTGGAAACAGTAATTAATTACTGTTGGGTCATAATTATTGGATTAATAAACTATTGTATTTACATTCGAGCGGCACGGTGGTGTGGTGGTCAGCACTGTCCCCTCACAGCAAGAAGGTCCTGGGTTCGATCCCCAGGGTCGGCCTGGGCGCCTTTCTGTGTGGAGTTTGCATGTTTTCCCCGTGTCCATGTGGATTTCCTCTGGGTACTCCGGTTTCCTCCCACAGTCCAAAGACATGCACAGAGGAGATTGTACTAATTGGGGACTCTAAATTGTCCGTAGGTGTGAATGTGAGTGTGAATGGTTGTCTGTCTCTGTGTGTCGTCCTGAGGTGGATTGGCGACCTGCCCAGGGTGTACCCCGCCTCTCACCCGAAGTCAGCTGGGATTGGCTCCAGCTCCCCCCCAAGCCGGATCAGGATTACGAGCAGAAGATGTGTGAGAGTGAGTGTATGTACATTCTTTTCTTTTTTTTTATTTGTATGTCACTGTGTTAGCCTAAGCTACATTTTGAATACTTTATAATCAGCGTTTAATAGAACAGGGATTGTTTAGAAGCTATAGGACAATCCTCTTGCCAAGAGAGTACTACACAAGAAAAAACTGAACACTTGGCTACATGCAAAGACGTCACACTCAGGAGCTCTAACAGAGACTTAATTCAGGAATTGGGGCTTGCTTCATAGCACAATCTTTAATCAACTCTTTGGGAAAGCGACGTATATATAAGCAATAAGTTTTAAAATATAACTGGAAAAGAGCAATGTGTAAATAGATTCTTTATCACTTTATTCGATTAAGTTTAGAAATTTAGAAATGAAGTTGCGAATTTTAGATTTAATTAAGTACAATTACATTGCATGGCAATCATCAGGAAGAAATACTGTAAATTGTTTATTTCTGCAAAAGATATTGGTATAGGTTTATTTGTTTATATAAAAGAAGGTATTTTTATCATCATCATCATCATCATCATCATCATCATCATCAGTGTTATATACACACTGACAGGACTAGCTCCTGAAAGCATGAGTAAAAGAATATCTGAAAGTAGCAGTTAGTAGGTAATTAAAATTTTTTTTTAAAGTCAACAAATATGTAAATATGAGTTTTTCTATTATAGAAACATTCATAAATCACTGCTGGTTTCTATACCCTTTGCCTTAGTGTGTGATGTAGTACCAAAAAAAAATCACTCGCGTTACTTCCATCATTCACGAAGAAAACAAAAGTACTTACACCAAAATATATCGAAATAATTCTGTTAGTAAAGGTGCCAGGCATCCGGTTTTTGTTAAAATAGCTGTGGGAGATCATTATTGTTTCTCAAGCAACATTTCAATAACGTCGTTCCCGAGAACATCTCCTGTAGCAGTCATAAAAATTCCACAAAACACACCGCCGCTGCCTTAATGCACATATACAATTTGGAAGTCTTTTCAACCGCCTACAGCTTTAAAGCTCTTAAGAGACCATAAACGCAAACATACACAAAGAGAAATATGTACACACACCCCTTGAAATGAAAACACATCCAACAGCCTCATCTTGCCTTGTGAGCTTTTTTCAATCTGCATAATAGCAGGGTTTAGATTACAGAGAGCTGAATGTGAGGTGGCGTCAAGCTTCCTACCAGTGATCTGAATTACAATATTTATCCTGCCTTGGTTTATTGTAACTCAACAGACAAATGAGCTGATCCCATTATAATCCATAACCCTGCTGCCTGGTGTCATCGCAGCCTGTTTCATTAATAAACTAACACCGAGATCATAATGACTGTCTCCTCCGAGAGCGAAGGCGAGGGGGGAAATCGTTGTACATCACAGCAAGATTATCTTCATCGCCTCCTTTCTTCGAGATGAGCAAATTATTAGAACACACTCCTTATCTGTTTGGATAAGCAGCAGGCAAGTGTATGATGGATGGCACTGTTTACAGATGAGGTGGGATAATATTAGGGCAAGCTACAGCACCGATCATGGTAATGAACCCTCGGCCAGTCAGATGCACAATGAGGGCCAGATAGATTACACTGCCCACACTGTCAGATTGGGCAATCTGTTCTACAGCTCCATACCCACGAAGAGGAGGAGAGCGAGAGAGAGAGCGAGAGCGAGAGAGAGAGAGAGCGAGACAGAGAGAGAGAGAGAGAGAGAGAGAGAGAGAGGGCTTCTTGTACATTGCGGAGCTATGACTGCATTTTACTTTCCCCTATGCTGCAATACAAACACAAGACATCCTTGAAACTATGTACCTTTCCTCCTCTACCCAGATATACTGTATTTTTTTTAAGCATGCCCATATTGTCCAAGAAGCTACTGTGTGAACAAAACAGATGCTGTTGGTAACGAGACGGAGATATACTCCAAAACAAGAGTGGGCAGTAACTATAATAATAATAATAATAATAATAATAATAAATAACAACAACAACAACAACAACAACAACAATAGTAACAACAAACAACAACAACAACAACAACAATAATAATAATAATAATAAATTATGTATGTCTTCCTTCACCATGAAGTAATGAATATAACATCTATATCCGCAGTTTAAATACCATTAGATAGAATCAACACCTTAGTCGTAAAAAAAAGAGTTTAAAGTTCTGAAACAGTTTGTGTAGAACATGAATAAGAATGAGGATATGTTTAAGGTCAAAAATGTGGTTGCCTCTACCAGGAGTTTAAGACCTGTCTGTAAACGGATCTTTTAATAAGAAACTGACTACCGTAATTCGTGTACATTGAAGGCAAAACAGAAATGGTTGCAGGAGCAAATCTACTTTAAATTTAAAAAGAATAAAAATCTGACCTGATATGTATAAGTTTTATTTTCATGTGCCGGCGATTTTGAAGTTGAGCGTAGCAGGTCACTTTAGCCAGATTTCTGTTGCAATTTTGCACAAAATAGAGGCGATATTCGATAAACTTGAGAAAGGTCCGTGTTTCCCCAAAGTGATATCATGCAAATAAAGCTGGGTTTTCTCCTCTCACGATAGCTCTTCCCAGAAAAATAGGGTTTCTTTTTGTCCGTCATGCCGTGTGACTTAAACGCGATCAATGTCCTTCATTTCTCTTTCGCAAAATAATACTTACTTAATACTTGATAATGATTTCGATAAAACTTGATCAAAATGTCTGAAAAACCACCTTGATATTTGAGTTGGGTTTTTTTTTTTTTCAAAATTCACGTTTCCATTACTTGTTTTTCTACTTTGCAAGTTCAGATTGCACATTAAGCAGGTTAATGGAAACCCAGCTACAGCGCCATGCTGAGGTTCCTATTCTGCTCTGTTTTATAATATTTTATTGCCCCATGTTCCAGATGTTACCTCATCTGTCCAGGGTCCCTGATTTGATCCTGAGTTCAGGTTTGTTTAGAATTTCCCCAGACCTCCCTGTGACTCTATTTGTTTCTTTTGGATTCTTTAGTTTTGTTTGACCTCCCAAACCATACCAGTCGATGAACTGGCTACACTAAACTCCTAAAAGTGCATAAATGAGTCCGTGTCCGTGTGTGTGTGTGTGTGTACTGTGATGCATCCTCACATCCAGGGTGCACTCCCACATGGTGCCCAGGGTTTCCAGGATTGGCTCTGGATACACAATGACCCTGACCAGGAAAAAGCAGTTTAAAAGAAGAATAAAAAACGAAGATTAAAAATGAATAAATCAATCGATGTGGGCACAGTGTCACTTTTTAAAAGTTCGAAATATAATAAGATATTTGTGCATCCTTCACATTTCTCTCTTTTTATTAGGCCTATTTCAAAGTATTTGAAACACGTAGTAATAAATAAGATCCCAGGAACAAAAAAACCAACCAACCAA
>JAQMCW010000035.1:5474867-5485766 GCA_030068335.1 Chrysichthys cranchii
TTTATTCTATGTTTTATTACCACACATAAACCCATAATACACTTTAAAAACATGTTTTGAGGGCTGAAACACATTAACTGCATTTACATTCATTTCAATGGGAAAAACTGATTCGGGTCGCAAACAAATCGGGTTGCTAACAGAGTCTCGGAACGAATTAAATTTGTGAGCCGAGGGTCCACTGTAAATCATGTAGAGGTGGTATTTGGCAAGAGTCTGCAGCGGGATGGTGGTGTTTGGGGGATGAGCTATAAACGGATGGTTTTAATGCACATTACCTTTGCGGTGGATACGTAGTTGCTTAAGGAACTTAAGGTTTGTGCCACGAAGTGTGGGTTGGCTGTCTGTACGTCAGGCGAGAATTTGTTCGTCGGTACAAAATCTGTCCGGAAATGTAATTTGCATGTCGATTTGTTCGCCATCCGACGCGTTCGTGAGCCGAGGGTCCACTGTACAGTATATGCATTTGTATAATGTTATCTTTATACAGATTGTGTATATATCATTTTTTTTCCTTTTTTTTTGCTTCAGGTGCTTTTAGCACTTTGAGTTATGATCATACAATTATTGGTCTCAAACTTCTAATGGTAGGATAGATGTAACTCACTCTTCTTAAATGAAGACTAAGAGCACTTTAATCTAATCTCATTCATTTAGTTAAGCTTAATCAATAGCCATGAGATGCTGAAAGGTCTAGTTCAGCCATTGATTACTCTCTCCCAATTCTGCCTGAACAATAAGCCAACATAGTGTTAATAGGCTTTTGGCTCTTAAATCCAGACTTCCTCTGGTGGTAGTGGTTTTGGGTTAGGGAACAAGCTGAAGCTTGTCTTATTACTCATGTCACCTGGTGGGATCAGGCCCTATTCCCCAGCCCCATGTCCCAAACCTTAATCCAATTTGTTCAGTCCTCTTGTCCTCGCTAGCTGCAAAATTAAAAACCTTGCCCCACAAAAACACCTTGCATTTCCAAGGTATTGGCTGCCTCTGCTAGACTAGAAACTTCATTTATTCTGGCTAACTTCTCAATTATCTTCCCAGTAGTGGAGACGTGTAAAAAGTGCAGAAATCAATAGGATTCCATTCCCCTAGTATTGGAAAGGGAAAAATTAATGAGATAGGACACTCTCTTAATCAGAAATAAATGTTTTAATTCAGATAATGACATAGTTTTCCCTTGCAGAAGGATGACAAATGCCGGGCCAGCAGCCCCCTTGCTAGAAGCCGTTTCAATTTTATTGTAAATATAAAAGGTATTGATCGGAGAGATGTACAAACCCTATTGCTTACAAAAGCCATTTGGGGGGCCTGGGAAAACTATTAAGCGCAAGGTCAGAAATCAATAAACAACACTAAAATGTGGCTGCACTTGCCCTGGCTGGCACATTGGAAAGGAGAATGGCAGGCGTAGTGACAGAAGTGTCGGTGCTGGAGAGCGGGCAAGGATGAAGGGGTCAGGTGTGTAATCAAGGGTCCTTTGACAGCCACCTCACACAGCGGCCCGGCCGGCTATTGTTTCAAAACACCAACTCATCAGTCTGTCACCACTGCTAGCCCACTTTACTGAGACTCCAGCCTGTCAAATGTCCCCCATATCCTACATCCCGCTGCTCGTTGCTGTATTCTGTTCAACCCAAAACGTAAAACAGAGCTTCATTTGTGTCGTGACGGACATTTTTATTAGTCTTTGGGACTAGTTATCAACCTCGCAAATTTTAAACGATCATACAAGAAATCTTGTGGGTTTTTTTTTTCTTCTCTCGATTAAAATGGTAATCATGTAGAACATTTTCAAACTTGTGATCCGGTGGTGTCAAATCATTTTCCATAAATCGCATCCCAACCTCAATCCAAGCCTTAAACTCGAGTTTAAAAGGCCAACGTGCTGTCTGACCCAAGGCTATGACACAAACCTTTAGCAATAGATTCTCAATGGCATCTCCATGAAAAGTTGATAAAGTTGTAATTTGTGTGTAGTAATTATTGTGAAGTGGAGAATGCGATCAGATCAGGGCAGATGACTTAACCCCGGATCTATGGACTCCACTGGACAAACTGCGGGTCACGACCTCACCTGCACTTTGCCCCAAGTTCTACATTGACTGACCTTCACAACACGCCAGGTCTTAGCAACAGGTGGAGTGACACGCAGTGTCGGAACAGCAAAGCCATCTTAATAAACATTGCAAATTGATAAATCATTGGGAAGCCCAAAGGGACTTTATCTGCAAGAGATCCATGGGGCTTAAGGAGGATCAGCCAGTGAGTATTGCCTTCTTCAGCGACATCCGCTTGGTAGATAAATAAATAAATGATGCTCCGTGAATCCGTATACAAATGAGAGTGCCTCGCCTCACGTATGAATAGGGGCTAACTTATGGAGGGCAGTTGTGGATGAAAATGCTTTTCTTCCTGCCCTTCTGAAAATGGGATTTAGGAGAGGTCACTGTCTCCTATCAGAAGGTGAACCGCAGGGCGTTTTAGGAAAGGTGGTGGGGGTCCCATGGATTTAGATCTCTGTGCACCCCCTTTCCCATTCTTGGCAATGTCAGTTTCTATGTCACGCTCATCTCCCGGAGTGATGATGGGATGGGCTTGATGCGGCCCCCTGTCGGTGCGGTCACTCGACCCTGCATGTAATACCCCCTTAATGCCGCCACAGTGAACAAAGCACCCCATCCGCTGTGCACAGATCCCTCTTGACCCCTTGTCGCCTAACACAATGCAATTGGCCATGTCATTACGGCTGCCTGGCCGTCCCATTCCCTGTCTCTGCATGCACGGCGACTGTATAAATTGATTTTTAGCTGTCAGACGAACAGGGGCCAACAGATTTGCTGGCCAGTGAGTGAAAATGAGGAAAGAAATGACAGTGAAAAGGTCATCTGATATTTCTGAAGATATCCAAGAGAAATGGATCCTAAAGTGGGAGTAAAAACTATTTATCCACAACCCCATCTGAATTTCTATTTACTTCACTACAGGACTGGTCTGCACCCGCCATTAGGTTTTCCTTTTATAATTCTTTCCACAGGTCGAACCCTATCAGAATGCAAACACAAATGAATTCTTTCTTTTTTTCCTTTTTCTTTTTTTCCTATTTATGTTTCGGATTGTGTTCCAGTATTTTTGGAAGGTAATTTTCGCACATAGAAACGCAACAACCTCTTTCCCGTGTTTAGGTATCCTCCTTATGCCAGGTGTGTGTGCACATACTGGGGCATAAATAAAAGATAAAAGGAACATAACGGTGACTAAAATCACCTTATTGCTTCAAAAGTACAAAGCTGTTCATTTTAACATGTCGTTCACCGTCCTATGCCCAGATGACACTGAAAATCAGCTCTGTAATAAAAGTTGCATTTATAGCTTTGTAAATATTGATTACAGAAACGGAGAAACTTAATACTGTCTTCATAATGCATTAGAAATACCTTTATAATGCATTATCGAACATATACCCGTAATCAAGCACACGACACTTTAATAGATAAATAGACATGAACTTGTATATTCATAGATACTGAAAATAATTGCAACATGTTTATGATGAAACTTGTATAAGTGGAAATACAGTCATAATGCATTATAGAGCTATATACCTATAAAATGGCACATGATACATTATAGAGACTGGCATGCACTTGTATAGGTGCCCATATGTAGTCATAAATACTGAAACCTATTCTGTGATATCTTGCACGCCTAATGCATTGCAAATTAATGTGAATAATGTTACATAGCAAGAATACTACCTTCATCTACCCTGTGTACAGGTTCATAAGTAGCGAGAGTTCCACGGTTAATAAAATGAGAATACATGTGATATTATAATAGCTGTTCATGAGAAAGACATTATCTAGCATAGAATCTGTAGTTCACTATGTACACGGGTCCTGCACAGTGCATATTATAATGCAGAGCTAATGTTGTACTGCTTTAGGGAACATGTATAAGAAGTAACATGAGTGAAATGACATAAGTATGTAAGCTTAAGCTTTATACAATATTATGTATGCAACTATAGCTATTCCTGAGACTTTATACGGCCTTGTGCCAGGCATTATATGGTATTGTGGATGCTTTATAAAAATTAGAAATGCATTTATTGGTAGAGAATACAGAATTTATGGTACTATACAAATTTTACAGTTAGTGCTTTATCCAGGTCAGGTTTTCTGCTGATACGGAGCCTATCCCAGGAACACTGTGTGGGAAGTGGGAATTCTCCCTGGATGGGATGACAATCCATCACAGGGTTGCATTCGTAACTCACCCTGGATCATTTTAATCCAAGTAGAACATAAGGGATAAATAGATAACTCTGTTTTATTATTTAGAACTTATTTGAAATATTTTGCTGTATTAATCACTACAGAAAATAAAATATGGTATAAATGTAAAAAAGAGGGACAGAGACAAAGAGAGACAGAGAGAGAGAGAGAGAGAGAGAGAGAGAGAGAGAGGTTATCTTTTGGAACAGAAACCCCTCTCAGTATACATGTGAAGGTGTTGAAAGCTTGCAAAGATGGGAAGTAAATCATCTAAGCCTATGGGGCATATAAAGAGGATATGAATGCAATCATGGGGATCATTCTGATTACACGTAATTAAATGTGTATAAAATGTGAATAAATGTTCGATCAAATTTAAGAAAACAAAAGCTATATTGTCATTTTTCTCATCGCACTAAACATATTTTAATACAATTAAAAAAAAAAAAAAAGCACATTTTGCACATGGTGCTAATCAAACAGCTGGTCCGGGATATATCTATATATATATATAAAATTCTTTTCGCGTTTGAAACGGAAATGATGTATGACCACAGAACATATTATACATGCATATGAGCAGAAACAGCGTCACTAGCGCTTACATTTTAACTAATCACTTGGTTTGTGGACGCCATTTTTATCTCGTCTTTACGAATTGTTATTATTTGTGTGAGAGTTATTTTGCTGATATTGAAAAGAAGTAAACACCTATTTCATAAGTAATTATTTAAGAAAACTTTAATCTAAATATCTAAAATTCTTTTCGCGTTTGAAACGGAAATGACGTATGACCGCTATTTGTTAAAAAATAAAATTGGGAATAAACAAACTTATTTTATAAATACCGCATTATTTTTTTTCCCTTGCACTCAGTGAGCGAAGCCACTGGATAATCAGCTAGTATTAATTAAGATTAAAATGAAATGCACAACCTCTATGTTCAACACTTCAGATTTTGTCCATAAGGGTATCCGCTTTTTCTTTTGCTTAATAGCAGAACAAACTCGCCATTTTTCACTGGTCCGATGTATACAGTGCCCATGACTGGTCCATAACTCAGTCCAAAGAACACAGGCCCATTTTCACCACTTTGCTGTCTTGTGAAAAGCAGAGGGACCTTGCACGCCAGTGCGCAGTGGCAGGCACGGAGAGGAGAGAGCCACGATTTATGATTGGGTGACACCGGCGGAGGGGGTGATTTATAGTTTAATTTGCTGTTGTAATAGACAGAGGATAATAACATGTAAAATATTAATCAATGTGTAGCAACAGCAGACATCATTTGCTAAGCTTGTTATCCGCTGCTCTGCCCCTGACAGTGAACAATTAAACTGACACGTGAAAAACAAGTTGCGTGTGTTCGGGGGGTCGGAGTGTGTGTACGTGTGTGTGTGTGTGTGTGAATGTATACACATGTGCGTGTGGTATGGATTGAGGGGTGAAAGAAGGATGTGGGGGTTGTGTGTGGAGCTTTAGAGCCCCAGGTGGGGGACATTTGGGCAGAGAGAAGGGGATTTGTGCGTTAAACAGCAACATCAGTCCCCCTCTGAGAGAACGACTGCCTGAAACGATGGACCTTTACAAGGAACATTTTCTTCCCTTCTTAAGCCCTGTGATGAATGAGACACATGGCAGCACGGCATGCCTTTGAGCAATAAGCCGTGTGTTATGAAATATGTGTAAATAATAAGCAGAGCTTAATCACAGTTCGTTTTGGGAAATTGGCCAAATTAAAGACGCCGTTAGGAATACAGCTTAGAGATACACTAGCAAATAACAAAGGATGGAGAAAGTTCTGGATATACAGGAGATGCTTGAGTTATCTTGAGATTATAGCAAATAATGAAAGCAAATCTGGACAGTATTATATCATTTTGGTATCATTTTGAGTCAAGATTTCATTTTCGATAGGGATGATGATGCTTGTGAAATATTTCAAGTAAAATAAATACAAATAAAAAAAAAAAACCAGCATTATCAATTTGGCTCTGATGTTGTGCTAGGATTAGAAATGACCGAGCATAAATGTTGACTGTTACGGCCCTATTATGGACAGGCCACCCATCCAAGGAGCATTCCTGCTTCCCACACACTGCTCCTGGATTTAGGAGTTTCTTGAATATGGATGAATTAATGGAATACTACAGAAATTAATCGTAACCTTTCTATACATCCTGTTTTTGTTCTTTATAAATACCTTTTTTAAAACATCTGTAATAATTACATCTGTAATGCATAAAGCCAGTATAACTTCCCATGCATAGCACATAATGTGAAAACTTTTATAACGTGAGTTCATATAACATCTTATATTTTCATAAAGTACCATAACATAAACTCTGCATTATAATATTTATCGTGCAGGAAGTATTATGTCATAGACAACAGGTACTCTGCCAGGCCATGTTTACTGAGCATGACACCATTCCTGTGAAAAGGTGAAAATGATAAGGTATTATGTATCCTGACTTTATCCTGAAGTACTATGCTCATATTTTATTATTATACATGTAACTATAATGACTTGTAAGCATTTAAACAGGGTATATAAAAGTATTATTGATGTCAAGTGTTATTATTTTTAGCATCTATAGCTACTTTTATATTATAACTATAACTATAACTATATATATATATATATATATACACACACTCTATAATGCACTATAAATGTATTAATAATGCATTAGGATTCATAGAAAGTGTTGTCATTATTTTCAGCATCTATAATTATTTTTAAGCAATTATGCAAGTTTATACATGTACATCATTGTAAAATATTGTGTACTTTATTCTAGGTGTATGTTCTATTATGCATCATGTGTACTTATAAACCTTTATGAACACAGGATTCACAGAAGGTATTAGCATGATATTCATTATCTAGAATTGCATATAAGCATTTGCAAGTTTCTCTCATTCAGCATAAAGTATCATGTGGTGTATTAGAGGTATCTGGTCTATAATGCATTCGAAATGTATTTCTGAATACAGAAATGCATTTTCAGTACATGTAACTACAGTCCTTTTCAGTATTTGTACAAGTTTTTATCAAGTTGCATGTGCTTTATTATAGGTAAGTGCCCTGTAATGCATTATAAATGTATTACTAATGTTTTATTACACAGAAAGTGTTATTTTATTTTATTACACATTACGTTATTTTATTATACATTATTTTCAATATCTAGAGCTACTTAAAAGCATTTACGCAACTTTATACGAGTCTTATATGAGTCTTTATAAAGTATCATGTACTTATCATAGGTGTTCTACACATTGTGGTGATGTTATTACCATTATTTTCAGTACCTATAACTGCTTATAAATACTATAAGTGTTTCCACGAACTCATGTGCATCATTATAAAGTTGCTATGTGATTAATCAAATGTATATGCTCGATAATGCATTATAAATTCATATTTATAAATTCAAGATTCCCAGAAAGTGTTACCATTATTTTTGGCACCTATGTATTATTGTTCATATGATGTTTGCATGAATACTGCTGACTGTACAACAAATTGCCCCTTTGGGATAATAAAGACCTTGACACTTGATCCTTGATGCTGTTTCATCTAATATCCACCAAGCCAAAGAGAAGATACTAAATAAACCAGACTGCATTTGTAACTACTTTTAAGCATTTTAAGTTGTGAGGTGAGGTGTTATAAACTATTATGTGCATTATAATAGATGTATGTTCTATAATCCATTATGAATACAGGACTCCCAGAAAGTGTTATCATTACTTTCGGTATCTATAACTACATCTTTACATAACCTAACGTAACGTAACCTAACATAACTTAATGAAGTGTAGCGTAACATAACGTAATGTAGCATAGCATAGCATAGCATAGCATAGCATAGCATAGCATAGCATAACATAACATAACATAACATAAAACATTACACAGGCCATAGATAATATAGGCCAATCTATATAGCATAAAGTATTATGTGATTTATGTAATACTTCATATGATTATTACAGTATGTGCTGCTAACATGTAGATATTTTGTTCATCTCTGACTTTGCTGCTTTTAAGCCGTTCTTCCTCGCGGTGAGAAGGAGAGATGTTCTTTCCAGCTCGGATTCTCTCAGCATCCTGCCTGCCAAAGGCTATCTGTGGGCTGAGAGGACTGTGAGGGTGAGATCTATGGGAGGTCAGTGTGGCGTGATGAGCCAACGCGCACAGGCTTTAACAAGAACCTTTCAAAAATTCAATTACAGACACAGAAATTAATAAATCCTCTCTCTTGCTTTGGAACAAAAATTTGTCAACCTGTCCATTTTTTTCGCTCCTTCTTTCTGTACCCGGCATCTCCTCCTGACCCCGGTCAATTACATTGCTTGTAAATAGTTTTTATACATGTTCAAATAATTGCTCATCCTAATGTGCAGCGATCTGTATTCGTCACGCTCAGCGAGCCGCGGCCCCCATCAGCGCTCGCCCGACCAGCAGGTCCCATTTGCTGAGGCTGTAAGTGAAATTGAAATTGAAGTTATAATTGATATCAGGGCCCATCACCATAATGGGTTCATCATAGCGCCATCTAAAATATTAATTTTCTAATTATGGATAAATGATCAGACAAGCTGAGGCAGCGGTACCGAGGCAGCCCCTGGGAGCTCCGCAGGCTGTGGATGGGAGGACAGGGCCTCGTAAAGCCCACAAATCTTTTCTAATTCTCCGCCGCTGAGCAGCACACGGGTTCTATTCGCTCCCCATAATGGATAAATAATAGTTAAGAATCAGGCTGTTAGGCTCAATTTTCTTGCCTTACTCACGCGCTCTTTCTCTGCCACGCACGTTTTGTGTTTATGGGAGCATGTGGATATGTGCTCTTCATTTTTCCTTCTCTGTCTTTGCTGTTTTTTAAGCCGTTCTTCCTCGGCGTGATAATGGAGGCTTGCACGCTGGAGAGGAAAGGGGGATGCAGCCGCACGTAATGATTATTTACAAAGATGATGAGGCTACTTAGCAACACATTTACATACAAAATTTGCACATAGAGATTACTTGCCCTTGCGGTTGATATTTCTCGCGCCTAAACTGAGTTATCTGTTCGCAACATTAACCTTTTGCAAATGGCGTCATCCATCCACTAAATCTAGGGCTTGTTAAATAGTCTTTTGTGGCGAGATGTAGTTATTTAGATGGTGACTCGTACCCAGACAAAGGGAGGAATTAAATATGCTCTGGCAGGACGTACGTTTCGGTTTTATGTGGCGATACTTTGTGTTAATTGTTTCCCTGCACCTTGATCCTGTAATTAGGACCTCGCTAATTATCTAATTAGCCGATAGCAGAAGGGCAGGTTGACGGCAACAGTTCAGCCATCGTTCAGTAGCTCATTATCCTTGAGAAAGTCACTGCGTGCCCCCTTCCCTCCCCTTCCTCTCTGTGGCCAGCGGGCTCAGGGAAGAGTCTGGCTGCAGGAGCACACTCTTCTGCCACTCTCTGCATTTATCAAGCTGTCTCCTAAAATGGCAAGTTTTCCACATCACAAAAGCTCCTGTGACAGCCAAGTTTATATTGCAGTGGGAGCCCATATGGGTTCAGGAGACAGAAGGAGGGGAGGTTTTGGCAGAAAGTGCGAGTTAAAGAAAAGAAGGACTGCAAATGGCCATTAATAGGTGTTGGGTTGGAGCGCTGGAGAATAAGGGTGGAAGAGAGGAGCGTTGAGGAAACATCTCTCGAGTGCCCAAGGCTGCTGCTTGTCCTGCTCAGGTGTGGAGATCCTTGTTCATTTTGGAGCTCGGTGGGGAAGCCAGACGGAACGTAGCTACATCCCTCCTGGGAGCCGCCATCGGGACACCCCCATCCTTCTATTTCTCTCTCTTCGTCAACCCCCTGCATCCCATCTTGGACTCTTAGGAAGTCTAGGCCACCGGGACACTGCACCTTTGTGTTGGCCCTGCCACAAACGTGGTTAACCAGTAATCCAGTTAAGGGCTTTCTCTCGGTCTCCATCTCTCTTGCTTCAGGACGTGAACGCATAGCAGTTTTGTCATGCCTTAATAAGCCGATTAACAACTATTACTTTTTTGGTTTCCTGATCTTTTTTCCTACTTGGTAAAACACTGTCCTGGGTTTCCCAGTATGGGGCACTGATGACTTATTACTAACAGTTATCAATATGCTTTTTCATTTCCAGCTGAATCATTGATATTTAATTAAGTGCACTTAGGAGGAACCAAAGCTTAAAACGTGTTTATTGTCGCAAATTGCAGAGGAACTATATGCAGCATAAGCAAGAGGCTCTTAAAATGTACTAGTGCACTTTCTGACTGGAAAACAAAATAATGTAAGAAAAGCATATACAGGAAGGGTTTAGCCTAACGTATTAGCTTTACTCATAGGAAGCAACCATTAATAATTAGCTAAAGCATTTCATGTTTATATTTTAGTCATTTTACAGGGAATATTTTATAGAAAAGATAAAGCACACCGATACGAGCCCTCAATGATAAATAAAGGCATTCTCACTAGAACAGTTTAAACATATATTATATTACATGTAGTTTAAATATATATACCGTATATCTTCCAATAGTAGCCCGGGCGTCTATTCAAAAATTTTTTTGGACGGCCCGGCGTTTAAAAGAGGCC
>JAQMCW010000035.1:5574565-5585311 GCA_030068335.1 Chrysichthys cranchii
ACTAATCGAGCAAATAAATGCAAAATTATGAAAAGTTTATGAAACTGTTCTAGTGATGAATGAGTGATCCCTTAACATGAGAAGGTGCCGGTTACATATTCAGTGTCAAAAATGTCCATTAAATCTGGGTTTGTTTGGGAATTTTTTTCCTTGAGCATGTTTCAAAGTAAATATTATCTCCACCTCGGATGCTGTGTGTGGTCTGCAGGGGTTCAGCATCCACCCCAGCTATTCCACCCCAGTCTAAACCACAGCTAAAGCATTTTCTCCTAAATGGACACGTTCCCCCTATGCACGCGCTTCACTACCCTCCTCTTCTATCTCTCTCTCTATCTCTCTTTTTTTTATTTGAGCGATTTAATTAGGCATAAATTCTGATGCCGCTTTGCTATTTGGGAGCCATTTGTTTCTGACCTTGCTGGATAATCCCAGAGAGCGCCTGGATCCGCTCCGTCACCTGCGCGCGCGCGCCGCAAACACTTCCCTTATTATTCTAAACGCTTTAGTCGGCTTTAATCCGTGCGCGCGTGCTCAAATGCACATTTCATTAGCAAACTCGCGGAAATGACACCCGGATTTATCGAGCTTCAGAAGATCGCCGAGAGGACGCGTGTGAGCTCATTTTGGAGAATATGATCATATGCCTTTTTTTTATGCTTGTGGGCTGTTGGGTGTGGGATTTTCTTCAGTGCGCACTGAGTGGAAGAAAGACAAGCAAATCCTTATTGGACTTGGGGGAACACATAGTAAAATAAAATATAAAATAATGTAAATGGATTACTCTTAAAATTGTAATTAATCCACGTGGTGATAATGAGCACATCATAAGATGAAGAATGGGAATAATAAAGGTGTGGGAGCATGCATAAGGCTAGATTTGATTATTTTTAAATAAAATGTGAAAGAATCCAATAATGAAACACGGAAATGGAAATAAAAATATAAAATAAACAGCTCTGGCCAATGTACAGCGGGGTTTTCTCTTAGAGTGTCACAGAAGGCAAAAGTGCTTGGGCTTCATCTGCTAAGTAGCTCGTATTGATGGACAGAAGATCACACGGGTCACCGTCTGCTTGCCAGCACAATCCCTGTCTAATAGAGGGGAGGACATGGGCCGCGTTTCTCTTCAACACCATTATAAACGGCTTGATTTAATTAATCCCGCTTTCATTGAGCACTTGCACACAAAAAAAGAAAAAAAAAAAAAGGCGCTCCGGTGACGTCGCCTGAGCGCGCGCGCTCCTTAGAGAGCAGAGAGGCGTCGAGGATGCGTGTTTGTCACGTGAAATATTAAATATCGTCGCGCAAAAACATTAGGCTATAACCTAGAGTGAATAGAGGGGGGTCGTAGAATTTATTTCAAAATAAATAAAAATTAATAAATAAATACAGAAAGAAAGAAAGAAAGATATTCCACATTAACCTCCAGCGAAATAAATGCAAAGTTAGTTAGATATAAATGCAAAATCGAAAAATGTATCCTAATCCATAAAAAAAAATCTGTTCATTTGGATAAACACGCATTATTATTATTATTATTATTATTATTATTATTATTATTATTATTACAACTGCTATTATTATTATTGTTGTTGTTGTTGTTGTTGTTGTTTTTATAACTCCGTGATCTTTCATTATATTATCAATAGAAATATTCTCTTTAAAGGCTTTCTTTTCTTTAAGTAAAAATAAATAAATAATAATAATCAACATCTTAAACAATATGCAAAGCACCTCATGGCCGCGCTGGCACATTTCCATTCCTCTGAAGCTGAGCTCTCATTTCCCAGTATAAAGTCATAAAGTAATTGGTCCTAATGTCCATTAAAGATCTTTTCATTACAGCAGGTGGAGCCTCCTGAAGCAAATCGATAAGGGCTTAGTTATAACTGCATGCTGCAAAACAAATGACAAATTTTGATAATTTTATTCTGCCTGTGCGTATCACGAACTGCTTCTCCGGTGGTGCTCAGGATTAGATCACATTAAAAAAAACACACACACACAATAGATTTACACACTAATAGAAAATAATATTAACAAAAAAATGCATGCACTTAACACTTGCCATAAGCCTCGTATCATGAATAGTTAGTGTTACCTTCCACACGCCACCCCACCTAGCCCAATGACCCTGAGCAGCATTTTCCCCCAGAGCTCCATATCCTCCATGCACATCCTTTTCCTCGGGAACATCCCCGCATGCATGCGTCGCTCACCTTGGGGCGCGTGAATGGTCCGCGTTTTGCATTTTCGTGCTCGCTCATTTCCTACTTTTTTCATATGCTAAAATGAGCAATGATTAGGTCGTTAGCACCTCCACAGAAACCCGTTAAGAAAGCTTTATTTGCAGGTTCCCCTATTGTCGCAGCGCTATTATTTCCCCCAACACGTGTAACAAAACCGATGCAGCAGCCACGCACGCAGCCCGCGCGCGCACTAGGAGACAATCACAACAACTAAAGATTTTCTCCTCTCACGCTCCGGGGTTTGCTCGATAACAAGAGCCATGTAAAGATACTTTGCAAGTCGGTTTCGAATGGGCTTTAATTCAGGAGAATTTCTAGTAAGAGTTGGAGTTTACTGCATCCTAATGTTCCTAGATGTTTTCTTTCAGGAGCTTTTCACCCCAGGGCATGCTGGGGAAATGTCCATTTGTACAAGCGAGCTCGGGATGTAGGCTGACACAGGCCAGTGCATAGCAGAGCAGAGGATTTCAGCCTTGCATATCAGGTATAAAATGGTCTAGAGGACGCGCGGGCGGGCGGACGGACGGAGGTGTGAGTGTGTTGTCCCATTTGTTGACAAGCGCGTGAAACAAACTTCAGCTTCGCGACTGTTCAACAGAGGGAGACCGTGCGCTGACGTCACGGGGTCACGTGACGGGGCTGATAGTATATCTTTAAGTGGAAAAACTATCCTAATCTGTCAGACAGTCGTTTAAAAACCCTGCTTGGGCAGCATGCGTCATCACCTCTCTTTAGTCCAAAGTCACTCGTAAGCAAGTTGGGGGGAGATACGCACGAGCGGGGAGGTCTGCGCGCTCGGGCTTGGTGGTGAAACTTCCGAAGAGCGCGCGCCTGGAGAAAATATTATCTGAAGTTTTGAGTTGTCGCTGCCAAGGTGCTGTGCCTGAGCCGCACATTTAGCCAAGTGCTTGTCATCCGAGCTGTCCGCCGGAGCAGAGTGCGCTCTTACCTGGGGAATCTGCCTCTCAGCCAAGCGCGCAGCAATGACCCTGTCTGGGAGCGGCAGCGCCAGCGACATGTCCGGCCAGACGGTGCTCACTGCAGAGGACGTGGACATAGACGTGGTGGGTGAAGGCGACGAGGGACTGGAGCGGGACAGCGAGTGCGGAAGCCCCGGCATGTTGCCCGAGCCCGGCGACGATGGAGACGACCTGGATGTGCACGAGCGCACCACCGGCAGCCCGTGTGAGAGCGGAGGCGAGGGCGAGCACAGGACAGGGGAGGAGGGCCAGGAGAGTGCCTCTGCCCCGGCCCCCAACAAACCCAAGAGCAGCCTGGTGAAGCCGCCGTATTCCTACATAGCTCTGATCACAATGGCCATCCTGCAGAGCCCGCAGAAGAAGCTCACCCTCAGCGGCATCTGCGAGTTCATCAGCAACCGCTTCCCGTACTACCGGGAGAAGTTCCCCGCGTGGCAGAACTCCATCCGCCACAACCTGTCGCTCAACGACTGCTTCGTCAAGATCCCCCGCGAGCCGGGCAACCCGGGCAAGGGCAACTATTGGACCCTGGACCCGCAGTCTGAAGACATGTTCGACAACGGGAGCTTCCTGAGGAGACGGAAGCGCTTCAAGAGGCAGCCGGACATCCTCCGGGACCAGACCGCTCTCGTCATGCAGAGCTTCGGCGCGTACGGCCTGGGGAGTCCTTACGGGCGCCACTACGGCCTCCACCCGGCCGCCGCGTATTCTCACCCAGCCGCTCTCCAGTACCCGTATATCCCTCCCGTGGGTCCCGTGCTGCCCCCGGCCGTGCCGCTCCTGCCGTCGGCGGAGGTGAACCGGAAGGCGTTCAGCTCGCAGCTCAGCCCGAGCCTCCAGTTGCAGCTCAACGGCCTGAGCGCCGCAGCCGCAGCCGCCGCAGCCGCCGCCAGCACGGCGTCCATGATCAAGTCGGAGCCCTCGAGTCGGCCCTCGTTCAGCATAGAGAACATCATCGGAGTGTCCAGCAGCGGCGGCGGCACCGGCAGCGCACAGACGTTGTTGCGGCCGCCGGTCACGGTGCAGTCGGCGCTGCTGAGCGCGCACTCTCTGTCGTCGTTAACGCGGAGCTCCGCCATCCTCAGCGTGCCGCCCACTAACCTCATCTCCGGACAGTTCTTACCGGCGGCCTCCACGGCAGCGGTATCCAAATGGCCTTCTCAGTGATGCACTCCTTTTCTAATACTGAAGGGAAGGAAGGGATGGGAGAGACTGTACAGCACGAACTAGGCAGCACTGGACGAGTCGTCCACCTCAATGTAGCCATGTAAAGAAAAACAATTTACAAAAGAAAAAATATACAAAACGGAGGAATGCTTTCAGCACAGGTAATATTTGTAAATATTTGTATGAAGAAATGTACTTGTTCGACTTTCAGACACCCCCCCCCCCCTTTTTTTCTTTGCTGTTGGAACTTTGACATTTTGTAGATGAAAGTGTTTTATTTTTATTCCCATCCTATACAGTATGTGTTTTTCTCATTTGGAATCACAGGAAACGTGATTTCGCTTATTAGGGTAACTCATGTTTCTTTTGGATTCCTTTTTCTTATGAAACACAAAATGTTCTTGTTCGAAGGCTGGACAAGTAGTCTGTTTATACAAGAAATTAAATATATGTATTCTATGTAGCTATATTGTGTTGTAAATTGGATACATTTGTTAATAAATATTCAAATAAAAACGACATCTATATTCTTAATTGCTTAATTGTTTAAACATCAATTAGATTAGCAGTGAAAATGAGCTCAATTTTCCACCTCATCAAACATTTCAGGTAGTCCTCAATTCACTGGAATTCAGATTGATTTAATATTATTGTTTTTTTTTGGGTTTTTTTTTTTTTTTTTTTTTTTAAATATGACAGAACACATCCTAAAAGGAATTATAAATTTACTACACTTGGCTTCATTAGTGTTGACTCAAAATGTGTTTTATTGCTGGGCGGAAAAGACGACTATAGACGACCTGTAATTATGATTATATATAATAATAATAATATAATATAATGTATCTTTAGTTACTCTTTACACTAGGCCAAATTAAATTTTACCTAAGAAAATATTTTTTATTTATTGAATTAATAATAATATAAACATAGAAGATTACTAAGTAATTATGGCATTGCAAATTATAGTAGATAAAATTAGGTACTGCAAGAGATTATTATTATTATTATTATTATTATTATTATTATGATTATTATTATTATTATTATTATTATTATTTTGCTTTCTTTTCTATAAGTACGCCTAAAAGCCATTTTATTTTGATTTCCTGTATTTATATTGTATTTATTTAGTGTATTTTATTACTATTTCGCTTTTTTTTTTTTTTTTGTTGCTTGTAGGCTTAACCCTACAATCACCAGGCGTTACCCGTAATATTTACCAGACAGTAATAATTATTGTAGAGATGGTTAGTTATCACCGAGGCCTGCGTGTTTCCTGCTCATGTGCTGCACATTACAGGCTCGCTGTCGGGGCACCATGCTGTTCCACTAGTACAGTATACTCCAGTGCTTGAATGCGATCTAATGCTTTAATGTGTCCTCCTCTGTAACGGAAGGGAATCGTGTAATAAACTGTGGGAGCAGTTGATCCCAGGCACTTCAGGGATGGGAAATGTGTGAGTTGCTTTTCTAAAAGCGGCTCTTGGCTGCACAGTTGTGTCTCTGGCTAATCAGCGCTACCCAAACAGCAAATGGCGCACGGTGTACAGGGGTTAAGGGGCTATATTTAACTGATACCCATGGGAAAAGAGAAAGGACTTGCGTCTTAAATTCACTTTCAAGCAAAAGTAGCTGCCGAGAGTGACACCGGATAACCCCGAGCCCATTCCTCCACTGTCTCCTTATTCTGTAAAACGAGCCAAACATGTTGGATGCGCATTTCTGCCATGCCTGGCCTTCAGTCTCAGTGATTTAGAAGAAGAAGAATAAAAGGTGATGCTTGATATTTCGATTCTTCAGTACAAGAAACAAAGGCAGCACTGGGATAAAGCTTTGCCGGAAATACTTTTAGAAATAAATGGACAGATAACGCAGAAGGGAAAAGTCGGAGCTCAACCTAGAATAACTATTATAAATTAATTCATCTTTTATTCACCCGAAATCCTTTTTTTTTTCTATTCACAGGGATGTACTTTTGCCCCAGAATTTTTATTCATTCATTTATTTATTTATTTATTTATTTATTTATTTATTTTAATAACTTAGGCTAATTTTGATTTCTTAAAAATAAAATAAAGTAATATAATAGCCTAGCAAACTAAGCAAAACCAAAACCAAACCAAAATGAACAGTGCGCCATAAATAAAGAAAAACCCGTCCGAACACATCTAAATATATATCCAAATCAAAACAAAAGCCATAATCCATGCATGTGTCTGGTGGAATATTTTCGCTTCACGTTCCGAGACACTGAGTTTGGGACCAGACTTCTTCACTACGTCTCATGCAGTCTTTATAGCCTCGAAATCCGTCTGGATCCAAACACACGGCGCGTGAGCATGAACAATTCAGCACTGCAGGTGTTCATTCCAAAAATGGACGATTTTACAGTCCACTGTTAAGGAACAGACCTAAGAAGAAACAAACATATCATCTGTTTATTACCATTAATGATCCCACATGGATACAGGTCCACTGACAAGCTCTCAGATATCAGAAATCATACTGGGTGGGAGCATTAAAGCCTCACCGTATACCACTAGGTGGAGTTTATACACACACACACACACACACGCACACGCGCGCGCGCTATCCTGGTGCTGGAAAGCAATTCACACATGAGTAATATTTTCAACATCAGTGATTCGTCGTTGTGCTAAGTGCTTTCCTGAAACCATCTAATATCTGGCTACACCGGAAACCTCCTACATCTGCTACTAAATAGGATAATATTAACATCAACAGCTTCCTATTAGCAACCTCCACCTGCGCATGCAGTGCACACGGTTTACTTCAGCACCCTCGACACTGCTGAAAATAATCCTGTCGATATTTTAGGACTCGTGAGACCCGGAGATACACAAGAATATCACATGTTTTCAAATCTTTACAATATGTTGGCTATGCTATAACCAGAGTCTGTATTTATTTAGTTGAATTTGTAGGTGGATGCTTTACTGAAAAGCTTTCAAAGAATAAGAACCAAGTGAAGCCAATGTTCCTGGATCCAAGCAGTCTCCAGTGCGCAAAGGCGCAGATGCAGTAGGATGATCATTTTATGTTATTCAGTGGGATTTAATCACCTAAAGCTAACCTTCGTTGGGAGATTTTTTTTTAATATCTTTCTTTTGGATGAATAAAAGATGCATGTAAAATATTTTAAGCTTTTCGGCATCTATTAAAAACCAAAAACTAAACAGATACAAATGAAGCAATTCAAATACACGTGACGCTATGAATGGAATTACTTAAATGATTGCAGCACCTTGATTTTTTTTCTTATATTTATTTATTTAAATAGAATATTATGTTTAATTGATTCATTTATAATATTTAAGATTAAAGTATATGATAGATGTGACAGTATCACAGGTGTAAAACTAGAGTGTCGTGGAGTTTCCAATTAAACTCGTGCGTAAAATGTTGTTTTTTTTTCTCTCCCTTCGTTTTTTTTTCCTGAAACGCTCGCACGTGTCATTGTGGCTTGTTATTCTCTTGGGTCCACTCTGATCAGGAAACTCCTCTTTCTTCAACAAACATAAACATAAACATACGCAAACCTGTAAAGCGATAGGTGCACCAAATTTTTCTGTTCATATTAAGTATCAAACGAAGGACAGAAACTCTTTGGGAAGGTGAGGATGTGAAATTTCCACATAGGCTTCCAAACAGGCAAGTGGTGTGTGGTCACTCACTGGGCACAGTCCAAGGAACATGTAAGTTGCCTAGATGAGCAAAATAGGATACATTTCAGAGGAAAAATATATAGTCAAATATGTCTAAAGGCTATATTTTGGAAGGTGAGGAAGTGAATGTAATAGTTGTGTGTGTCTCTTGAAAGTGTGTGTGAAACTGGGTGGTCACTTTCCTCACGCTTAATACCCTACTGAGCCTCAAGGCAAGTGCTATTCTGGTCAATCAGTGGTCACTTTCAGGGGAACATGACCTTTACTGCCTCACCTGCTCTTGTGTGTAGGCATTCCCACAACCTCTGGCTCAGCACTGCTCAGACCTCCCATTATGCCCAGTTAGTGTAAAGAATGTCCTCAACACATTTTAGGGCACCCTGTAAATCCAATTTTTTTCTCACATGTTCTTCCAAATTGCCATAGCAGATATTTTTCAAGGCAATGGTACACAACCATGCCACTGCTCTAAAAAAAAAAAAAAAAAAAAAAAACCAGCTTAATTAATGAACATGATTGCAAGAAGTTGTATTTCTCTTGTAATTCAATGAATCATATTGGATGCAATTTTGTTTTTGATTCCTATCTGCTCATATATTATCTGCAATATTTTGGTGATTGGGATTGGATCAGGTCAGAAAAAACAACACTTTGCTTCTATGAGGACAGAACAGAATGGGGCTATGGACAAAGATACCGGGTCTCATTACAGGGACCGTGGTAAGCCAGGACAACAGCAATCTCCTGGAGCAGATCATCAACAGTAAATGTGGATACAGCTGTTCCTGAATATTAAACAGGCACAGAGGTGAAGCAATAAATGACAAAGTAAAGCTGGCACACAGGCGCATTAATAACTAATGCAGGAGAAGGTAACTAATAGGCTGCTCATTGTAATGAAAATGTCATTGCAAATCAGCAGTCGTCCAAGGTTATTATTTATAAATGTTTCATGCAGCTCACCACAAAGACGTAATGACTTATCCTGTGTTTGCCCAGAAAAAAAACAAGGCACTGTCACTGAAGCCTCCACCCTGAGAGAGCCAAAATTTTTTTTTTAAATAAATAGGTACCACAGCAAAGAAACTAAAAATTTTTTTAAAAGGAACATAATATGCTTTGATAAAACACCTTAACAATGTCTTTGAAAAAAAGTCAGTGATATATTGCTAATGAGAGATACAAGACAAAATGTCAGGCTACAATAATGCATTTGTCATGTTTTTTGTACCACAGTAGGGTTGAATTTTTTTAAAAATTCTGACTGGCCAGATGTTGATTAATTTTCTATAACAAATTTTAATTAACGTACCCATTCTAAAGTTATTGTTTCCACAGTAATAACATAGATATGGAATTTTAAGAAGTTTGCAACTGCTGATGCATCATCATCATCATCATCATCATCATCATCATCATCATCAACAACAACAACACTAATTATTATTATTATTATTATTATTATTATTATTATTATTATTATTATTATTATTATTATTATTATTACATTAATATAGCACCTTTCCAAACTACAGTATATTACAGTACAGTCACATGTGGCCTTGAGGAGAACTTAAACCATAAGTGAATACTTTCATACAGTACTTGATCTGTATGCACCTAGAACTTTTTTCCCGTTGCCCCTGTAGTGGAACCAGATCTAAGTTAAGTAAGCTACTATTAATTAGCTATAGAAAAAAACAACCCATAAATGTGAAAAGTGCCATACAGCTTGGACTGTTCTTCAAGAAGACGAGCCTGTACACTCTGCAACCTCCTGTAAAGGTGTAGTGTTGCAGAGCTAAATGCAAAAGTACTGGATTGCAGTTTATCCTGGTGTTCATGAAAGAGCTCTTCAATCATTTTGGTGATGTACATGATCATCACCATGTCAGCATATCATCATACCATTATCATTTCCATATCAGAACATTTTGTATAGCGTCTTACAGTGCTACAGTGCTGGTGCTACACAACTGGACCTTTGGACCATATAACACATGCATGTAGATGTGGGTTGGTTATAATGGCACAATCTGGTGTCACCCAAATGAGGATGGGTTCCCTTTGAGTCTGGTTCCTCTCAAGGTTTCTTCCACTTGTAGTCTCAGGGAGTTTTTCCTTTCCACCTTGCTTTTTCCAGGATTGCTTATTAGGGACATATTTGGATGTAAATTAAATATACTTATAGATATGTTTATAGATGAGCAAGCTTTAAATTGGACTCTGTATACTGTGAAGATGCTTTCTGACAATGTCCATTGTTAAAAGTGCTATATAAATAACATCGAATTGAATTGAATTAAAGGATGTACGTATGATTTACAAATGTTTGTTTAAAAATTGTAAAAACAAACAGACAAACAACCAAAAAAGTACACAGTTCTTACATATTACTTGTGTTTGTGTTTGTTTGTTTGTTTGTTTGTTTGTTTTTACGTTACAGATTTCTTTCAAAAACTCATAAATTCAACATCAATTTAAAAAAATATATATCTGCATAAAAGCTGTATTACTGTATACACAGCTCTCCACACCCTCCACACTGCTCTCACATCTCTACATAGTGATGCCATAATTCAGTTTAGAGTTTAAAAAATGGGCATAGATAACCACTGTTGAAGTGTGTATACAGTACATCTTTTCAGGCCCCTATATATA
>JAQMCW010000035.1:5612517-5626960 GCA_030068335.1 Chrysichthys cranchii
ACAGTGAAAGGTTACTTTTGCTCTGGAGGTGTAGAGGGGTGCCTCTAAATGTATACATAGTTACATACCAATAAAGACTCAAGCTCTTGCCTGGTGTTCTTCAAGGCCTCTAAAGATCTTTCCAATTTAGACCTGAGAAAATCCATTCTGACAACAGATGGAACATGTGTAGATTTTTTTGAATCACAACGTCTGCAAATGTATTACTTCAACTTCCTGCTCACCCCAGATCTTCTGTTAACATCAGCCAAAAATTCAAAGCCGTATTAAAAGCGTTCTGTGTAATAATCCGATACCTTTTCCTGTGGTCTAAATCCAGTCATGGTCACAATTTGGCACTGGAATAGCTCTTTCCAAATGAACACATTCCTAAATTAATGATAAGCTCATTCTCGTTATTGATGTTTTTATATATATTTAACTAGCTTCCTCTTAAATGACTTCACTATAAAATTCAAAACTAATGCTTGTCTTGATGGATTGAGAGGGGCTCTGTGTTAGTATGCGTTGAAGGGGAAATAGGTCTTTCTTAAACACTCCTTAACCAACTATTTTTAGTGCTGTGTAAATCACGAAGGGATTTTGGCTGGTGATGAAACCCCCTCCACGTCCTGTCATTAAATTCTGATCAGTCATAATGACCATCAAGCCGAGCAGGACGAAGGAAATATCCTTTAATGATGAGAGATATACTTTCGTTTTAATGGTCCTGCAATGCCACTAGTAGAAACTACATGAAAATTAAACAAGGCTGGTGCACAGAGTTTCAGTAGTGACATGCCTAATCCACAGAAAACACCACTGACTCTACAGTTTACACATTTACAGGCAGGTGACAAATTAAAACAAAAACCCCGCTTTGGGACCATTCTGTTGGCAAGGTTTGGCCTCACTTGTCTGCTTAAATAGAAGCGTCTCTACAAATCAAAACAATGCTTTTCATACTGATCACCTTTAATATATGATTAAAAAAATTTCTATCCCAATGGGTGTGGTCACTTTTTGGAAGACCACATCCCCATCTTCAGGGCATGAAGTCTCACTGAAGAGGTTTTGAGTTTGAAAATACGTACTGTATTGTAAATCAAATGCTAGGCCCTTTACAGGCACCATATCTCCACCCAGCTAAACACCCATGAGAGATTAGGGAAGTTTTATTCGACTGCGTTCTCTACCGCTGCCATCAAAACATCTAAGGGGATATCTTTTGGAAAAACGGTGTTCATCCCTTCTTTACAGTTCCAGAGACTTGTAGAGTCTGTGCCAAGGTGTTCTGCGGGTGGCCCAGGACCGTACTAAGATGACTTAAGTTGCTTTTTCCTTTGATTCATCACCTCTGTGCAACTAAACAGATGATAGCAGTACACTGGAGTGTGGCACAAAAATCATCACATGTGCGATATTCCTTATAAATTACACTATACAGGTGCTCCCCAAGTTACGATGGCCAGACTTATGATTTTTTTTGAAGTTACGATGGTGACTGTGATGTGCTAAAAACTGTAAAATATTTAGAAAATATTTTAAATTCACAGGCCAGCGTAACAGCGTATGACATACGTGGACATTTGGACGATGCCCATAAGTACACGGACGGCGCCCGGAGGTATGCGGACGGTGCCTGGATCACTCGGTGAGCTAATTTCAATTCAAAAGCATGTCTTCTACAGGAAAAGACTCCTGGGTAGTCTAGGTTAAGCTAGGCTAAGCGGTTCGACTTATGATGGGTGTGGCGGAACACATCTCCATTGTAACTTGAGAACTACCTGTATAAAGATAACTGTCAATAACTGTTAATATACTTACAATTGAATTTAGCTCATAATCGACTACGGGCTTTGGCTGCTAAAATGTGCAGGTGAAATTACAGAATTTTTAGTAGTTTTTTCAGTTCTGTGGCAACAAAAAAGGTGTTTTACAATAAATTTAACCCTGCACGATAACATACCTAAACCCATAGAAATAAAACTGTGTTAGAGTAAGCACTGTCTGATGCACAGTATATACACTGACCTCTCTCTTTCTGTCTGTGGCTCTTGTGCTTCCAGGGCATCAACAGTGGTCCCACTGGTTTTGTAATTACCTGCTAATGAAGCATTAAATGTCAGTAATCCATCACATCACAGTGGACATCAAAGAAGAGGCACAGTCTAACAGCATGACAAAGCTAAAACTAATGAGACATTTAATGATACCTACATAAATGCCTGAATAAACATGCCTTGGCACTGTTGAAAGCTTAATCCCGATTCATTTTCTGTAACAGGAGCTTATGATTATAGTTCAGGCTGTACGGTTTATACAGGGTGTGCCCAAAAAAAAAAAAACAACCACATACTCACACTTTGACTGCCTATTATTCATATCTTTTTTTTTTTTTTTTTTTTACTTATTTAGGTGCAACTAAAATGAAATAATGACAGATGAAGAAAGAAAGAATTTCCTGCACATTGCCCAGACCTCAGGCCAGCGGACCTTTATTTTTTATATATAGGGATACTTCAAAGGTTTAGAACACAAAACCAGCAACAGTCGATGAGCTGCAAGAGGAAACTGAAAGACAAATATCACAAAATTCCAAATGAAATGATTTATAATGTTCTCCAATCCACTGGTCCATATTATCAGCTCTGTCAGGAAAATTGTGGCCATCAGTTTGAATATTTGCACACACGTGGGAATGAGCAGACTAAACTAGCAGGAGAAGATTAAACTTTTCTTTAATTTAATTTTGTTTAATTTAAATCATTTGACTGGTATCTACGTCAATAAACACTGCATTTATCGTCACTCAAAGTGCAAGTACATTTTTTGGGACACCCTGTATTAATGCATTTCTTCTAAGTTGTCATTCCTATAATAACTTACACAGGTGGATGCTGCACATAAACAAATTAAAACAGAATCTTGAGTGTTCTACGAGGGAAGGTTTATTTAAGGTTTATGGAAGAAGTCTCCAGTCTTAGTGCTTTGTAACAGTCAAAGGTAAAAACTGTATAATTAAGCTTCTTATCTTACTAATTTCAAGATAGAGGGGGGAAATGATGCTGCCAAGGGAAATACCATCTATATTTGTCTATATTCTTATTTGATGACACTCCTGAAAATTTGTGACATTCGTCGTTATAGTTATCAACATGACAGTATGTATAAACAGCGATTGTGGACTCCAGTACCTTGGGTTTTGGCTGTTGGGGTCATGGGCATCGTCCCAGTCAAAGGGGAATAGTTCCGGTCTTTGGTGTGCCTCTTGACTGGAGTCTAGAGTAAACAATATTGAAGAATTAAATCAAACAATTGCAATTTCATCAGGGAAACCTACCACATTTGATTAGATTAAAATAAATTAGAGTAGATCCAACTTTATTGTCATTGTACCGGTAGAACAATATGCAGTTCAGCATCTAACTAGAAGTGCAAATAGTAGAGTAAGTGCAGAGATGACAATACACACACACATACAATATAACTATATATTGATATCTGCACAATAATATACAGTGTACATACAGTGGTATATAATGAATTTATGTTAAAGTTTATATATTGCAGGATATTATGCTTGCTGATCATAGTTCGTTTGTCGCTGTATACAATTTGCACCTCTCTTCCCCATCCTTCAGCAGAAAGGGACCACCACTGACCCTGTTTAGTGCATGCACTATTTTGCTGGGATGACAACAGTCATGCCATATAGGCAGCACAGTGGTGTCGTGGTTAGCACTGGCGCCTCACAGCAAGGAGGTCCTGGGTTCGATCCCTAGGTCGACCTGGGTACCTTTCTGTGTGGAGTTTGCATGTTCTCCCTGTCCCTGCATGGGTTTCCTCCCACAACAAAAAAGACATACAGATTAGGCAGATTGGCTACTCTAAATTGCCCATAGGTGCGACAGTGTATGTAAATGTACCAACGGCAGACAGACAGACAGACAGACATGTTGGTTTGAGTATTCCATGGTCACGTCAAATGCAATGTCAGGATGGCTTGCAAGACAGCAGACCCTGCAGGACTAACGCTTATGGATGGATGGATGGATGGATGGATAAAGGTCATGCCATATAAACCAACCAATATTGTCCTGTTGTTCTGTCAAATTATTGCATATTCTTGCACGCATTTTCAATTTGTGCAGTTTTGTGCACTGTGCTACTGTACATTACACCAGGGTCCTGAGGAACAAACATTTTGTTGCCCTGTATACAAGTTGGTTGTTGTGGTTAGCACTGTCGCCTCACAGCAAGAAGGTTCTGGGTTTGATCTCCAGAACACGATTAAGTGGAAGACAAATGAGTGAATGAGTGTATACAAGTTACATGAAGGAATGGCAGTAAAACTTGAAATTGTACTTTGAACACAGGCTTCTTTGTCGTGCACTTACAAAGGTGTCCCAACAGGGCTGGGGTGTGTAATAAAGTGGTGAGTAAAAGTAATGCCCTGTTAGCTGTAGTGACAGGACCAGGTCACCACTATACTGAAAACAATCACCACCCGAATCAGATCCAGGAAGTGGCAGTCCAGATTTACTGACAGGAAGCACAGGAGGGGCTGACAAACAATTCATAGCAACACATGTATTACAGTGAGTTATAGGAACAGGCCATTGAGAGTATAACAGGTGATCACATATGAAACGATATAAACAGTGGTGTCTGTAACCCCTGAGCTCACATTGTCCTTGTCCTCAATCTGAAGGCTTCTTCGGACACTGTGGACGTAAAAACACTGATTAATTGTGATATTTTCACCCATCTTTGCAAAAAAAAAAAACGATCTCAAGACACAGACGAATGAGGCATTCAACACACAAACACAAATAAAACAAACATGATGTGATCCATTATGTGATAAGAGCAAACAAGCTTAACCAAACTAGACAGCTAACGCTAGCTAATTAAAAGAAAAAATAAGAGTCAGGCAGAAAATTATAGCATAGTAATGTCAACAAATATAACCTACGGCATTGTTTTACGGATTTTTCTTACTAAAAATAAAAATAAATATGAAAACAACAGAGTGATCGAGCTTCAGTGTAGCTAAGCAACAAACTGTTTCTGTACGGTACGTACTACTGTTTGTATTTTGGCGCGCGCGGCGGTGATATACGGTCCCCGGGAAACGAGTAAATAAAGAAAGAAAGAAAACTTTCAGATGCTGTGTGTAACTGTGCGTATGCGTTAAACACACGTGACATATTATACTGTGACTTCATGAAACAATTAAGTATTAAATCTGTATTTTTCACATCAACAATAAGAATTGTTACAAAATGCTTGAGGAACGTTTTGTGGAGTTGTTTTCTCCGGACAAAGTTTAACTGCGCACCAGTGACTGTGGTGAAGCACAGCCAGGTTGCCAGAGCCTTGATTTTTATGCTAAAATGGGTTTTTATTTTCAAAACAAGGCTGCGGGTTTAAAAAAAACAAAGGAAGTCGAGATGCTGTTTTATAGCAAATAATCGGCATGAAATTTTCTTAAACAAAGGTAAAGGGTAACTTCAGTGTATCTACGGTGTTCAGAAGTATTTCTGTTGACACATGTACATGTGAAGTTTAAAGGAACTGTGGGGAGAATGGATAATCGGCTGGGTAGGATATTTTACTAAGACCTGGCAACCTTGATGAAGAGCGTCCTTGTTAGTACGTATTATGGTCAGGAGAGCAGTCTTGAAAGATATCCGGTGTGTGATGTCTATCTGAAGGATTTTGTGGACAGCATTATAAATTGCATTGCAAGTCTAGTTTTGTGTAGGTTCCCCTGAGGTGTTTGAAAAATCGAAAGGGTAGTAGTTAATTTAGTGAAGTAATAAGAACATGTGCATGTGTTCAAATAGACATAATCAAATTACTCACTCACTCAGTCACCTGTTCTGCTGCTTAACCCTGTTCAGGGTGGGGGGGGGAGGCTGGAGCCAGTCCCAGCTCAGCTGACTTTGGCGACAGGCGGGGTACACCCTGGTCAGGTCACCAATCCACCGAAGGGCAACACACAGACAGACAACCATTCACACCTACGGGCAATTTAGAGTAGCCAATAAGCCTAATCCCCTCTGTGCATGGCTTTGGACTGTGGGAGGAAACAGGAGTACCCGGAGGAAACCCACACAGACACAGGGAGAACATGCAAACTCCATGTAGAAAGGCGCCCAGGCTGACCCCAGGGATCGAATCCTGGACCGTCTTGCTGTGAGGCAACAGTGCTAACCACTACACCACCATGCCGCCATACTGTCAACTTCATGAAATGCAATTTAAGTGAGACTGGGGCTGAGTTCTTCGTCTTCTGGACTGTAGATTCATGCAGTCTATCATGATATCTGGAGATAAGCAGTGATAGAGAATGTGCGTGTGAAATACTGTCGTGGGTGAATACAAGCTAGATAGATTATTTACTCTGTCATCTTTTTTCCCATAAAATTCCTTTGGAGGAGACATTAAAAGTAAATAGACTAAGTGCATACTGTACAGTCACATGCAAAGGATGCAAAAGAACAGAACCAGAAACTATAACTACTTCAGTTTACCATGTTTTAGAGGAAACAGCCTGGTTTTTTTTTACCCCTAAATTAGCTTTTTTTTTTTTTAAATCAAAGTATTTGAGGGTGAGTATACTTTACAACTGTAGGCAAGCTTTATTGTTTTGTTATTTTAAAATTGCAAGTCATTTTGAGAAATCATTTATTTTCCTCCCAATTTAATCTTGTGCAGATTTGTGACATGTAAAAACAATTAAAAACAGGCCTATAAAAAGAAATGCGTGAAAGTTCAAGGAGGAGGGGAGGGGGGAGATGTGCAAGGCACTATACTGATATGCAATGAACTGTCATTCAAAAATAGATATCCTTTATATAGATGGAGGAATTACTATGTAATATCTGTGATCTGGCCTGCAGTATTTCGATTTTCTCTTGCTCTATAGCTTCTTATGGCTAATTCTTAGTCTTCTCACTGTCTTCTCGTTATATTAAAGCAAACATGATTTTTATATCATACACACAAGGTACAAACAGCATGCTGCTGCACACTAGCAGGGAACAAATAATGGCCCTGATATTTATTGTCCATCACCTTTTGATTAAGGCAATAATACATCAGTGTTATGACCAAGCAGGCACAGTGCTTTTGGGGCATATTATTAAATCAGAAAGATCCAAGATCGCCCAGTAAATGTAGGTTTCACTAAAATATACAGTACACGAGAGTGGGAAAGTTTGCATACTGTTCTAAGAAAATAAAGAAGCCAATGAAACAGTTTATATTTATTTAGCAAGACATTAAGTGTGATACATTTCACAGATATTTCTGGATTGTTATTTGTTAAAGAAACAGTTATCAGTTAAAAAGTCTGCATGTCCCTGAACATGATTGAAATATTTCTTGTATACCTATCCTTTTCCTTGTTTAGCTTCTTACAACCTTTTAAATGCTTCCGCATCCTCTGGACAGCTTTCTCAGACAGAGGGCGGCACAGTGGGTAAGCAAGAAGGTCCTGGGTTCGATCCCTGGGGTCGACACTTTCGGTGTGGAGTTTGCATGTTCTCCTCGTGTCCGCGTGGGTTTCCTCCGGATACTCCAGTTTCCTCCTACCGTCCAAAGACATGCACAGAAGGAATTAGGCTAATTGGCTACTCTAAATTGCCCGTAAGTGTGAATGTGAGTGTGAATGGTTGTCTGTCTCTGTGTTGCGTGATCCCGAGCCCCACGTTAGGGGAGGGTTAGGCGTGGGATCTGGTGAATTCTCCCTGTAAAATGCACCCAGCCAGGAAATGTCAACTGAGCCCCATGGGGTACATTTGACGCACCTATGTGCCGCCGCTTGACACACATATGGGGTGTGCCGCCGGTGGTACAGAAAGGACCATGGATGGATGGATGGATAGATATTTAAATGAAATACATGATTTAATTTGTAATAACAATGAAATTTGTCTTTTTTTTTAGCCATTACGAAACAATTGGGTGCAAACCTTTGCACTTTACTGTATTCAGTCAGTAAACATTCCTCAAAGCATGTAAGACTATCTTTGGACCATGCTTTAAATTTTGCAGCTAATCTTTTTTTCTTTTTCTTTTTTTTTCATTTTAGAAAAACTACTTTCAAATTTTTATTAAAGCCTCACAGCTCATATTTTCACTGTAGTGATAATTTAGCTCAATTTAATATCCTATAAGGTGCTACTATGTTTTTTTTTTTATATATAATTTTTGAAACTTCTTGGAGTTAAGCCCACTTCCTGTCGATATGTGTTGAGCTTTCGTATCGATCCCCTTCCTTTTGTTTGCACTCTTTTTGACTTTAACCTCAGCTAGTTTGCTTTACCGCAGAAAAATAATGGCCAGACTTGTCAAAGAAAAAGGACCTGGGAAAAGCTAGATGCACTCGAATGAAGAACGAGAGCTTTGAGATTACTACAGAGAGTTCTAGTACCTTACTTCCAGCCAGCCATATTGCCTCAGCCTAAGGCCTCATAATTGGGAGATGGGATTGGAGAGTTAGCACGGCTGGGTGCTGTGTTTTTATGGTGTGTGTGTGTTTGTGAGCAGGCCTGTAAATTAAAAGCATTCTGCCCTGGTGACAGGGCAGTGTATTAGCTCAGCAGAGTGACCCATCTCTCCCAGACATTACATCAGGGTCTTTTCAAGTGGACACACGCCCCAGGCGCTTTTCTTCATTTTGATTCGGGGTGGACAAACCACCCAAGTGTTATGGTTTCATACTTTACACATTTCACAGCTCAACATAAATACTGAGAGGAAATTGCTTTTGTTAAAGAAGTGTCATTCACCGGCACATGTTTTTAGCCCTCTCTAAAAGATGTGTTAAAGCATTTTGAACATTAAAAACGCTGTATGGTACCTCAGGACTATTTATTTCCTAAAATGACTCTCAGATGGGTCAGAATGAGGCTGTTATTCCTGAGTTTTTGATTACTTCTGTGTGATTTACAGTTTATTTGCTATACCATTTCTGCTGGACTTTTTAACAACAGCCATTAAAAGAAAAATACTCTATAATTTAGACAGACATTTATGTAATGTTATATCTGTGATACATTATATATTTATGTCTGGAACTATGCTCAGTTTTCACCTCATAAAACCATTTTAATTATGTTTTTTGAAACATTTGAATTATGTCCTAAGACTCCAGTATAGTGAAACAACATTGGTCCAGTAATATGTTGGCTTTGTTTGAAATCGGTTGCAACGTCGCCATCCTGTGGTGGCAAATCATTGTTTTTATTTATGAAGACTGGTCGTGTTTCATTATTTACAGTACAATGCCAAATTAGTTTCATTAGTTTATCCATTTACACAAAGTGTGTTCAGTCTTAAAGAATGTAGGCATTTAGGGAGTTCAACATCTGTGAACCTAGTGAGAAGGCACTGGGATCTGTGGCAATTTCTTTTCAAAAACAGTAAAACATTGTGGACTTTAAGATTCAGGGCAGATATTGTTAGGTCATGATGCTAGATTAAACAAAAGCACATCCTCTTTAGTGCTGATCAGTGATGGAAACATTTATTACACATCTTTAAGTAAGCAAAACAAAACAAAAAACCAGATCTGATATCAGAAAACCTTCAAACAGATTACTAAGAATGATAAATATATAGAGAGAGATTTTTGTGTGTTCAGCCAGGTTATTTTTCCATAAGTTCTTATGATTTATTTCTCGAGCACAATAGGCTATTCACTGTGCCCTTAAAATGTATAAATGAACGCATTACTTGATTCTTTTTTTTTTTTGTTTTGTTTATCCTGATGATCTTTTCCTTTTATATAATGCTTTAAAGCCTGCCCCTAATACCTAATTAAAAGTGCACCATGGGCACAATCCCGGGTAACTGATACATACTAAAGGTACACATGACTGTGTACACACTCCAGTCTCAAGTGAAAAGTGCAGTTTGCTATCTTTATTTCTTGTGACATGTCTCCTGTAGTTGTAGCTATTCCTCCATATACACCATGAAGACAAGCACTTCCTAAAAACCTGTTCATGTCCAACACACACGTTACGCTTCAGTCGATCATTTCTGGACTTTCACCCTCTAAGAATTCTGACTTTCCTTTGCTCGTACCAGGACTGTTCATGACAATAAGATCATTCCCAACACAACATAACCTTTTAGCACATTTAGCATGGTTTGCTTTTTCTCTTTGTCTACTGTAATGTATGAAATCCCACATTCTGGGGTGGCCAGGTCAAGAATGGGTTCCCTTTTGAATCTGGTTCCTCCAAAGGTTTCTTCTTCAGTGACAGTGCTTTAACATCTGCAAACAGACCGGTGCATTATTCTCGTCGTACAGTGCTGGAGAAGATTGTGCTGCTTTACTGTCTTGTTCCATAAGATGGTGCTGTCACGTCCCTCCTTGGTGCTGGATTTCAATGGGAATGGTCTGCATGGGACTCGAAGAGTATAAAGACTTCACGACAATACTCTTAGTTCTAACATTCATTTATTAATGCATGAAATGATGAAGAACGTAATAGCATTTTTATGTAATTTCACAATAATTAACTTTTCACTGGATGTCCTTTAAACTACAATCGCTGTAGTGTCTGTACTTAGTGTCTGCTTGCTGTGTGTAAGTGAATGCTGGACAGGAATGTAAATAAGGTGTAAATTAGGCTGTAGCAGTTACAGCAGGATTAGTGAGAGTATGTTCAGATGTAAACTGTGTGCAAGCATTGCTGAGATACAGGATTTATTGTTGTACATGTGTCCCTAACACTTTTTGCTTGCTAGTTCTTTTACTTCATTATAATGAGGTACAAGGGTCTAGACCAGGGGTGTCCAATCATATCCAGAAAGGGCTGTTGTGGGTGCAGGTTTTCATTCCAGCCAGGCATGGGCCACACCTGATTCCACTAGTTTAATCAGCTGAGCTTGGCTTTCAGTGGACTCAGATTTGGCTTCTGCTTGGTTGGAACGAAAACCTGCCCCCACAGCGGCTCTTCCTGGATAAAATATGTCACCTCTGATCTAGGTGTTGTCATTTGGCAGACACCCTTATCCAGAGTGACTTACATTTTTATCTCATTTATACAACTAAGCATGTGAGGTTAAGGGCTTTGCTCAAGGGCTCAGCAGCGCCAGTGCTTGGATTTGAACTCCCGATCGGTAGTCCAACATCTTAACCCCCTGAGCTACCCTCTGCCCATTGTGGGGGGTAAAAGTGAAACAATGTGTTTGTGAAACTCCCAGGAGATCAGCAGTATCTGAAATCCTCAAACCAGCCCATCAGGCACCAACAGCAATGCCACGGTTCAAATTAATCAAGTTGAATATGAGTTAATTAAGTTGAATATGAGAGTTAGACTGTTAGACGTTTGTCTGTTTTTACTGTATTTTTACTGTACTGTATTTTATTGATCATACTTGTAAGATATATTTGTTCTATTTCAATGTTACTATCTAAATGCTACACTTCTCTGTCTATGTTGATTTGTGTGTAGTGCTTGGCACCACTGGGGAGCGCGTCAAATTTTCATTGTTCTTAATGTTCAATGACAATAAAGGCATTCATTCATTATAGAGATCACTCTTTTCCCCATTTTGATATTTAATGTGAATGTTACCTGAAGCTCTTGGCCTATATCTGCAGGGTTTTATGATTATAAGCGTGCCAAATCATACAAGATAGGCACATGCTAAATGTTTCAGCTGTTTTGTATAATCAGTGGCAGTGCAGATTATTGTTAATGACTTTCCAGATCTTTAGTGGATAAAAACAATTCTGCCTCACCACTCTTTTTAAGTTTCATAGAAGCGTATAGGTTATTCTTTCTGCACGGCATTGGTATTCACTGGTCTCTACAAGTAGCTTGGGTAACACACATTCCAGTCACTCAGGCCTGCAGCCTATTCACTCCTGGCCTTTAACACCACAAACAGGCCTGAACGTCTATTTATACCCCTCGGCCAATTCTTGTGCCCTCTGACTTTTATCTACTGTAACCGTAGACCAGATGACTAAATGTCACATGGCATATTAATAGGGTATTTAAACCACACTGTACATCTCTTCGTTACAGCATACAAGAAAGTCAAGCACCAGTTTCTTCCCAATGTTCACAATAAAAAAAATATATATATATATTAAGGGTTCCATGAAACAGACTGCTGTTTCTCTTTGGTGATCAAATAATCTTGCGACTGTTTTCAATCCATTAAGTGTGAATATTTTTGAGAGATGATGCTAATCGAAACTATTGCTTTTAACCTATATTATTCAAGCTGCAGTGTCATGAGTATGTGCAAACATTGCATCATGATAAACTCTGTCCTTTCACTGAAAGGATTCCTGTTCAAACCAGATGCAGCAATCAAACCCAGCTCTGTCTTAAAGCCTAAATTTCTCAACAAAAAAAACCCTCTCCAGCTGAATATTGCATCATTGTGTTATTCATCTTTCTTCCTCAGTTTGAACTGATTAAGTATTAAGGCCTTCATGACTCTAATCAAGTGTGCTCGATGTAAGGAGATCAACAGCAGAATTAAGCACTGTCATATTGTGTACTGAATGCTATGAAGTATTGTACATTCCTCCATTTGCCACCATGGTCATACAGAGTGAATGAGTCTGTACTAATTCAAAAGATTTATGACAACTTTTATTACCTTTTTTGTATGCTTTACATAACAAACAGTGGGTCTCCAGAAATGGAGAGGACACGTCTTAATTACTTTATCAGCTGATTATTGCCACAGCCACACACAACCCGCAAACAACCACAAACTCCAGTTCCCATGAGCACCTGCACCTAAGAAACATGGCCAACTGTTCACCATGCTCCAGGTCACCTGACTTTTCACCTGACACCCAAAGACTTTATATTATTTCAGTGTCCCTCAGTCTAGGTGCGAAGCATTAGTTTGCCATTTAGTGTGGCTAGTGCCAAGCCTTTGTTTACTGTGATTGCTATTCCGTGTACGACCCTGTTTGTTTCTGTTCTGGCTCTCATCATTCTGCCTTTGATGTTCTGTTGAAACCATGCTGCTTTATGAACTTTGCCTGTTTACTGGATTTTGCCTCTGTGTCACCTGTGTTGACCTGTTTGCCCGATCGGAGAACCCATTTCTGTCTGACCACATTTTTGCCTCACGATTCTGTATCTCTGCTCGGTGTTCTATTAAAACAGTGCGAACTGCACACGGATCCTGTCTCCCCTCCTGTTTCTCACAATTATTAAACTTTTTTTGCGCTCAGGCTATGGTTTAACTGGTAGTGGTATGAGAAGTGACATTGCAACATAAATTATTTGCTCTGGTCTCAATGGCAATTTCAAGGGTTGCCAGTTCAGTGTAATGTAATGTAATTCCCGGAGAAACCATATTATAACTGCTTTGTTTAAATATTTAATATCACTTGAAGTATAAGAATGTGTTTGGCCATGATACCTTCTGTTTTAATTTAAAAGCAGAAAGATCATTTGACCTGGGGCTGATTTAGGGCTAATTGACCATTGGACTCTAATTACATGAAAAATATAAATCATAGTATAGCATAATGGTGTTAATAATAATGATGATGTAATAGAGATGCCAAAACTGAAGACTTATTGTTGGTTCATCTGATTCTAGGTAGCTGTTAGGATGGAAAGAATAACACATAAATCCAAGTGTACTGTCCCCATATTGGGTGGTATGGTGGTTCAGCCTCCAGAGGCTCCTATTTGTTTTTAAGCTTTCATATATATTCGCTCTGTGATCTCGTGGGTTTCATCTGGGTTCTGCATTTTCCTCCCACCACGAAAAAACACACAGGTAGGTGGATTGACTGCTTTAAATTGCCCCTAGGTGTGAATGAATGTTTGAATGTGTGTGTTTGAATGTTCGCATGGCTCCGGATCCACAATAACCAATATAAAACGGTTAATGATAGTGAGTGAAGATAAACAAAGGTTCCCATTATTAACACCCATGAAAAAAATGGTGCAATCTCAATTCCAAAATACCAGTTTAGCCCATAATTTCGATTGTAATTTTGGATGATGCACTATATGGCCAAAAGTTTATAGACACCTGACATTCATACTCGTATGTGCTTTATGAGCATCTCATTCCAGATCGAGTCCCCATTTACTGTTAGAATAACCTCCATTCTTCTAGGAAAGATGTCCACTAGATTTTGGAGCTTGGCGGTGCTCATTCAGCCACAAAAGCATTAGTAAGGACAGACCGTGACGATGGGTGAGGAGGTCTGGGGTGCAGTCAACATTCCAGTTCATCCCGTTGGTCTTCAGTGGGTTTGAGGTCAGGGGTCTGTGCAGGTCACTTGATTCCTTCCGCTACAACCTAGGTGTAGTGTCATTGTCATACTGGAATATGTTTTAGCCCAGGCATGCCCAATCTTATAATATCCGGAAAGGGCCGGTGTGGGTGCAGGTTTTCGTTCCAACCAAGCAGGAGTCTCACCTGAACCTATTGAAAGCTT
>JAQMCW010000035.1:5724729-5735158 GCA_030068335.1 Chrysichthys cranchii
AAGACAAACGTGTCTGCGTGTGTGTGTGTGTGTGTGTGTGTGTGTGTGTGTGTGTGTGTGTGTGTGTGTGTGTGTGTGTTGCTTCTTACAATACAGTAAATCATGCTTCACATTTCCAGTACTTGTTGTTGGGGAAGCATCATACATTTTTTTTGGTGCTGATAGAGATGCACATGAAATACCAGCCTCCAAATTCATACTTGTACTTCACAGAGGCACAGTGTAAGGCTAGGCATGAGTCAGTGTGAAAGTGAGTGTTTCTTGTGCCACAGGCCTTCCTGTGTGGCGGTACACTGGAAGCATGGGGGATATCGTCAGCTTGTAAAACTTTAGGAGCGTCTAACCTCAGCCAGCCTTTATATCCTGTCGAGAGCCCTGCGAACCTGAACGAGGTGGGGACGTCTTTGCTTAGCCCTCAATCTGACTAAAAGGGTCTCAATGTGGATGTTTTGGGTTTTCATTTCAGAAGCGGGCCTTTTTGAGCTATACGTCTGCATTCAGACCTTAACTAGCACTGCTTTGCCAGTTGCAGACTGAGGGATATCTTCTTTACGGACAGTCCAGTGCCACTGGCTGAATGCTTGGTATACCCACACACTTTAATGGTGTAATGAATGTTTTGTGCACGTAAATAAACTCATAAATAATTCTGAATTATTCGGAATGCCATTTTAGGGCACATGAGAATATGACATTTTGATATAATTTGTTTTTTAAACCTGTATCCACATTTGTCCAAAGCCCTGGAGGGAAATCTTACTCTGAGGCAATACTTAATTCAAGAAGTGAGTGTATACATGTTCATTAAGATGACGCAAGAATAAACGACAATTACTGAAATTTAGACTCAGGGCTGTTGACTGTTGACTTTATTAACCTATTAACTCTCAAACTCAGGCACGCAGACGGAGGCATGAAATAAGTAACTGATTAATTATCGGGTTTCATATCCAGTTATTGTGTGCCAGCTCATTTTTCCTGAGTTCAAATTAAAATGACAATCACTGCTAGGATTATTCATGATAGCCAGCCTCAATATATTCACAGTATATTTGGCTCCATCTTTGCTATGTCTTCTCATTTGTACATCACCATATTAATCCAAACTGTATTTTTTTCCCCGCTACTGTTGAAAGCTTACTCACCAATTCTGAATATGGTCCTTGGGGTCCATTCTTCAATCTGTTCTCGGGTTGCAGCACCGACATGTTGAGTTTCACTGACAGCTTTTTCATTGTAATCACCCACACTATTATTTTTCCATTGTATTGTTCTGCATTTGTTCTTTTGAGATGGTTTTACCCCTGCTGTTTAAAAAGAGCCTAACAAATAGTACAGGCATCAATTACTGTATTAGATTTTATTCTTCACAAGTATGCTATGCTTTGGGTTTAGCTCATGTTTTAGAGATACTAATAGGAAGTGAGTGAGTCAGTGTGTGTGTGTGTGTGTGTGTGTGTGTGTGTGTGTGTGTGTGTGTGTGTGCGCATGTGTGTGCGCGTGTGTGCGTGCGTGCGTGTCCGTCCGTCCAGTGGCAGCTTTCATAACTTCAGTCTCTCTCAATTTTTTTCCCTTCGTCTCTCTCTGACTCTTGGCATTTTGCATGTGGTTTGGCAGCGAAACAAACACTGGAGCAGTAATATTTGGTGCACTTAACATAGCTCAACAGAAGTGTTCGACTGAACTCAAGAATTTGCTTTTTGTTTGTGTCACTTTGGTACTTGGATAGAGTTTTGCATGCTCTGCTTCCCTTCAGCAATTCACTGTAAATGTTCCATTCGATAATCCATCTCCTTCAATCTAACTGTAGCATGGAGTGTGCGCCTGATTGTTGGCAGCCATGTTGACTTGTCAAAAATCAGCTCTCGCTGATTCTGCAACCTTTCACCACACAAGCCAGAAGACAAAATAAACTCTCCCAGTGAGGCATGTTAAATCGAGTTAAGGTTTTAGCATTTCATCTGGCGTTCGCGTCTTGTGCGGCAGGTTAGCTATCCTGTAGAAACGTGGTGATCAGATGTTTCTGGCAAAGCTGCAGTGTCTGTGGTGCTTCTGCGTGTGGGCTCTTTAGAGAAAATATGCTGAGCCCTAATGGTACTGCTCCAGCATGCTGCTCATCGTCTCTCAACGACACAGCAATGCACATACACATTGAACACACATGCGCACGCGCAAGCACACACACACACACATACACACACATACACACACACACCCTCGGCTTGTCTTGTTTTGTTTGTGTTAAATTGGGTGGCCCGCAGTTTCACTCTGTGAACTTCATGTCCACATGCCTCAGGCATTTATCTTTCTAAATGAAAAGGAAATCACCTTTAATCTTGAACAAATGTTCATTTTCCTTCATTAAAACAGAATTAAAAAAGATTATAAAAAGTAAGTTCAAACCATTCCTTTAAATGTTGGTCTTTATATGAACATGTAAAAGCTGGTTTCAAAGGGCTTTACAGAGAATTTGAATTCAGGAAGCGGATTAAACTAAAATGAAACGTTAATTCATTCAATCATTCCTCTTGATTAAGCACTTTATCAGGGTCATGCTGAATCACAGGAACAATGGGCATGAACTAGGATAGGAGGCCAGACGGTTGCAGGCCACCACACGTCCATTCACTCGTAGGTATAGGCATGTAACGAAACGTGAGACAATCAATTACAGTATTAATTTATAACGATTCAAGTCGAGGAAATATATGGACCATAGTTTTTACTAGGCTGTGTAATCTCATCGTTTTTCCAAACTGTAATTGGATTGTTTCAAGGGCAGAGGGTGCACTACAGTACAATCGAGCAAATTTGCAGAACATCACTGTAAGCAACAGTGACGCAGCACAAATGCTACAAAAACACACAAACACACACAAAAAAACTGATTTAAAATGGGAAAGAGCTTTTGTGCGCTTGAGAGACTGCTGAAAGCAAAAGGAAAGAGAAGCAAATGGAGGAAGCTGAAGTGGACTACAGCCTTCATAAACGTTCATCAGTGTTTATTAAGAAAAGGCGTATTTGTTATTAACTTTTTTTATTTTTAATAGGAATATTTTACTTACACCATTATATTTTACTCCAACCTTTATGAATGTTTGTAAATAATTACTGTTGGTTATTGAGAAAATTTAACAAAAAGAATGGTTTAAATTGATTTTTAAAAAAAAGGAAAACAAATGTTGCATTTTTTTGTTAATAAAATATTTCTTCATTTCATTTTTTTTTAAAGATATCCTGGGAAAATCTAATCGTGGACCCAATACAGTATTATGAATCAAATCAAATCATGCATTGGGTGAATCATGACATGCCTACCTACGCACAATATAGAGTAGACAGTCCACCTAGTAGTATGCTTTTGGGAGGTGGGCGGAAACTGGAGAACCTATATGAAGACATGTAGAACAGGCAATAATTGAGTTTTTTAAATAGAACTGGGGAGTCTGGAGCTGCACCACGTTTAACTGCGTTACTTACAGATTTTGCTTTTGAAGTTATACATTTATACGCAAGAAAAAGTTGCAGTTATTCACAGTAATCTCTGCTCAAAGGAATCCCTACTTTAACCCTATAGCGCTTATTTCATTTGTAGCCATTGATAGGAAAACAGCTGTCTCCACTTTGGATACCGAGTCAAGGATACAATATCGAATATCTCTTTATTTTCAACAGTAATCAATAAGGGGGAAAATCTTGTATGCATGACTTCTTATTTTAACTGCGGTCATGCAGATCTTTTCTGACCTGCTCCCAAAGTAGTACCATTTTGGTCTTGGTGTTGAAGCAAGTTTCCTCGACTCTGCAGGAACTTGTTGGAGCTTGAAAATGCACACTGATGCCAGAGAAGGGCTCTAACACCTACATTCTCACGTGCGTATTTGAATTCAAAGGCTCATGGAGTCTGATGATTCTTTTTGCATTAAAATGACCCATGTTTCTGACCCATCATACACTCTGTTTAAAAGTTCATTTGAAAGCTCTGTTGCTCAGTCCTTTAATCTCATTTTCTCTCCGTACTGTACATTTCTAGGGGCTGGTTTGAATCACGCAGAACCATCTAATTACTCCAAACCAAAAATAGCTTTGAAAATGCTCAAACAGAGCAAATGCCAAAACAATGTAATGCTACCATTCACCGTATAACTTTCTGTTGTCTTTCTCTCATTTGGCACACTAGCTCATTGAAATCCAGTCACAGCATGATTATATTTAATTGTTTTCTAGTTTTATGGCTTTTGGATTAAATTATGTACATGCAAACATTGCAGTTTGTTTTGCTATTCTCTCTCTCTCTCTCTCTCTCTGTCTGTGTCTCTCTCGCTTGTTCTCTCTCTCTCTCCCCCTTTTCTCTCATATGTGACCAATTAGAGGATAGGAATAGTAAAAAGAAACAAAAGCTTTGTTTTCTCTCTCTCTGCCTTCTTGGGATTCCGACGGCTTTACAGCGACCTCAGCCATCAGATCCCTCTGATCATAGAGACCCTGGAGATAGATAGATAGATGAAGGGCCCCATCTTTGCCCTTCCTCCATCACTCGCTCTTCTCTTTCACCACGGATGCCTTAATGATGTCTGCAGAGATACAAGAGTCCATTCAGCTGTGGTGCGATGGCCATTTGCTGCTTTTTGCTTCTGTGGTTGTGGTGAATGTGGTGATCAGTATGCGATATTGAGCTGCTGGAAGGAGACACGTGCATCTGTCTGTATTGCTGCAAATAGAGAGCATGACATGCAATTTGCATCCTTATACTCTTCTTTATTTTGATCAGTAAGATCTGAATTTGGGAAGACAGAGCAAAGCTTTTAATTAATTCCTTTTTTGTCAGCTTTTAAGCTATTTATAAGCTCATCCACAGGCAACGCCACTGTAGGTAGCGCATGCTGCTGGAATTTGGTTTCCTGGTGCTGTGGTTAAAGTTCATTCAAATTTAACCCAGTTTCAACGCACAACCAGGACGATGAGCCGATATGATGACCGAAGCCAGAAACATTTTGTGAGATTCAGATCTACCATTATGAATGATCTGTGTTTTGAACACTTTTAGTTGATGTGGCACTGCTTCAACTTTGTGATAAAAGCACTCATCATCCTAACAGTGCTCCTACCTTAGCAGTGACTGAAGCACAAAATCCCCTAAACATGCTCTCAGACTGAATCTTCTCTATTCAGAAATAAGACAAACAGCCATTCACATTGACATTCACACCTGTGGGCAATTTGACCTAATCTGCATGTCTTTGTAGTGTGGGAGGAAACCGGAGCACCCAGAGGAAACCCACACAGGCACAGAGACAAAATGTAAACTCTGTACAGAAAGGCCCCAGATGACTGCGAGGTTTGAACCCAGAACTTTCTTGCTGTGAGGCAACAGTGCTAACCACAGCACCACTGTTTGAAGAAAGTGAGGCTTGTGCAGTGCATTTATATTCAGTGATACTTCACGTGAGCTAGGGAACTCTGCGTGAACCAGGGAACTCTACCTTATACACTATTATTTAAAGAGTTTGTCATAAACAGCATTATCACAGCCAGCATTTAAAATGTATGTCCTGCCTCTTCCCCCATGATTTCAGACCTGTGCAGATGTGTTTGTGTGATATCAGTATTTTGGCAGGGCCTGCAAGGTTTATGGTGACATCATGTGAAATGAAAACGATGATGTGGAGGCTCACTGAGACATGACTGTTTTCTGGCGGAACACCAGATTATATCATGTTACCATATAAAGTATAAAGAACTACAGGACCTGAGGATACCACCACACCAAGACGCTCGGTCATGTGTTCAGGGAAAGAGTAAAGTGAAACTCATTAGGTGCTTAGTAGAACATAATCAGTGTTTTCTTGTTTGTTTGTTTGTCTGTTTGTAGGTGTTCAACGTAGTTATGCCAATGACCATGAAAATGAGTGGGCATCAGAACAGAAAGTCAAAAGTGAAGCTAAAATGTCTCTTGAGGCTGCCTAGTGGCTGGCAGCAGTATGATTTTTAACCCTGCCCACTTCAATGTTCATCCATGGGATCCAGGGTAAATTTCTATTTTAAGTTACATCTCTAGGGATTATTTTCAGAAATAGCGCTTTGTTGATTTTCAAACTCAGTTAACCTTAATCTCTGCCTCACGAATAATTAAATTATATAAATAAGTATAACATATATAAATATTCGTCTTCTGCCGCTTAATCCTGTTCAGGGTCGCGGGGAGAACCCAGCTGACATCGGGTGAGAGGTGGGACACACCCTGGGTGGGTCGCCAATACACCGCAGGGCAACACACAGAGACAGACAAACATTTCACACTCACATTCACACCTACGGGCAATTTAGAGCAGCCAATTAGCCTAATCCCCACTGTGCATGTCTTTGGACTGTGGGAGGAAAGCGGAGTAACCAGTGGAAACCCATGCAAACACGGGGAGAACATGCAAACTCCGCACAGAAAGGCACCTGTGCCGAACCCGGGGCTCGAACCCAGGACCTTGCTGTGAGGCGACAGTGCTAACCATTCAGCCACCGTGCCGCCCATATATATAAATATTTATAAAATAAATGATAAATAAAGGGGCGTGGTTAATAATGTGATTGACAGGCTTTGACCATGACAGTCAAGCCTCACGAACATGCACACACTTTCCAACAAGCACTTGAAGCTCTGGACAGTTCCGTAGCAAAGCCATGTCTTGTTTTGGCGTAAATCGTTCTACCAGATCCTCAGTGAGGACTTCACAGTTTTTCCAGTATGTTGCTCATGTTGACGTTTAAGCTAGCTCGTTGTACTGATATTATAACTACCAAACCAACATGATTGATTAAAGTGGTGACATAATCAAAGGTAGCTCGATTTCATAATAATTTATTGACCGTATGACCTTAGCGAGCACTTGATATGTCTTGGTAAGGTTAGCCAGTTATTTTGTTTTAAACAAACTGCACTGACAGAACGGGTGGAGAATAAATGAGCACTTAATTTATTGCAGGTGTCAGAGCCAGATGAAAATCACAGAGAGCAGGGATTTTTTCTTTCTTTAAAAAATTGTTTGTGTCGAGTCTAAATCCCGACTACTGTTCAGCAGTATATTTTCAGTTACATTAGCTACTTAAACTTCCATTAGTTGTCAGCTTGCTACCAAATGGTAGCTCAGTCATTCATGACTCCAAGCTCGAAAATCTTTTCCTGACAGCGGTTGTAATTATTAATGCTGTACTTACCACTTTCAGTTTGCCAATTTATGTTGCACTTGAGGGAATTCACCTTGGACACACACGTAGACGCACACATATGTTTTATGTGAAATATCTTTAAATGGATGGTGTGTCACAATAGATCATAACTAGACTAACCTGGCTCTAACACTACAGAGCCAATAGAGGCTGATCAGTCTGCTAAGTTGATGACAATACTTTGGATTAACTCTGAACTTTCAGTCCATATTAAACCTCTAAGGAGAGATTTGTTTACCTCAACCTTGAAAAGGTGTTTGACTGAAACATGTGTTTTGGATTGTTTGGCTCAATCTTAGTCTTACAAGAGAGGGGTTCTAGCTGTTGCTAGGTATAGTCTGGTGCTTTTTTATTACTAAACATGAACATGAACCTCTACTTTCACAGGACGAGCCCATTTGGCTGACCTTGAGGACACTAAACACAGACTTTTTTTTATAGTCTGTTGGCAACCAATCAAAAATATCTCAATTATTCACCACATATATATTCCTTTTAAATTCATGGCAGTTGTTTTTACAAAATGGATGCTGGTGACTGTAACTTGCCCGGACTTGCAGAGAAGAGTGAATAGCCAAATAGATAGCCCCTTTCAAAATTCTGAAGCTTGTGGCTAGATAAGTGTACACTTGCTCTATCCTCATGCTGACTCTAATGTACATATCAGGCTGCCCTTTGCTCCACTCATTGTGTGGATGATCACAGGCATAGTTGAGGGGCGAAGTCAGAAATCGGTTCGGGACAAGCTGGGAAACTCATTAGTGTGCCTTGGCTGCTCCTTGGCTTCCACCCACCCCTCACAGGAGCCATCAAGTTTGGGGGGGGGGGTCACAAGACAGTCTTGCCTACGTTGACCTGGCTCTCTGACTGGGAAAGAGGATGTCAAGGCCCCCATTTTAGGGGTTAGAGTAGTGATGGATGACTGATGGCACCACTGCCATAAAACAGTGTTTGGATTGAGCTGTAGCTTGCAGAGATGTCTTTGTTTTAGTTTCCCATGTTTCCCATGGAGAGTTGTAGTGGTGAAATAATTAAATTCCTTTAACTTGTAAGTGAAGTGGGAAGACTGTGGTCTGCTTCAGTACATGCATGTTTGGTCTCCTTTTTTAATTGTAGCATTGCGTAAAGTTGATAGAACAGCACTGTTGAATTCTTGAATCTGATTCATCCTCTGTAACAGCACAACTTGGATAGTAATCCTAGTTCATTCAAATTCAAATCGCAGCTTGAAATGATTAGCATGCTTGTTGTGATTCATTATCATTTCTTAAATAACATCTACTTCACAAAATCTAAAGGCACAAATTAAAATAATATGGTCCTTTGATAAACAAAACGTATAATGACTGATGTGGTAAAGTTTTCTGTAAGGAAGCATTTAAATTTTGAAAGGTTGTGTTAAATTTGTCAAAGAAAAGTTTGAGATGTATTCTTTTATTTCAGAGATTAAATTGTAATTATAAGTCAAATGAAGCGGTATTTAATAACGGAAATTATGATACAGAAATCTCTGTTCCTTATGCCCTGATGAGTAAAGATGGGATCAAGGGATTTATGTTACAGCAAGGAGGAATATCCTTCAGCAATATTTTATATTAATAATATATTCATATGATTACGTTCCCGGTTTCACATTCCTGTCCGTAGTTGGGAATCGAGGGAATCTAGCTCACTATGCCTGATAACAACTTTCACAGTGCTGCTGAATTCTAACAGGTATATAAGTCAGGACACACTACCCTGACCTGTTATTAATTTTTCTGCAACAGCACACCCCACCTTGTTTTATTCCTTACATAATAGTTGGAATTATTAACTTGAATAATGTCAGTAAAAACTGTCAAAAAATGTATTTACGTTTCCATGCCATGGGTTGTTCCGCATACTACCATTTGCAAAACAGTGATGGTCTGGAGAAGACGAGAGAAAAGAGAAAAATGTGGCAAATGAAAGTGTAGCATGAATCAAAGAGGCCTCATAGGATAATGATTGCTTCAGCAGTGACTGTGCTTCCTTGAGGCAAAAGACTAGCCGACATCAAGACATTCCACCACATCAATTTATGATTTTTTGGATCTGGCTACAGATACAATCTACAGATACATTCATTCAAATCACTGCATGATTGCAGAACATACTGTCATGCAGCACCTTGTTCAGTTCTTTGTGTTTTATTTAAATCATATCTTAACCTTCCTTTTACTCTTGTCCTCTACGTCTTTGCACCTTTCCATGTGTTACTGAATTATATTTCTCTCAGTGAAAAACTTTCTCCACCCCATGTATTTTATCATTTTATCCATCACTTGTTTTCATTATCCATTGCTCTTTTGCGCACACACTTGCTTTCCTCATTCCACACGTATATGCACAAACCATTTGTTACCGGCCTCTTGAGGTTTGATAAAGCGGTCTGTGCCTCAGGGACAGGAGGCATGACGGCTGTAGAGATGACTAAGAGAGATGAATAGAAGAAGAACTCCAAGGAGTGGAGGTTTTCTGTAGCCTGTCAGCAGTCGCTGCTCCTTTCAGAGACTGTATGCGAAGAGGCTTAAGCCATCAAGCAACTTTTCCAGATGTGCAGAATCAAACGCACTGTTGCGCACACAGCCCGCAGGAACGTTTAGAGAGCCAGAGAGACTCTTAACTCTCTCAACAGCCATAAGGGACCTGGACTAGGTTAGACTTGAAGCTCATCATAGCAATGAAAGTGCACTTTGGTTCACGTTACCTAAAAAAAGGAAACCACCACTGTGTCAATGCACTACGACCAAACTCGAGGTACAGTGATGGTTAGTTCTGGCCGTGCTTATATTCTGTGATGATAAGTAGTTCTTGGTTCTTAATTACCTGCAGCCTTCCCATCAGTGAGGCAAGGGGTACAGAGTAGACTTTACATTACAGTGCATTACATTTACAGGCATTTAGCAGATGCTCTTATCCAGAACGACGTACAACAAGTTTTATTCAGTCTATGGCAGTCTGTGACATAATCTGTAAAAATGGGATTTTGTCCTTAACAGGTAAATTCGAGCAATGCCCAATATTAGGATTTCAAGACATTAACCCATTAACTGCCAAATTTTTCTTCTGAAAATTTTCATGTATTTCTACTCATTTACATCCAAATCGTAACAAAAACATCTACTTTCAAGAAATATGACTGTTAATTTTTTTGAAATTTCAATTTTTAGTCAAAGTCCCAAAT
>JAQMCW010000035.1:5828422-5842170 GCA_030068335.1 Chrysichthys cranchii
TGGATTTTTACAACATTATTGTTGAAATACACAGTCCTGAAAAAGGGACGTTTCTTTTTTTGCTGAGTATATATACACACACATATACACATATATTAGTTAAAAAAAAATAACAATGTATTTCAAACAGTTTTTTTTTTTTTTTTTTTTCTTTTCCTTTTTTAATTAGTATAGACTTTGGAAGATGGAGATGTGCCAAAATGGCATTTGTTGCATCTATAGCAATGAGTGCAAACAATGCTTCTGTTAAATAAAGGATATGTAACTGGAAGAGATTTAAAGGAAACATTGTTTGCACTGTTTCTTATAGCAAATGTTTTAGCTAATGCTGCATTCGACTCCAGGTCTCAACTTGTATTTCTCAAACTCCAAACAGTAAAAACACCACCTCAACTTGAAATTCCTACTTGTCAACATAGGGTAGTCCTCTTCATTATGAGTCCCTTCCCCATTTATGTAGTGACGTCAAATCAACATGGCTGCTCAAAGCATCAGCAGTAAACATTGTAGCAATTCTTGCCTTTAAGTAAGTTAAGTTGTGCTGTATGAACAAGTACTTGCTTTAGATCAATGAACAAGCATGTTCGCTTATTAAATATAAAACATTGACTATACAGATTACTGTTTGCAGAAGAAAATATACATCACTTTTCATTGTTAGCTGGCTGACTCATTGCTATGAGGCTGTAGGGTGCAGTTATCAAGTTACAAATGTTTTGCTTTGTATAGGTTTAAAATCTTGAATAGCATTTATAGATTTATTTTAATGGAACAAAAACATGTATTTAAACATGCACAACCAGAATTTAAAGTATCTTGATAAACAACATTAAAATATTAATTTGAATTAACCAAAAAATTGTGAAAATCGCCCAGCACTACCGGACATGCATTGCAGAGAAGCAGAGCTTTTAGTATATTTGCTACCATAATTAACATAGTTTGGTTCTAAGTACCAGCTTCACATTCTTTTTTGCATTTGCTAGGTAATGTTTGCCTTTTCAAGTGCTACTATTGTTTTTTTTTATGTTAGACCCTGTCATACATGGGCATGTATTTAAAATATAGGTGCAAAAGAATTTTTCATAAATCAGAAAGTTTGGGTTCTTTTGGACATGCGCTGGTTGTAAAGAAAAGAAAAAAAGAACTACAACCTGAGTTATAGATATGAAAATTTGAAAGATCTGAGGTACCTTAATGTGGAGAGATGGAGGGCTAAAGCCCAAAGGTGTATTTATTTATGGCAATGTTCAGCATGCCATGAATGGGCAAATGTACAACTGAGGACCTTAAATTTTAGAATATCGAGACGTCTTATACTAGACAACAATCCCTGAAAAATGCATGCCTCTAGCATGAGTAGTTGAAAAATAATGATATATGGAACTTTTTTCTGTAGCACTCGTTTTTACAATCCACACCCCCATTTTAAAGCCTCTAGGTGCATTCGAAAAAGGGAAAATGCTGTTCTCAGGAGAATTTCTAACAATACAGTGAGGCATCAAGGACTGTTCCAAACTAATCAAACTCTTAAGATCCCTTTGAACTGCCCCCAATTAAAGGCATCACTGATGTCCTTGATGCTGCCTTTTATCCACAAATCTCCCTCAAGCATTGGGGGGAAAAAAACAATGCTGGGCTGAGCTTCACAGAAAAGTTCATTCACATACAAATAAACATTTTTGGGGCTTTTTTCACTTATATTTTTTAAATGTAACCAAGAAATAAACATTGTAATATCTTACAACGCTGTGACTGTAGCCGAATAAATGTTTGATATTATTTGTGAGGCATCTGTTATCCAACTAGCTAATGTTATGGATTAATTACACAGTTTGCTGATGTTACATGCTACTGTAAATGCTATGTTAAATTGTCGTCGAAACGAGTGTTCTTACAAGGTGCCTTCGGTCAAAAGCCTTGCCTTATGAAACACCTGTCTATTGTGTCCGTGAGGTAAGAACACAACAACTTTCTGGTTCAAACCCACTCTCTACATCTTAGAAGCTAATGTAGATGCAAGCATAACATTTTGTACACTAGTTATCGGGGGTAGTATCATTTTTCAGGAATTATGAAGCAAATCTGTGATGGCCAGTTTGGGAGGCTTCTGATGGTTTCATATGGACTTTCTAAGGTACGTAGTTGTGACAGGTGTGCTTCAATGTTTAGGATTGCTAACAAATACGTTTTGTAATTTGACAGCATAGGCACATCTATTAACATCTAGCCAGATGTTTCCAATCAGTGTTTGTGATTTATGAAAATACAGAGGATGCACACATTGTCTCAGAGAAGTGTATTATGGCATAGTGTATCACAATATCAATACTGTATATGTTATCCAGCTTTATATGATAGACAGTAATGTAGTCAATCTTGATTTTTAAAATCTTGGCGGTGAGGTAACTGCATGATCATACAGAGAAATTAACTGTGAAATTGTGACCATTGTAACAACCCTAGCTGTTGCATGATGATAATTAGCAGAAAATAATTTATTTACTCAAGAGTAAGTATTAATTTGAAGCAGCTCATATTATATAATTTGAATTTTTCTTTTTTATGCATATCGCCTTTTGGGTGTATTTTACACCCCACTTCTGTGAGTTCACCTGGTCTTTATTTTACAGATCTGTCTGTGTGCTTTTGTTCATCTCGTTAGTTCATCATGGTGTTGGTGCAGTCAGGTTTTCCAGCTGTGTTTGAGGACTTTGCCTTGTCTTTCATCCCAATTGTCCTCTCTGTTTGGGTTTCTCCCCAAGGCCTATGGCAAGTGTTGGTGTGTGTTTGCTTGCGATGCCTGCTCTTCTGAAAAGGTGGAAAGTGCCAAAACCAACTGTTACATTCCTGCACCGAGAACAAGGAGTAGCTTTTGTATTTTTGGATTGGCTCCAGTGGTTCTTCACTTTGCAGTCCCACAAGAACTGAGTGAAATTTGACACCAAATATGTCTGACTTGAGTTGGTGTTCAGGCTTTGTAAGGTGAGCATGCATAAATGTGTAAGCAAACCCAGTTCATTTAGTGAAGTGACGGGCATAAATAAACAGGTCCTAATCACATGACCTTCAGTTAAAGTGGAGTGGAAAGTTCTTTTCTTTTTAAAAAAAAAATGTTTTTTATGTCAAGTGTAACTCAAACTGCTGCACAGATATGCAGAAATACCTGTGGATTTTAAACTCATTAATGTCTTCTACTTCTAATGTTAAAAAAAACCCCAGCTTGACAGTTTTGGGAGTTGTGAGATGTACATTATTTATTTCAGTGCAGACAATTATATCTGTTTTAATTCAACAATCTTGAATGCCTAATTGTACCTTTTGTACATTTTTGCTATCTAGTAAACCAGCAAGAGAATTTTTGTTGTGTTTAACGGTGTCTGGGTCCTACTAGGTCAGTTGTTAATCATTATTAGGAGAGTAGTACAACTATTTAAATGATTTGTTTTAATGCGTCACTTTAAAAAGCATTTAAAAAGACTTGCAAGTTGATTATCTGATGTTATATCTGACTAAGCGAAACCTTTAAAATAGTTCTTCCCGATATCCTCATCATTCACAAATTAACAGCAAGCATATTCCTGATTCTGAACAAAGTTCCTCACATTGATCAGAGGCTATTAAATCCACTTTTATTGTAACTTATTTCCGATTCTGCGGTATCCTTGGACATCGATGCGCTGCATTAAGAGTCGTAATTGTATCATGTTGCGTATAATCATGCCACCTAGTATGCTGAGTTTGTTTTATTCTTTTGCAAAACACATTTTAATCACACGGTGTAATAATACATCACCGCTATCCTAGTTCACATCATCCAGCCTCAACTTTTCTGGGTATTATTTATTTAAATATATCTGAAATTAGTAAAACAGGCAAAAACGCCACATAAATGTTTGATTAGTAATTTTGCCCATGTGGCAGGGTGGCATGAACTGAATGCACCAACATGTAGTGGTTCACAGTGTTTTACATGTTGCTGCAGAGTTTACTGGTGGGGGAGAAAAGGAAGAAAATAAAAAAAAAACCCAGACATTGTCTTTCATGTAACCTGCTTTTGCATATGAGTTGATGCTGGTAAAAATAGACTTGGAGTTTGCCTGGGGCCCTTTGAATGAGTTTTGTTTTATTTAAATTTCTCGACTATATAATTCGCAGTAAAGGAAGTCTGATTGGAGGTGTAGGAAAGATGCTCTGTTAGTGGCTGAGAGAAAGGTGCTTGTTCTCAACTCCATTCAACAAGCTGAACAGAAAGCCTGTCTGAGTGAGCCTAATGGACTTTGGCAGCACTGTGGGTTCCTGCTCACTGATGCCTGTCTGTAACCAGGTCCGTGTGTGTGTGTCTATGAGCACAGCACACAGCCTAAAGACGCTTTGTCCTTCAGAGCAGAGCTAGCAGCAGGACGTAGGCAACAGGTGAGCAGCGCTGATCCTAAACCCAAAAGTTCTCCTTGACCACTCGGGTGGAGTTCCTCTGTTGGCCCTCTGTTCTTTTTGGATTCCCTTTGAAAGAGCTTCTGAAGTTAGTGCGCATGCCAAGTACATGGTTAAACCTTGCTGAACTGCTCTGATGACAGACATGCACATTCACACCCAATGGTGCTGTACTGTAAATGCTCCAGGCAGTTTTCTGACTGTGAGTGTGTTTACATAGACACCATTATCTGATTTTGGTCAACATCACATAAAATATTTTGAGCAATATCACAATTCAGCTAATTAATATAAAACAAAAACAGAAAACTGTCTACATGAGTCTCACAATAATCAGATCATCGAACAAAAATAAAGAGGAGAGTGTTTCTTAGCATGGAGTTGCGTATTGGAAAAAGGCTGTTAAGTAAGGGGGGAGAAACGCAACAGATTGTGATGATATAGCAAAGTTATTAACAATGCAGGGATGTAATCTGGCCAGATACCGAGCAGAGTTATTAATACCACCCTGAGGTTGATTATTTTCCAATAATAACATGATTTATTACTCTTATACCACAGCAATTTGCCAAATATAAACGTTTTAATTGTCATGCACTTTTAATGCACCTTTTAAAGTCATATTTAAGATTGTCGAACGGCCACAAGACAAGCCATTTCTTGTCATTTACTTATAGCAACAACTCATCATTGAGTGTTATTGTTTTGCACAATTTCTGCTAAGTGCATTAATCTGGATGATGGTTGTCATTATTGTCTGAACTGCTGTTACAGAAAATTAATCAATGCCTTCTGACCAGTCAGGTACAAGAATTCAACAGCACTGTGGTATAAACTTAATTATAAGTTTACATAATCACCAAATAACAGGGTGAGTTTGAAACTCTTACACCCAACTGGCCGCTATTAGTCACAGCAATTGTGAAAGTTTTAAAAGAGACAGTGGTGGAGCCCAGCCATATGTTTAACATTTCCATGCTGCTGTACAGAGACAAATCTGTCCCTGAATAGTTAAGCTGAAATCATGAAACGTTTTACAGTTTGACATGAGCACCTGCTGGACAGGGAAGCTTTAGCTCTGACCTGCCATGGTGGAGATCACTTTTAATCCTCCAGAAGTACAAAAGGTCAAACACGAGAACAAAGGCAGTTGTGTAGCTGCTGCATACTTGAACATAACCCTGGGCTTACTGTCCAACCACCACTGCTTTTCAGTTCTGTTCTGCAAGAAAACATTTTTTTTTATATAAGTAAATACTCACTACTGTATTACTTTTCAGTTAATTTAGTGTTGAATCATTTGCACTCCTTATTAGTGCAGTTAATTATCGCATGCTCTCTCTTTCTGTCAAAAACAGGTGATGTTTTGAGAGGCTTGTGGAAAAGTGCTCCTTTCCTCAGTAAAATCCCTGCAGATCTGCCCCCCTGTGAAGGCCTTTCATCCTGTCAGCTGGCATCACCACCACATGCCTGAACCAGGGCAGAGGGTCACCAGGACACAGAAAGGACACACATTCCCAACAGTTCTTACTCATTACTTGGACATGTCCACAAAAATAATCTTTAAAGCAAAGCAGACTCTGTTATTTTATGTACGAGGGAGAGTGAAAAAGTAAATGCAAAGTTCATCGAAGTAACAACGAGAAACTGAACATATCAGTTTTCCACATAGTTCATGCAAGATGATGCATTTGCTGAATCATTCATCTAGCTTCTCTATTCCCACAGAGAAGTTGTTTTTCGGCTGCCAGGGTTAGCCAGGTGAGCACCGCTTCCTTTACTTGATCATCCAAGGTGACTGAAGATGTGATTATCGCTCAGCATGAAATCTGGGCTGTAAGAAGGATGTGGAAGATGTTGGGACCTGAGCTGATACACCGTCTGTACTGTCGCTGCTGCTGTATGAGGACATGCATTGTCATGGTGCAGCAAGACTGTTTTGGGCTGCATTCCTCTTCTTTGGCTGTGAATTGCAGGTTTAAGTTTATTTCGCAGCAATGCACAGTCATTTGGACTGTTCACTGTTTGTCCATGCGCCTGGAAATGCACCAGAACAGGAACCTTCATGTTCCTTCATCTTCATGATCCCTCATTTTCTTGATGGAGAGCTGACTTTTGAATTCCTTGTTCGCTGGAGAAGATGGATGTGTCCACTCCATGCTTTGTCTTTGGCTCTCCAGGTTATTGCCTAATTTAAAAAAAATTCCTTTACTTTTTGATCGTCTCTTGTATTTAGACAGTTAGGCCAAGTTTGGTACAGTTTGGGATAATGGATTGTACCACTGACAGATCCAGGGATTCAATTTTTCATACTTTGTCTCCCATTTATGCTTCATCATTGTGTCCTTGGCACAGCTGAGTGGAGCAGATGAAGACATGTGTATCTTTGTCTGTACTTTTGTCTGTGTTTCTTGCCTTTATGTAGGAAAAGATCAATAGTTTAAAGGTTTTCATGCCTTTCCAGTCTACAGCACCTCTTCCTTTCAGGGTTTTCATTGCTGTAGGAAAAATACCAGATATGTCCCAATCCAAACGTTTGCTCTTTGCTTGCAGACTCATCAAAGGCTATGTTCACATTTGCACAGTTCTTCAGAGTGGACCTGTATCTTGTTGGTGCCCAGTCGTAACTGCAAGTGTCTTATGTGTCTTTAAAAAGAATGCAGTTGTACGTTGCACACATCAGTTTCTAGGGCAGTTGTTTCCAGTGTGACTCGATTTCAGTAGCTCCTTCAAGTTTTTTTTTTTGTATTGTTTCCCCAAATATCAAGTAAATCATGAGGTCCCCATTCTTCCAGTGAGTAAAGTGACTGCTGTTGTCCTCCCTAGCTGTTTTGCCATATTAGTGACATTGGATGATGACCTTGATAAGTGATAAGTGCCTGAGCATTAAAGTGCATTTGGGGGGGGGGGGGGGGGGGTTGAATTCCTATGTGACCCTTCTCATTCATATCGTGTGGTCAAATTATTGTATATCTGATCGAGGACCACATACGAAAGGGCTATGGTCTGATTTTCAAGAGATTTCACAGTGCTGAAATAAAACCAGCTCTGTGTCACATTAAGGCAGAAAGACAGGTTTGTGTCATATGAACGTAGCATAACAGTGCCGGGCTGTTTTCTTTGTTTAGTGTTACTGCTCAGAACCAGTGAAAGATAAGATCTTTGAGCGTTTGGACATCTGTCTCTCTAGACATGATCTCACTCTTCATTTACCATTTAAATAACAGGACCACCCTGTCCCCACTAAAAGATTTACTGCCGCTCTGTTTGTGGCTAGACTAATGTGAAAAGGTGCTTAAAACAATAAGGGTAGTCCTGCTGAACTGAAATGTAGCCAGCGCTTAGTATATTTTTTTTGGCAGGAAACATCAGCCTTAACAAGCCCACAGACAGTTGGATTGCATTGTTCTAGTCACATCCAGCAGACTCACTTGATTTGAGCTGCACTTTGTTTTTGTAAAATATCGTCGTCCCCCCAATCTGCATCGGAACCTAAACCATGAAATCTGAACTGCCATTTATCTTACTCTTCATTTCCCTGAAACTGTTAGCTTAAGCACTGTTCTTGCAGTTTAAGCACTTTCATGTGAAGCCTAATGAGGTTAAAAAACTCAGAGCAAAGTGCATCACGAGCTGCATTCTGGCTGCAGATGTGTCAGGCCCATTGGTGTGCGCCTGGCAGGGTCGTCCCAGCATGAAGGAGACCGGGCACAAAAGGGCAGCACTTCCTGGCACAGCTCTCACCATCTGTGGGTGTTATGGGTTGGAGCGGCTTTGAGGGCTTGAAAAGCTGGCCATCCTGAGCGCCAGAACAGCCAGCCCATGAGCCATAAAGGCATGCAAACTGGACATACTCCTATAAATGAGCTTAATTTAAAACACACTGCAGAATTCTTTTCTTTTTTTGCCTTTTCAGTTCACCTGCTTCTGTTTTTTGACTTGCTGTTTGACCACGTGTCAGACTGGGAGGTTTGTGGGTTTTTTTTCCCCCATTGTTGACCTAAGAGATGTGTTGAATTTTAGTAATTGTACCAAAAATGTCTTATGAAAAATGTCTAAATCTAAAATGACTCATGGTGCGCACATGGTAGAAAAAAGTATGTACTTATTTAATACAGTACTTTCTGTTGGTATCTGTGGTTCATTTCAAGCTCGAGTAACAGAGATCAGCCTCCTGGGTCACACCGGGTTCAAACTACACCAGAAGTGCTAGAATCTTGCCTCAAATTTATTTGAGCCCAGCACAAATATCATCTGAAAACATGTTAAGAATATATTAGCTCAAACTTTACATTTAATGAGAGGAGTAGATGATAAAAAACACAAAAAATGCATAAGTATTTGTCAGTGGAATCTACAGTGGGAAGAACAGGGTTGGACTTGTATGAGTTGGGAGGTTGGAGAAACAATCTCCCCTTGACTAAATGCACAAATGTCACAACAACAGTTCCTTGGGCTTGATGGGTATGAATGTCTACTGAAGCAAATCCAAAGCAAGTAGGGATGGAGGTAAAATAGAAATAATATGCGGCTTTTTATGCATGTGGTATGTGCAACCTTGGGTAGTTTCAAGTATTTTTGATGCCCTTAATTGAAAGTTTGTTTAGCATTGCGTTTATTTTTGGCCATCATTATTGCTGGAAGGTTCCACTCTTTGACTGGCATTTAATTCTTCCCACAAAAGCCAAGTTTGTCTGTTTGTTTTATTTATTTATTTTAATTTATTTAATTTTGCATTGTCAGCATTGACTGTCTTTTTTTTTTTTTTTTTTTTTTTTTTTTTTTTTATTTAATTTTTTTTTTGTTTGTCTTCATATTTAGAAACTATTCATTAAACTTCATTAGATGCATGATATAATGCCCCCTTCCATACTATAAACATCAGTCCTTATCTGTGCAGCATTTTGTAGCTAGTGTTTGCTCCCCCTCCCATTTTTTACAGTCTGATGTGGAATCCGATTGGGAGTTTCTGGATAATTGTATCCCAGTCTAGCTGGTAATGGTGCAATACCTCTCTGGGTAGATGTATGTGCTTCAGGAATGTCAAACAGAGCTTTTTACCATCAATCCCTCCCGTCCTGCACTTTCTCAGCATCATGTGAGGCCCATTTTGCTTGTGAAGCATAGAATCTGGCCCTGCCGTACACAAGTCTTGCACACCTCCCATATTTATCCAGAGAGACGGAGTATGCCGTGTCACCCTCGCATGTACCTTGGCCAAATCTTGGAGGCAGCTATGCACAATGATCTAATTTTAGGCGCAGGAGCCTCAAGATGGTGTCATGCTTGGGGGTCTCACTGTTGATTTATGAACTGAATTTGAATTCAGTGAGGCAGGCACTCAAAAGTGATTTGTAGTAGTTTCCCGCTCTTACGAAAACTGGGATATTTGGGATTTAAGTAACACCCTGACAACAATGTTAATGAATTTGAAATTTCATATTCCGCTTGCTACCATTTTTCATCCTCTTGAAAATCCATTTCTTGCCAAACCCTGAAGAAAAATTAAGGCCTACAAACTGATATTTAAGCCCCGGTTACGTTTCTGTCACATACCACAACCATAGTCGCAAGTGCTCTCCCTTCCTTTCTTGGCCGAGTCTTGGATCAGATGTGCTGGAAGCCCTGCGGCTGTAGCCGCATATGGAAAAGGGTAGGTAATAAAACACCGGCCCTCTCAACTGTTGTCGTTGTTACTCAGGCCCCCTTCACATGTGGAAACCATTATATCCTGTCTGCAGGACTGAAAGAAAACAGGCCGGCCGTGAGCTGCAGATCTGCTCCAGATTCCGCTGTGTGACCCAGTCTCTCAGCGGGGCCCTCACTGTTTTTACAAAGAGGTTTTGTTATTGCAGAACGCCGGGCTCTGTCGGCCCTCAGCTCACACTCGCTCACTTTCTGCGTGGAAGAGCAGACACAGGACACACACATGTATATGCGCGCGCGCACGCACACACACACACACACACACACACACACGCACACACACACACACACACACACACACACACACACACACACACACACAGGGTCTGATGCACCCATTCCGGCTTGCACTTAGTTAAATCATTCACACATGCTCATGTATTTCCTTCTTATTAGCATAGTGTTAACGTTTAACTTTTCTTTAGACAGACTAATCAGCCATGCTGAAGTGCCCGAGAGTCCAGGGCCTTAAACTTTTATGAACATAATGTTTTGTCTGTCGTGCTTATTTGGTTCCATGGAAACGGTCACTTTTCTATAAGACTATTTTCAAAGCCTCCCTTGTGTTTTTGGTGAAGTATAAAAGGAGCCATATTTTAAACAGCTCATGCTCCATTAACATTATAGCAGAGTGGATTTTAACCAAGTTAAAAATTGCCCTTTTTTGTTCTTATTGCATGGGAAGCAAATCCCATTTTTTTTAACCTCTGCCTGTCTGCCTGAAAAGGAGTTTTGGATCCAGCATGCTCAATAAGAGGATTTGGGCTTTGAAGGTGGCTCAGGACATTTGTTAGTGAGATGCAGGATTAGCAAACTGAGTTTATGTTCTCTCTGTCTAGACAAGATCAGGTTCTGAGCAGCACCATCAAAAACTCGAGTTTCCTCCAAGCTCAGCTGGCAACAAGGTTATGTTGTGCGTAGTCTTATGAGTCAGACCAAAAAAGTTCATTATGGGATTCGGTAGGTGTTTTTCAGTCTGGGTCTTGGTGTTGGTGTTCAAGCTTGTTTTCACGGTAATAAACTGGTATTTGGAAGTACGTGTGCACAGGTGTCCTGAGGGCCAATTCCATTGCACCCTCCAAGGTTCAGAAGCTTGTGGCCGGAGAAGTGTACCAATAGGCGCTTTTGGACCAAACAGTTGTCTCATTTGTTGTCCACCGTGTCATGTGGATTTTTATTTTAAAAAGCACATGTTTGTAAGGTTTCATGTCTGTTTTATACTGTTAGAGTGATGCACACTGACTGATTTAAAAAAAAAAAATGACTGCACAACTCTAAGAACCTCACTACAGTTGCGTTGTTCATTGTACACATGTGTCTGTCATGGTTCCTATTGTGGTGGGAGAGTATGTACCCTGAAATAGGAGCTAACAAAAAAAGTCCTTAAAACAGCCTTCTAAGAACTGTAATCATTCTCATTTCCTCCGGTCTAAAAGCATGTGATGTTTTGTGAAGGAACCTTTTAAGGGTCTCAGGACGTTTAAGTGAGTCTCCACCTCTTGGGGCTGATTTTAGTTGCTGTGCCTGTAGTTTCACTTCCCACTACAATTCAGGTACTTCTCCAGGAGCTAGTGAGCTGGAACTTTTCAGACTAGGCATTGTGATTGATGAAACTATAGTTCATAAACTAATAGGCTTTTAAAACCTGTTTGGCTAGCAAGCAGTTACTGATGTTTGTTTTATATGGGTGGCATGGCAAGGGGAAGGTTTCTGTGTCACTTGTGTAAACAATTCATTCGAAATGCTCACTGTTACATAAATGCTTTAAGACATCTGGCTTGTTATTCATGATGAATTTACTTTCATGTATGCTACACCATAGCTGCTGAGGTTTTAGTCAGTACATCATGTTTGAAACACATCAGTCTCTTGGATAGCTACATATCCAGATGCAGGAATTCAGATTATTTCCCTGCTGTGTCCTTGGAACCACAAAAGAAAAAGAGACTGTGTATGTGCGTGTGTTTGTTTGCATTTGTTTGTGTATGTTGGTGGCAAAAAAAATAGAAAACTCACATCAGAGAGGAGGCTTGGGGACCTCATTGTAGGCCAGTGGCCTTTGTAGTGCAAAGAGCCCATGGCTGCTGGGAGCGTGAGCTGGCAGTGAGGTGCAGAAGGAGGGGGGTGAAGGTAGCAGCAGCAGGAAGCTCCACATCAGCACACAGTCCTGCCTTCTGTTCTGTGGGCTTTCATCTTCTGTGTTTGGACCCAGATTCTCCATCACCGCTACAGCAGTTCGACACACAGCTACATCACCAGTGAGAAAATATGCACCTTCATCCACCTAGAGTGATGCTTGCTTATTTAGAAATGCTATATATAATACATCTGCAACACTTTGAGAATTAAATCAGCCTGAAATATTTGAACGACAGGATCCCTTCTCTCCTTCGTTCTCTTACTATATTTGTTTTTCTCTTTCTTTTTCTCATTCTTCTCTTGCATTTTCTTTCAGTTCATTTTATTTTCCTCTATTCCCGTTTTACTCCTTTTCCTGTTTCAGGCCCTCTTTCCTAACATGATATACTCCTTGCTTAACTCTCTTCTTTTTCTTATTCAGCTTCTCACTCACTCACACGCCTTTATTCTTGATTTCTTTTCTTGTCTTTTCCTTGCCTTTTTCACTGCCTTTCCTTCTTTTGCCTGTCTTTTCTTTCCCTTTCCCCTCCCCTTCCCTTATATTTCCTTGTTTTTTCTTTGCCTTCTTCCCTGCCCTTCCTTCCCTTGCTTTCCCTTCAGCTTCTTACCAGCGCTGAGCATTTTTTCAGGACGCATTCACTTTTACAGTTAATACAGTTAATAGCAGTAATTCAGTTTTTAATAGAACCTTTACAACACACAAAATAGAAGTAAGAAAGCTAGGATGAAGAAAGATGATGGGTGGCTTGACATTTATTTTTTTATGATATTATTTAGCCATTATTAAGCCAATTCATTTCATTTGAAGTTAGGGATGCGAACAATCAACTATCGATTAATTGTTGATAAGAAGTTGGTCGAATAAATGAAATTGTCAGTTAATGGGCTATATAGCGGTGCTGATGTAGTTCCGATAAAATTTCCGTCAGCTCAGTCATTTCCGGTACCCTTTTGTTTACTGCGTTTAGCTCGTATTTTCAGCGTTACCACCACCATGTCTCTTAGGAAACATTTAAATTTCACCGAGCCGATAGCACACCAGCTGAACACTGTTGTGTGCCTTTGTGTCAGGCATCCAGTAAGTACAACAAAGTACTTATTTTTCACACATTCCCCTCCAGTGAGGAAACTAGGCGGAAATGGGTTGTTGCTATCCGGAGGTAGGTACGTGCGTATGCATGCTAATTGCGGTGGCTAGTCTGCCCCCCAACTCTGTTTCGGACTTTACTGGTTGCGCATTCACACCCCCCAGTAAAACCACTCAGATTGGCTGGGTTACTGTTTTTTCAGGTATTCATGTTGATGACGTATTCAAGGACAGCCAGTAGCATTACCCCGTGCTCAAATTTCCCAAATCGGTTTTCCCAAAGCCAATTTTCCATTCCTAGTAACTTTACTGTAACCCTTCTCAGATTAAGGGAGATTATAAATGCTGATAATGTTTCAAGTTTTCCTAATTAATAGCCTAC
>JAQMCW010000035.1:5842270-5870406 GCA_030068335.1 Chrysichthys cranchii
TTATATTCTTATAGACCCTATTGAAACAGGGAAATTCAGGGAAAAATTGCCGCTTATCAATTAATCGTTAATCGATCAACAAGGTCAGGCAACTAATGATTAATGAATTAATTGATAATTTGCATCCCTACTTGAAGTTGAATAAACTGGATTTAACTACAATGTAATGTCCCTGTTAAAGATAAAATACACTGGTGTGTGTGTGTGTGTGTGTGTGTGTGTGTATATATAAATTGTATTTATATTGAGGTGTGTATAAATCTTTAAGCCCTGACCTGGTATGGAATCATGCTTGATTTTAGGTTCAGCCTAGTGGCCATCACACAAGGACATAAGGGAGTATTAGCGCACCTTTTCCTTTCTCTCGATGGTACAATCCCTAATTTAATGAGGATTAGCCAGGCAGGCATCTAGCTTTGAAGATGCATGACTTGCTAACAGGTTTATCCTCCTTCACTATGTCACATTACAGTGGAAACTACGGCACTATGACATGAGCGCTCTGAAGGATTCTTTCAGGCGGATTATTATTATTGTTATTGTTATTATTTATTTTTATAAAGAACAGTTACACATAATATAGATTGGACACTTGTTGACTAAGTATATGTAAAATCAGGGTTACCTTTAAAAAGCTGAATTATAGATAAGATGTGCATGTTCTCTGGGTGAAGTGAAATGGGTGCATTTAGAGTTGGTTGACTGGTGAACATCTTGGCTTCTTAATTAAGGGTTTTGTTTGAGTTGATCTCCCTGACCATCCCTGTACTGAAGAATGATCGCATCAGCAAGCCTGGAAGGATAATAGAGCACAATAAGGTTAATGCATTTCAGGCATCTTTTGAACTGCAGTCCAGCTTAACCCTTGGGTTAATGAGATTAATAATCTCTCAGGGCACCATATCGTGCAGCCAGAGCACATAGCGAGTTTGCTGAAAGTGGATTTATTTTGTTAGTTTCCAGGATTTGCTGTGTGTAAGCTAGGAGTGTAATGCAGTGCCACTATCTGTGTCTGCTTAGTGCTCCAAATATTTGCATCTATATTTGTATTTAAATTTGAAAGTGGGAGTGGCCTGAACTGGAAGAAACCCCAGAAATGGAAACGTAGGGGTCGTTAACATGGTCTATCCAGCTCTGACAGTTCCTCAACCTCAACTACATAACTCGGTCATAACTGGTCTGTTTTTGAGATGTTTAATCCTCAATATATTAGCAGTCTAATATAAACCCCTCTGATCCTGACAAAGCAGTTCGCAAGGATGAAAACATGAACCTTGTCAAAGCATCAAACAACAAATCACATGATCATCATTTGTATGACATCCTTATGCACTTTCTTCCTTTTTTAAGATTGCCTGTCAGTCTGTAGCATGGCGTGTATTCGTGTCAGGGTTCTGATAATGTGCTGAGTAGGCCAATGCCATGTCGCAGCCTTGTGCGACAGTTAGCTTATATTACATTAACATTGTGCAGGTCCCCTATGCACATGACACTGTCCTCATTTTGAGGTCTTGCTCTGCGTACGTGCCCTTCTGAAGGTTCAAGGACCTTTCACGTAGCAGGTTCACTGTGTCTAGTTAGGGCTCTCAGGTTTCAAACTGTGAAATTCCTCCCTGGCGTAGCCATAGCTGTGAAAGCCATCAGAACGGCTTGGGAAAACAAACCCTCCAGAGTGGGAGTGAAGTGCTCATGTCGTTGCTGGTGCGCTTTTTTATTTTGCCGTTATACAGCGAAGTGAGAAAGTGTGTGTGCTTTTAGATGCACCCTCTCTTCTGTTTAGTGTGTAAATCTTTTCAGATATGCAGTATGTGCTGTGGCCCACAGCCATCAGATTATCTTGCGTATAATGCAGGTTCACAGAAGAAGAAACAAACCCTTCTTCTGCAGTGTTTCTGACATAAATACATTTCTTTAGAATGACTAAATTGGGATAATTAATTATTGCAACCTGGTCTGATTATTGACCCAGCAAGCATGAGTGTGCTGAACCTGCAGCTGTCCGCTCATCTGACTCATCTGAGCATTGTTATTGTACCTATATTTCCTGTATCTGCACAGGGAAGTTTCACTGTTTCCTAGTTTGAACTAGTTACTACAGAATAGTTAGCAGCATCGGCAGCAGACATGGCAAATGATATGTTTTGAAACAAAAGTTGTATTCCTGAAAACTAAGTATGCCAGCTGTAGATGAAGGAAAAGAGGGGACCTCTTTTTAAAAAAAAAACCCAAACAAACAAAAAAAAAAAAAACATGTGAAGTGCTTCAGTGAAGTACTTGATTTCAAATAAAAGGAGAAAAGAACAATTGCCTTTCAGTGGTGTTTAGTTTGCAGAATGATTGAAATTCAGTCATGAATACATTATATTATATAGATTTTTCTTCAGCAGTTTTGGAGACTATGTAATGCATCACTGTATATGTATGTATGTATGTATATATTAATGTACAGTGAATCTGCATTTCATATTCAAGTTATGAAATAATCCGCTTTGTCCATATAATTGCCCAGCTCTAACTGAACCGAAAGAATGCTGCACACGAGCAGATCAACATCTCCAGTTTGCTAAACACAAACCAGCAATGGAGTTTCAGCTATCCTTTCACATGTGTTTATGTAAACGATTTAGCTCAAGAGAGCTCATCAGACCAGAGAGTAGCTACAGAGATACGGATTTTCTCATTTTATTTCCCTTTCTGGATGAGCGACTGAGATGGTTTAAAGCCGCTAGGACAGAGAATATATTCAATGTTGACAAGCATACACTACACGTATCATAGTATTTGGGTTCCCTAAAAAACTGTAAGCAAAATCTTAATCCTTTTAAAAATCTGCGAAAAACTTCAGAACGCCTAAAAAATTATTATTTAAGAGTGAGCGGTAGGGAAAATGAAAATGTCGGTACAAAAATGAATAAAAACATCATAGAATTTTAAAGACTCAGTTCCCAAAGGTTGTATTTATTTAAAAGGTAATGATTTTACCTGTGATGTCTCAGAAAAGTGTATTGTGACTAATTTAATCTCAAGAATGTTATATTGTCACATTGCCTAGCCCTGCATGCCACATGACAAACCAAAACTACTCTGAATTCATGTGTCTTCAGCCCTCTTTGCATTGGATTAGTTTACCTATAGTGATAAAATGCTTGCATTTGGACAACAATAAAATCACCACAGGAGATTGTAATTTAGGGGTTGTAATTTCTATGAACCTGAATGTTTGCATCACATGTTGGCGTTCTAGTCACAGCATGGTGTCCAAATGACCCAGGAGGCACTTGAGTAGAACCCCATGTAAAATGAAACCTGTCTGAATAGGGCATTAGTCATAATGTAATCGTTACTTGTTTAAGCATTATGAGATAATACATTACAGAATGAGAGAAACAAAAAAACTACCCAGGGTTATCAGCAGGCTGCATACGTTTAGATTTTTCTTCCCATTAATTATGTTGTTTAGATAGCAGAGGGTGCAGTAATGTACAATGGAGAGAATGCATGAGACCTCACCGTAGGTGGAAGTGGAAGTAAGGCAACTTGAATTCCCTGGAAACACACACAAAGAATATGTCTAAATGGGAAAGAGCTTTTGTGCAATTGACTGTACAAATTGGTTGAACAAGAAATTGGAGCTATCTTTTGAAAGACTATAAAGCTAAAGAAAAGAGAAGCAAATGGAGGTGGTAGTTTTATTTTTGTTTCTTAAACATTTATTAAGAAAAGGCCTATTTATGCTATTTTACCTTTTTTATTTTTAATATAAGGCATATTTTAGTTAATAGGCTACTATATTGTACTGCAACCTTCACGAATGTTTGTAAATAATTATTGTTGGTTATTAAGTAAATACAATAAAAGTGTGGGTTTTTTTGTTTGTTTTTTTAATTTACTTAACAAAATGTAGTTGATAAATCATAGGAAAATAAATGTTGCATTTTTTTTCGCTAATAAAACCTCCTCTGTTTAATTTTTCCCCCCAAAATATCATGGGAATTTTGAATTGTGATGCCAGTATTGTGAATTGGGTGAATCATTACATGCCTGTTATCCAGGCTTTTCTAAGCAAAGACTTTGTGCAATTGGACCATTTGTAAATTTTGGTTGCACTAAAGAATCATGTGAACTCTTTAGTCGCCATGCATGGTTAATCTCAGTGATAACATTTCGTTTAGTTTTGTTGCCAATGATGCACGTCACTGCATGGTGTTGTGTGTAAGGATTATCATGGTTATATTAAGAGCACAAAATAAATGCCATTGTTTACATGCAGCTGCTTAGCTTGTTGCCAGTGTTTACGCATTTTCAGTAAGTGTGGAGCTGGAGGACAAGTGTTCAGCGTTTACAGAGTGCAAGACCTCTGCGTGAAGCACCTGCTGCCTGTGTTAATCCCACTGTGTAATTCTAACTGGTACCATGTTGGATTAGGTTTATGGGTGTTTGCTGTGCCCGTGAGACCACCTCCGTTTCTTGCATAAGTAGTACAGTCCAGTAGTTACAAGCTTGTTTGACATTTTGTGAGCTATATTGTATATTGCCTGTGAGGGGTTTGGGGCTTATGGGGGAGGAAATTTCTGGCTATCAAATGACCCCAAGCACGCACCAAAGCTGTTCAAGACATTAGTCAAAGAAAACAGTGGTTAGTTTTATTGTTTTACAAGAAATGATTAAAAATATACAGGCAGTAAAATTACTTGAGATACGCTTCTAAATGTTTTTTCTGCCTCTCCAAATCCTTGCCTGCTTTCCTGTCACTGCCTACCAGACATGAATATTTGTAAGGCCTGTTCGTCATTAATATTCATCAGCTTGCTGATGGGCTTCTTATCCAAGCGTCAGTATTTTTTTTGTTGTTTTGTGCTCGTCCCATATAAACCGCTTAAAGACTCCCAAGTATCTCCCATGCATCACTTGATAACATCTGCAGGCTTATATAAGAACCAGTCCTGTATCGATTTAAAACTGTCTTTTATGTGGAATGAAGTTTGCTGATTCATTATTTACTTTCTTGTAATCGTCACATTAAGCTTGTGTTCTCACTTGTGCTAACTAGAGTTTGCTGAGTTTCAACCCAGATAATACATGATTGTGTTGCACCTACATGTGAGAAATGGCCCCAGCTGTTACTTCATATAGTAACAGGCTTCTATTGATTGCAGTGATGGCTGGTTGTGATGTTAAATAGGAGAGAGCTGAAAAGCGTTCTTCTAGCGACCGGTCACTCAGCGTTACTATTAGGAAACCATTAGTGTAGAGGCTTATAGCATGGGGCCCTCAACATATAAAACTGTTGAACATGCGCTCGCTCTCTCTCACTCATTCACTCACTCACACACGCGCACACACACACAGTACTAATGTGTAATTTTTAGTTTTTCCGTTTCATAATTCTGCCATGTTTTGAATAGGAAGCCAGTTAAACAGTGAATGTGGTTCTGTCGCTGTTCCTAATTCCACAGAAGTAAAAAAAAAAAAAAAGACTTATCAAAAAATGAAAAAACTTCTATCCTTCCTTTCCCTTATTTTGCTCATTTCCTTCCTTCCATTAGTCCTTTTATTTTTTCTTTTCTTCCTTCCTCTCTTTATTCCCTTATTTACATTTCCATCCTTCCTTCCATCCTTTCTTTCTTTCCTTGCTTCCTTCCGTCCTCCCTTCCTTTCTTTCTTTTTCCTTCCTTTCTTCCTTCCTTCCTTATCTCCTTGCTCCCTTCCATTCTTTTTGTTTTCCTTCCTTCCTTCCACCCTCCCTTCCATTCTTTCTTCCTCCTCCCCTTCCTTCTTTCTCTGTATTCCCTTATTTATATTCCTTCTTTCTGTCTTTCTTTCTTCCTTTCTTTCTTTCTTTCCTTATTTTCTTTCTTTCTTTCCTTATTATCTGTCTGTTTATGAGCAGGCTTATCTTTGATAGGTTGTTTGTCCCAGCCACGCCTGATTGTTTGTGCTTTGGGATGTAGCCTGTTTGAGCTGAACAAGGTGCTGAAATTGTTTTCAGTGCGTCATGATTTCAGCCAGTCTTCAGTGTGATGTAGATAAAGTGTGATATTCACCACTCACCTGAAGAAACTGCACTGAATACAGGTTTCCTCTTTTCTCAGTGTTTGCTGCTCCTCCGTCTGGTCCAAACCACTAGAGCAAATGAGATATTAAGTTTGGCTTACAGTAAATCTTTCTTTATTTGCTTTAAGCCAAGCTTTTACTAGTTTGGGACATAAGTGCTGTTCACCTTTTCTGTCTGTTCACAATTACAGCAAGGCTTTGAAGGAAGAGTGCAATTAGTGAAAATTGCTTCAACAGCCATAATTCATGGAAAATAAGCGTTTACTTTAGAATGTTTCTACTTGTGAGGAGCACCTGATTGCGTTAAATACCAGGCTTCATCTAGCGCGCACATACACACGCACACACACGCGCATGCACAGTTCTTTGGGTTTAAATAATTAAAATGTGAAAATGTGTGTTGCTGTAGATATAAGTAGATGATGAATTCATGTGACTCTGTAATTAGATTCCTCTAATATTTTTATTAGACTTTTTTTACACATAGGGTGTTAAATGATGTTGTTGTAATAAACATATTGAGAAGTTTTGGCATGTTGATTTGGATTTCCTGGTTAAATTTATTGGCTTGAAGTCATTTTTTTTAAATTTTTATCACTAACACAATACTATGTGTCTTAGGATGAACTGTGTGTGTATGTGTGTGTGTGTGTGTGTGAGCGATCTGGTGGGAAAAACAAACTAAATGAAATTTGCTGGGCCTTTTCATGGTTACAGATGGCAGGAAATATGAATCACATATTTCCTTCTAGTTCTTCATTCTCTAAAATGGTCCTGGTTCTCAGTTTTCTTGGCAGCACATCTCACTGAGCCTTCATCTCTTTCTCTCGCCCCCACAGAGAATTTTCAACTCCTTTGTGTACACGGAGAAAACTTCAAACGGTGAGACCGAGGTGCAGCAGGTGAGTAAATTCTCTCTTTGTGTGTGTGTGCATGTGTGTGCGCGCGCATATGTGTGTTTAGTCTGCAGGGGCAAAGGATGCCAATTAAAATTCGACGGTGGCTGTCTGGTTAGCTTTGAAGCTTACTTTGTGGTGTTCTCTGCTGAATCACTGGAGCTCCTGAAGCAGTGTGAGAGTAAACGGTTCTGCTCTGTATTTAAACCATAACTTCCATAATATAAAAGATGAAATGTATACATGGTTTGTATTTAATTATTGCTCTTTTTGCACTCTTTTTGCTTTCCACCAATTGTACATTTTGGCTGTTAAGATGCTTGAGAGTATTTGGTGTTATTGAGATCAGACCCTCTCTTAGCACACGCTACAGGTATTATCTGATTGATGTTGGATATTTCTGATGGATGCATTTTGACCTTCAGCATCCGGGTGTGGAGAGAAGATTAAAGAGGTGTTCAAGGCTAACAGTGACTCATTTGTAGTTGCTGAACAGATTAATGGACATGTCTTAGCAAATGCTAAAGTACATAATAAATGTAAATAATAAGTGACTGAAAAACCCATAAAAATAAATTAAAAGCAAGTGTGCACCTGCCAAAGTCCTTATAGTAATAAGTTTTGCTCCTCGGCAGCCATCTTGGTAATGTTTCATTCATGTAAATGAATGTGGTGAGAGCCATAACTGCACTTCTAAGTGGCCACCGATACATTAAAAAAAATGCATGTGTAGAATCACCAATCAAATTTTTAAAAAACAACTTAAATATTTTGGTGACTTTCCCAAATTGAGGTTTATAAAACCTTTTCCAATCCCCACAGGTTATACTTTTAGTGCACATGTGAAAGGTTGCTGAAAGGTCGCCCTTGCATCAGTGCAACAACACGATTGGCTCAGTATGTTTCCCCGTTTGGCTGTTGTAAAGCAGACGATTGACTTTTTTGGGGAGAGAAGTGGAATATGTGCATAGATCTGCCATCTTTGGCTTTACTGACATTTGCCATCATTTTTTTTGCTCCCCACAATTCTTTGAGTGGTTTATCTCCTCCATTATAATGTTTCTGCATGTGCGTATAGAACTGGTTGTCTGTCTGTCTATCTGTCTGTCTTTGGGTGAGTGTTTCGGTCTCTGTGCATGTCTGCCTGTTTCGGTCTGTGTGTTTGTTTGTCCATGTGATTTCTCTGCAACGCACTCCAGACAGAAAAACCCAGAGCGTGAATATACCAGGATCAGAATTTTTTTTTTTTTTGTTCAGGTTGCCTTGCCAAGAAAATCCCCCTGTGAGCGAGTTGTTCCTGTGATTCTGTGTCTCTCCTGCAGCTGTTTACTGTCTGTTAGTAAGAGATTAAGCCGTCTGTTGGCACCGCGAGTGTTCTGGCACCTCAATTACTACCAGTGCATTAATGTCTGAGCTTTAGGAGTAGCCTAGATGATAAAGTAGTCGGCCTGCTGAAGTGACGCAGACCCAACGCACCTGGGATTATAGCAGTCATTTCAACAGTGTCACTCGTTTTATTTAGCTACACTTTTTTACACGAATCATGAAATTGATCGGAAATGGTAATGGGTCTGTGAAATATAAATGTTCCCTCAAGCTCCTGCCCACTTTTATGATTCTTTGTGACACGGTGAACATAGAATATGTGAAAAGCTTCAGAATTAATGATTCATGTTTCAGGTCTGGTTCCTGGTGCCACAGGTTGCCTTTGTTAGTTGAAATATCTCTTGCAGTCACCTCTGTTTATAAGTGGATTGTGGGAATTGTCATTTCAGACTGATTTGTAAATAGTTGGGTTTTGCTGAAAATATTTTTTTGCATACAGTAGTAAGACATGCACACCTGATCATCATACCCATATGTATTTTTATGACCATCACATTCCAGATGGTGGAGGAGGCCTGGGGCACAATTCCTTTTCCAGTTCATCCAAAAAGTGTTCAGTGAGGTTGAGGCCAGGGCTATGTGCAGGATGATCGAGGTCGTCCACTCTGATCTTGAAAAACCATGTCTTTATGGAGCTCTCTTCGCACACAGGGGCATTGTCATGCTCAAACAGGTTTGAGCCTCTTGGTTTCAGTGAAGAAAAATTACAATGATGCAGCACAGAAAGACATTCTATACAATTTTGTGCCCTCCAACTTTGGGGCTAGAGGTGTGATTTAGATGTTCTCAGATTATATTTTACGTCAAGTAATGTTGCAGGGCGGCACGGTGGTGCGATGGTTAGCACTGTCGCCCCACAGCAAGAAGGTCCTGGGTTTGATCTCCGGGGTCGACCTGGGTGTCTTTCTGTGTGGTGTCTGCATGGGTTTTCTCCCACAGTCCAAACACACGCACGGAGGGGATTTAGGCTAATTGGCTACTCTAAATTGCCCGTAGGTGTGAATGTGAGTGTGAATGGTTGTCTGTTTCTGTGTGTTGGCCCTGCGGTGGATTGGCAACCTGCCCAGAATGTACCCCCGCCTCTTTCCTGAAGTTAGCTGGGATTGGCTCCAGCTTCCCCTGTGACCCTGAACAGGCTTAAGTGGCTGAAAATGAGTGAGTGAAGTGAAGTAATGCTACAGATTTGGTTCATGAATAAACTTTCTTAGTGTCCATTTTCGGTTCACCTTTTTAAATATTATAGAAATGTGCTGTTCTGAGACAATAATCAATGACTGACTAGTGTTGTGGCACATCCATAAAACAAGTTTGTTTCTGTTGTCTTTTATGTAATAAGAGCTGAAAACTATTCATATCTGCCTCTCTTTTTTGTGTGAAGTTAATAAGATGAAAAAAATACAGCTTGAATCCAAAACACACAGTCTTCTCTCATGAAGTCTCTCCCATGTCAGAAAATGTACTTCCTGACTTGCCTATGAATTTGACAAAGCACTGAAACTGGAGACTCCTTCCATTAATTTTAACGAAATGTCTCCTAACACAAAAAGTTTCACAGTTTTTAAGTCCCTTTATGCTTAGTATCCGCTGTACATGTCCCTGTGAATTAGCTTTTACTATAGAAACGATATTCGAATAAACTGGTGCAGCTGAAACTACTGCCAGGCCAGTCAACACCATCTGTATTAGTATTGAGAATTTGTCAGTCGCTATAAGCAGCAGGGATTAGAATGCCTCGCATAAATGCCCATTTTTTTCCGACTTTATGTCTGTTGTTTACTGTGTCAAACACTGAAAGGTAAACAGCTGCTCTAGAGGTCACGAGACTGCATAAAGAGTGTCATTTATTAAATCACGATTCTGTTATAGCAGACAGAATATATAACCGTTTATCGATTTGATCGTTTTGGCATAAAAGCTGATATCAGATTTGGCTTTTTGTAAATAATTTGTCTTCATTTACTTCGGGGCAGATCTTAAGATAGGTTAAGACATAAGTGCTGTTCACCTTTTCTGCCTGTTCACAATTGCACCAGTTTTTACCAGTTGAAGGAAAAATGTAATTGGGGAAAATTGCTTAAATAGCCATAATTTAAGGAAATTGCTCATTTATGTTGAGAGTATTCTACTTATGAGAAGGACAACGTTGGCTTTGAAAAGTTTCTACCGGGTAACCTGTGACATTCAGGTTTTGTGCCTCAAACTACAGACGTCTTGCACATTTCACATCGAAGCTATGCTTCTGGACTCTGCTGAAGTCAATGGACATGGCACTTTCATATGGGGGGAAAACAGCCAGTTGTTATAATTATTTCCATGTCTTTGTAGGAGAGAAGCATCCAGGTCAGCTTTGTGTCTCAAAGAGTAAAAGGTTCTTTATTTTTAATTCAGCGTTGTTGAAGTGCCTGTACATGCATGGCATTGTGATCTCCTGCCAACTTACCTTAAGATTTCGGGAGAAACTTGTATAAACTTTCGCCTTGTGTGGAATCGCTGATAAGTTAATCCAGTGATATAATTGTTATTGCATGTAGATTTGACCTTATTCATCAGTTCTTGAGACTGTTACGCTTGACTCCCTTTCATTGTGCGTGTTTGGATTTGCTCACCTTGGATCTTCTTTTGTTATTCCTGATACTGGCCCACACAAAGCCCTTTCTAGAGGCCTTTCCTTCACCCTGTGTTATTTTTGGTAGAGCGTTGAGCCAAATTTCCCTCAGATTGCCAAGCTGTGCGGCTGAGGTGAACACGGTCAATGGGTCATGGGCTATTTCTCCGTATCCTGGATAGATACTGCGTTTTTGGCTGACTACTTCCTTTTTTGGAAAAAAAATGAGCTGGTTTAATTGTCATGTTGCAGCTATTATCATGTATTAGGTGCAAGGCTGTGTTGTGTTTGGCGTGTGTGCGTATGATTTGTGATGTTGTTCTGAGTCTTAATGTCATTTTTGTGCGTGCAAGGATCCCAACAGTGTTGCGCGTTTCTGCTTTGCTAAATGAGCCAGCGTTGAACGAAAGTGCTGGTGTGCATGTAATTTATGTTCAACACCTGGGGGAACCCTTATTGCCGAGCCAATACTGCTCAAGCTCTTAATTTCCCTCCGGGAACTTCTTACTGAGTAAATAAACCAGAGTTCATAGACGTGCAGTTATTTCAGCATTAAACCCTCACACGAGAGTCACTCTGAGGTTCTCAGACTGATCTGAAGGCTCATCTACGCTGCACACTTCTTTTCCCACTAGTCATTTATCTGCATTCTGGAGTGCAGGTTATACTTGCAGTGCGTGTCTAATTCTGATCGATTTCCAGTCTCTAAGGTTGACTCTTGCTCTCTTTGATGTAGGCCCGGTCTGGGGAAGCGCATTAATCACTCACTTCACCAGCAGGTTTAATGAAACAAGTCATTTGGAATGCAGCCTGTGCTGCTTCACTTTAGGTTATCACATTATTTATGAATTGTAAATGAATATCTATAACAGTGTTGAAGCTTTTCAAAATTGTTGAATTGCTTTTAGTGTTTGTCAATGGGAGCAGTAGTAGTAGTGTAGTGGTGGTGGTGAAGATTTAATATTCATAAATAAATCCATCTGAGATTTCATCAAGTCCTGAGGAGATCAAGGGTTTGAATCCTCAGGAAACCACACACCATTTGTGTCCAGGATTCCAGTTTTCTCCTTCTGCTGATTTGTGAAATGCCAGCCAGTCACATGTATCAGTTTTGTTCTGTACATCATTTAGTACAGGTAGGGCTTGTTTCTGTATACAAGTTAATGAGTCTTTGGAGCAGCATATGCCATGACATTGCCAAGACACCTTTACATATATTGTTTGTTAAACCCAAATGTTGAGTTAGGTTAAACTGATTAAAACTACACTGGAGTCAGTTATCTTCTACTCCACTCTTCTGGTGTTTTTCCTCTTACCTATGTCCTGTATTGGAAAGGATATGGGGTTCTTACAAGCTTGAATGGAATAGAGGTGTTTTGTTGGTATGTTCCTAGTTTACATTCTCAGTTTAAACCTGCCTTGATAAATTCAGCTCATCCCGTTGTACCATTACTGGAATGCTGCGCCCAAAGTGGACTAACAGAAAAGCCGACTCAAAAGCCCATCGTCAGTTTTTCCAGCCTTGACAAGAAGCTGTTCACAGTTTATACAAATGTGCTGGAAACGGAGCGAGCCGTTGCTGACCGTGATGACCCTATCAAGGCTCTTGAAAGTTCCTTGTTGAAATGGAAAACCTTGGTAAAGTAAACAGTTTGGAGTGTCACTCCAGAAGGCAAAAGTATATGCACTTTGGGCATTAAAGTAAACGACAAGAGGGGGAAACTTGATGATTTTGTTGTGCGACTTATTCCAGAATTGCTAAAAAAACAGCAGTGATGCTGTCTATAACGATTGATCAAGTTCACGAATTGTCCTGTCTGGCTGCCGCACTGGAGATGACACAGGACTGTGGGATACAGGAAATTGAGGGGCGCAACAGTTTCTTTTGAATGTATTGCCGTAGATACTTTGCTTCTACCATTTCAGCATAGCACACTGCTGAAAGTTGGCAGTTTCTTACAGATTCAAATATATTTTTCTTTATATGAATATTACTAATTCATAGAGTCATTTTGGCAAAATATTTTATTTTGTTTGCTGAATTAGCAGTGACAAGGTACCTTGTGCTTATTTCTTGGATTGGTTTCTTGTCCCTAAGAAACATGATGACGAGACTAAAAGCTTTTGTGTGCTGCCTTGTTTTGAGCCGTCAGTTCATTTTAGACCATTCTATTGTGCTTTCAGCTGGCGAAGAAGATCCGGGAGAAGTTTAACCGCTATCTGGATGTGGTGAACAGGAACAAGCAGGTGGTGGAGGCGTCGTACACGGCCCACTTGACTTCCCCACTCACAGACATTCAGGACTGCTGCTCTATCCCACCGTCCATGATGGAGTGAGTAATGCTTTTTATGTCCTCTGATTAAGAGATCATTTAATGAGTTCTGTAGGATTTCTGGAAAGTCATTTCTATTGTAGTTCTACACACACACACATCTTTGTGAGGATCTTCCACTGATCGTTATTACTGTAGCTAATTAACGAGTGCATTTGACACTGTCCTGCCATTTTCAGTCTAATTAGTCCTCACTGAATGCTAAGTATGTACAAGCGTGCATGCGCGTACACACCATTATATGTTCTAGCAACTTATAAAAGTCTGTGATGCTTCAGTGGGATTACATTATCCTACAGCAATGGTTATTACCGTGTGTGTTAAATTGTTTAGAGATGCTTGGGCAGAGTTGTAATTAGACAGACAGATTCTCAGCTTTATAGCTAACCGAGATGCACACACCATAGTGTGTTTAAATGTCACGAGTGCTCTATCTCTAAAGGAAGCTGGAACCCAGAGGCACTGTTCAAATCGAGTCGAGATGCTCTGTGCTTTCAAGCCTAATCTCAATGGGAGCAGCTTGCAGAGTTTCCACACTTATCTCTTAAATCTCATCCTCTTGGTGTTTTCACCCTCTGTCTGCCTTTATCTTCTTTCTCACTTTGTTCTCCACATTTTCATTCAGTCATTTTTTTTTCCTGCCATCACTTTCATCTGCTTATCAAGCGTTTTTATCCCCCTCTCACAAGGAGCCTCCCTCAGCTCCCTTACTATAATCTCGGATGACATTCTAAATGGGTTTTTTTTTTTTTTTCCTAGTCAAGAATTTTCATGAATTGCCAACAGGTCCATAAAACATTTCTGAAATCTTTGTCTTTCTAACACACCCACACGTATAGCTCAGAGTTCATTATGACTGAGGTTTGAACTTCAGCTTCTCTACTCTGTGTATTCCACCAGACTACACTCAGGTATAGGTTGTGCTCAGGAGCTGCTTATGTAACAGCATTTCTCCCTTACAGATTTGAGTTCAGCTCTCACATACTGCCAATTTTTGAGTTCCTGGCGTACACGATTTTTTTTTTCTTTCAATTTTTTATTTATTGTTTACAGTAATCAGTATGAGAGAGTCAGAGAAGTTAGCCAGGTTCCACTGTAGGAACTTGCTCTGAAGCTCACAAATAATTGGGTTGGTTTTAATTTCACAAGGCTTTTTTTTCTTCCACAAATAAGGCCATGTTGAACTTGACTGGGTACACAAGCAAAAGTTAATAATAAATCCAGCCCAAAAAAACGTGAGTAATATCCAAAATAGCAGGGGATAATGGTGTTCCAAAATTGCAAAATGTTTTTGTACACCTGTTGTCAGTACAGCCATTTGTAATTTTGTTGTCTTTTGCTGGACTTTCAGATTGTCTCAAAAGAACTAGACATCCAACGGTCACTAGAATGGCTGATGCATCTCGTTACTAAATTTAGCCAGTGATATTTGACTGGTGTTAAAAATGACCAACCAAGAACCCTTTTTAGAGTCGATTAACAAACTAAACTTTTAGAGTTTAGATTAGATGCCATCAACCACACCATTTTCAGTGCAGTGACAATATCTTGCATGAATAAAGCTCATTGAGTTTCACTGTTGCATAGTTTGTTTCACAGAAATGTGGAGAGCTAGTCAGATTCCAGTTTTCAAAATCCTGAAGTTTACAGGCTACAGAAGTGCATAAAGCCAAGAGACTTCTTTACCACAGAACCTTTAAGGAACACTTCCCTGCTTCCAAAAGCGTGTCTGTAATGTGGCGAAAACTAAGTTGAGGACTCTGATCAGGAACCTGAAGCATCTTTCTTGACCTTTTAAATCCCATATGTTCTAAAACCTCAGGGAAGGCAAAGAGAGAGTGAGAAAGGGAGAGAAAGCATGCCGGCAAAGATTGCCTGAATTGTGAGCCTGAGCCGGCTGATAGCACATTGCTCCTAAAACTTCAAAGGCTTTCCATAAACACTCCCAGACTGTTGGACCATTTTGTGAAAATTTGCAGTTCTCACTGTGACAGTTTTGGAAAATTCTCCCTGAGCACTGAGTAGCAGAACCAGCACCGCAGGCTCTTACTTGTGGGTTGGAGGTGAATTTGTACTGGATGCGAATGTGACATTTATATTACCATAAAATATACATGAGAGCTAACCAAGCCATGTTGATCGCACCAGAAACTGAAATATTCTTGATATCCAGTATACCTCAGATAATGACAGATAATCCCAGCTGAAGTGCACAGCCTTTTACTGAATTTTCTTAAATTGTGCAGATGGGTTTTTTTTTTCTTTCTTTTTTTTCAAAGAATTAAATATAACATGAACTAGATATATAGAAAAGACTGGGTATAGAAAAATATATAAAATGTAAAGCTGCCAGAAAAGATTATTCAGAGCAATTTGAGGAAAAACCTTTATTTCCCTAAAGAATGTTTGGACCCTCTTTTACAGATGATGTGCTTTTGTTTTCTGTATGATCATGAAAACTTGGTCCTTTTCACTCTTTAGAAAGCATGGCATGAACCATCCCAAGCTTCTGTGGTATCAGAAACTTGCAAGAGTGTGAATGGTTCCATGGGCTCATCCTTCATCCTAGTCTCTTACAGCTGCCATTTCTGCCCTCGCTTATGGATGAAGCGTTTGACACTGTATCAATGTCATGTGGCTGCTAATTATCCAGGCTGTGTGTTTTCCAGCATGCTCTGACCTCTTCTTAAAATGTAAAGAATGCTTTAATCATTCAGGGCTCATCCCAATGATAGCTGCTACACGTATACAGCCATGCCACTGTCTCCAAAAAAGCATGTGATTTTCCTCTGCCTGAAGCGACAGAGACATGAGCCCAGCCTGCAGCCATGCATCTTTCTTATTCGTTTTCTAATGGGAATTTTTGTCATCCTCGACAGTGCTTGAACTGTCCTCATGTCAATATCAGTGACAACATTTTGAAATAGTTCACTGTCGCCTCATGACGATATTTCTCATGCTTTATAAATAAATGATCTTTTAATGCTCAATAAAATGCCCTACAAACACCTCTACAAATTTACCCTCATAAAAATGCAAGAATGTGTAAATATTTAAAATATACACTGGGTTTTATTGTTAATACTTTGTACTGCTGTTCATACCTTAAGAAGAATTATGAGCAGTGTACTGAAGGAACTGTCATATTGCTGGTTTTGGAAACGTTTCCTGTCCTCCTGCCAACCCAAGCTCGTGCTTGCCACCCAACCTTGACTACACTATGCTTGTACCAATGCCTTACTATATACCATAACAGGAACCTTTTATTCATTACTGACATTAGCTGAATGAGTCCTGATCCTGAGTGATGATTCTGCAGATTCCATTATAATAATAATTGGCTTATTTCCCCAATCAAGCTGAGCTCCCTCTAACATGCATTTCTCACAGGGGTTTAATAAATCTTAGGTTTGACGAAGTTGCATAAATCTAATCACTTTTTCTAATTTACTTGAACATTTCCCATTTTGTTTTCTAGTTTTGTACAGTGGCATGATTTAAAGCTCGACATAAAAAGAGACTTGTTTACCAACATTCCAGACTCTCAGCTTGGCGTCTGTCTGTAGTAAGCTGAGTCATGGGAAGTATTGGTGGCTCCAACTAAATTAGGAGCTTTACAGTGACGGGCAGTAAATTACTTTCTCTTCTCTGACATAAACTGCAATTTGGTAATAGTTAAAGCTATTCAATGTTAAATGAAGCCCAGCTTTAGTAAATGCACAGCATACCAATCCATCTCCCCTTCCCCGGCCTTTCGTTAGTTTAATCATTCACACTCTGCTTTAAGCTCTGACCCAGTGTTATAGCAGTATGACTGTCAGTTTAGTATACTCAGACCACCTGCCTTTCTTAGGCCACAAATCCTGCCTGTTTTATCCTCTGGATGCTGGTGCACTAATGACTCCTCAGTCTGATAGATGAGGAGTAAGAGAGGGCCAGTGCTGTATGATTCTTATCTCCAGGGAGCTACTCAAACTTTATATTAGCACTGGAGTGGAGCCCCTGGCCACCTGGTCGTATCACTTTTCAAATCAAGTGCTGCTAAATAAGGATGGAAGAGTGTCTGAGATGCGCCCAGTGGGGTGGGGGGGTGGGGGGGATCCGGCTCTAGAGATCTTCACGTCTGAGATCTGGTGTCTTTGCAATTGTGCACAACTATGGAGACTGTGGAAGAGCCTGATGCACACCTGCCACTTTACATCCTGAGGGGAAATACAGTTGTTGCTGGGATACAGACTTAAAGGTCTGCTTTGTAGGATTCAGTTGATTGTAACCAACTAAGTGTGTATTAGAACATACAGTAGCCATCAGATTTCCATAGTGGACTTCTAACATTTGAACTCCCTTGTCTTTTGCTTCTACTAAATAATTAGATCCTTCATTTTTCAACATTTGGGCTCTCAGACTTTTGTTAGTCAGCACCAGCAAACACTGATTCCTCTTATTTGTTCTTCTTTGTCTTCCTCCTGATGCCTAATAGCAGACTCATGGTGCCACTTGTAAATAGGGGGAACACGGATGCTCCCTCTAGAGGTTTGTCCGTTCTGGGCTTCTGTAGCGGTGCGTCATGGCAGCTTTGTGGAAGAGGATCCACTTCCGATGTAGTTATAAAGGGCTCATTCTAATCTTGGGAAAACTCAACATTTCTGCTAAGAAATCCCTCTAAATCCTACAGTGACTTTAAGGATGTGAGAGGGTCAGTATGAATTAAGATGTTTTTGTATTCACTATATAGCAAAATGTTTGTGGACACCTAGCCATCACGTGCACACGTGGCTCTTCCCCAACCTGTTGCAACAGAGTTGGAAAGTGAATTAGACAGAAAGTCTTTTTATGCTGTAGAATTACAAATTCTCTTCACTGGAGCTAAGGGCTCCAAGCATGTTCCAGCATGACATGTATAAAAATATAAATGAAGCCATTCAGTGAGCTCTCCTGCAATGTGGATGGGGTGGGGTTACCTTGGAAGACACCTCACCCATCAGGACAGAAATTGTAAAAGGTAGAAAATGATAAAGCTGTTTAAGGGGACAAATGGAGACAGCCATATCAGGAAAAATGCTAAAACGTAATACATGTCATGTGATTATTATGTGAGCATTAATATGATCTATATGTGCCAACAATTTGTCAACTCAATTTAACCACTGCTCGATTTAGGGCTTATTTATATCTTTTTTTTTTTTTTTTTTTTTTTAAATCCTCGCTTTCTGGCATTTTTTATTTAGAGCTTCATTTGCACATCGAGCTTAAATCGGTGATGGAGGAGAAAATTGAGTGCTCAGAGTCTCTTTCTCTTACTGTGTGTCTGTTGCTCCAGCATCCTCTCTGCCTCCTCCCCTTCACTCTTTCTGATGTTCAATTCAAAGCATTTGCAAATGTATTTTCGTTTCTTTTTCCTTTTTTTTCCTACCACATTTGCCTAGCTTCCTACTCGTAAAAAGTGTGTTGAAGGAGAATTCTAATGACGAGAGCCTGGTGGGAATTAAATGTCTGAAGTTCAAAGCACTTTGCACATCACAGTAGCCGTCAATCATGAGGCAGTCGGGTGGGGGAATGGGGGCGAGGGGGAGGGTGCGCTGGAGGACGAGAGTAAGAAGAGAGCAAAATGGGTCAGATGGGAGGATTATGATGATTTTAGAGAGCGGTACTTATTTCAGGTGGCAGAAGGGGTTGTTTTGGGAGAAGTGCAGAAAGAGCAAGTAACAGAACGAGCTGAATATTTTGGAGTCAGGATTGGGAGAGATCTGAATTGCACAGATTAGGTGACAACACTGAACTCTCCTGAGACAAGTTGTCCATAAGATGAGAGAGAAACAAGACAATCAGCCTGGTGAGGAACAGCTGTGAAACACCACCTCTCTCTCTCTCTCTCTCTCTCTCTCTCTCACACTCACACTCACACACACACACACACACACACACACACACACACACACACACACATATACATACAGCCAGTGTGGTGTGAATAAACATTCTCTCACACAGCTGTGATGGATCCTTAAGACAGGATTTATGTTACACTCTTAGTTTGTGTACGTCTGCTTGAACACTGCTGACTGATTTCATCCAGCTGAGGAACATCTCTGTGTTGAAGAAACATGCTCTACTTCTGTCCTATCATGCATAAATTACACTCACCAGCCACTTTAATTTAAACACCCAGAAACGCCACTGAACTGTTCAAGCAGTTATCCAGTCAGCCATTTATGTGGCAGTAGAGCAATGCATAGAGCCATGCAGATTCAGGATAAGAGCTCCAGTTAATGTTCATGTACAACAGACTTTAGAGTTTATGCAGAATTATACAACCGAAACAAAACATGAAGCTTGGAAAAATGATCACTTGGATCTTTCCTCTTCTTTAACTGTCCAATTTTGGTGACTCTGTGCTCAGAATTCTGTTCTTTGTTGGCTGGAGCTAAGCTTTTTTGTAAGCTTTTTGCTTCAGAGTGCATTCTGAGATGCTTTTCTGCTCACCGTGGTTGTACAAAGTGGTTATTTGAGTTACTCAGTTTAGAACAGCTCAACATCTTGCGAAGTCATTGATAACTGGAAAGTTAGGCTGCCAGTTAAATAGGGTTTGTCAGATAATTAAGGAAATTATCACCAGCTGCCAGGTTAACACCAATAACTGGGAGGTATCTGAAAGTGTTCTCTAATTTTGATCAGTGGTCTTTTTCAAATATCTCATTTAAGTTTCTTATACTGTGCTTCTGAATTTACGTAACTTGTGACATATTGTTAAAATGCTGCTCTTTTACTCCTATTTGGATCATTTCCACATAGGACTATGTAGTGACCTTGACATTTAGGAAATAGCGTGTGCATGATGCCCATAATTCAAAAGAAACTTTTATAGTTATGTGTAGCTTTAGATAATAATAACAACAATAACAGTAATTTGCAAAACAGTTTAGCTCAGAATATTCTTTTAAAAAAAGCTAATATTTTCTTTCAGTCTGACTTTTTTATTTTGAGACTTTTTTTGTGTAGCGAGTTTAGACAAATGCCTGAGATGTGCTGCATCTGTTACTGTCAGCCATGTTGGTTTGGGAGGAGCAGCACTTAGAGTAATAATCAGGATAATTGTGGTTTGGGAGGTGATTTGCATCTCATATTACTTTAATTAAGACTTTTTCCAGTGATCTTTGTAATGCATGGCTTCTTATAAACCTGTCTCTGATTTGCAATAGGTGCATCACTGTTTATTTTCTTCTGTCTAAACACAGCATGGTTTTAGAGCCGTACTGCGGTACTGAAACAGTGCACTGTATCATCTCCATACACATGTTTTAGAGCAATCTCGTACTTTCTAACATATCTCAGAATTAGGCCTGACTGATGTAAAACTAAGTCACCAATACTTATGTTAAAGGGCTAAATGCTGGCTGTCTGTTTTTTATTCTCTTTGTAGATTTGATGGAAATTTTAATACAAATGTGTCAAAAACCATCAGCTGTGATCGATTGTCCCCCAACGTCAACAGCCGAGCTTTCAACCCTGGACGAGACCTCAATTCAGGTGAGTGCAAGAATGAGCGTATATGCTCGTGTGCACGCGCACACACACCCGCACACACCCCTGCTGCTGCTTTGGCAGCGGTTTTAAAGAGGATACCTGAAGTCAGATTTTAGGGTGAAGGTCTTTTAGTCCCTCTCTGTCCTTCTGTCTTTTTTACTCACTCTCACTATATTACTCTGAGCACTAAGACAGTCATGGGCCTGCTTCCTGGAAGTATTCTGCTATCCATACAGGAAGAGTGTGTTCATTATTTTGTGCATTGCTGCTATAGGTATGTATGGTTCTGCTCATATGTGCGTGCGTGTGTGTGTTTGGTCGTGTTGGGGGTGTGTGTGGTCTTGTTTTGGGGTGTGTTTGGTCTTGTTTTGGGGGTTGTGTGCGTGTTTGGGTGTTTGGTCTTGTTTTGGGGTATGTGTGTGTGTTTGTTCTTGTTTTGGGGTGTGTGTGTGTTTGTTCTTGTTTTGGGGTGTGTGTGTGTTTGTTCTTGTTTTGGGGGGTGTGTGTGTGTGTTTGTTCTTGTTGGGGGGTGTGTGTGTGTGTTTGGTCTTGTTGGGGGGTGTGTGTGTGTGTTTGGTCTTGTTGGGAGGTATGTGTGTGTGCGTTTTTGGTCTTGTTGGGGGGAGTGTATGTGAGTTTGGTCTGGTTGGGGTGTGCGTATGGTCTTGTTGGGGTGTGTGTGTTTGGTCTTGTTGGGGGATGCGTGTGTGTGTGTATGTTTGGTCTTGTTGGTCTGTGTGTGTGTGTGAGTTTGGCCTTGTTGGGGTGTTTTTGATCAGCCTGTTTTTGTCTGTCGTCGTATTTCTGTTTTCTGATTTGCTGCTGCATTTTTGGTTTGTTAATATATTTTTTAACGGGCCACTGTAATCTTATTAGTCACATTTCTATTCTAAAATAGAACGTTAAAAAAAAACTATAAATATAAATTTTTTTATATGTAAAAATATAAAATGCATATTTTTTCATCTGTGTCATATTTATGACCACATATTCCTTTCAGCAGTAATGCTCTTAGCTTTAAGTGTATTTAAAACAAATATTTAAAAGTAGTTCTGCAGACACTCGTTCTTGCTGCAGCGATCTGCAGACGGTATCGTCCCATTTAGCTTCAGCTGCATTTGGAGGGAGCCTCCAGCGAAAATTAGCCCACTTCATCTTCATTCACAAAGCTTGTTTTTTCTAAAGCAGTGGAGTTGTTGTGTTCAGCCTCTGTCGCTTTATCAGGCAGCAGCGAGCCTCACACCAGTGAGACCATCATCAGTACGTTTGTGTGCAGTTAGTCTAAGCACTGCTGAGGACACTGGAGAGAAGCCCACTGTGAAGAGCAGACAGGAGAGATCCAGCCTTCTGTCTGATGAATGAAAGTCTCTCTGACGTGGTGTCTTCTCTCCCCTCACACTCCTCCCCTCTTTACCTCGCTCCTCCTTGCCTCTCGACGTGTTTATTCCCCCAGAGTGCTTTAGCACACTTTCGGCTGTCATGCACGAGTGTCACTTTTCAGATGAAGTGAGGCTCGGGACGCACTTAACCAGAGTGTGAGTGAGTAGATAAATGAGGTGATGTCAGAGAGGATATAGACGTATAGAGCAGAAACGGCGAGCGTGTACAAAGAGGGAGGATGGGGAATATTTTAACATCGTAAGCCTGGCTTCTATAAACATGTAGGTAGAGTAACAGGACAGGCGTCTAACTTAACGTGGTGTATGTTTTTAGCATCATTTAATATGCACCTCTGGGTAAAGTATTGGGTTTCAGAGGAATTTGGTGTTTATTTGCTAAATATTCGGTGCAAAATGTTTACCCACGACATTTAGTGTATAGTGTGGATGCTTTTTACATAGGATGAAAGCAAGACGAGAAAAGGTTTTAAAGTTGTTCCTTCTTTATCACAAGTAACAAAATAGCTAAATTTCAGATGTTAATCATTTTAACATGTTAAAATAACGTATTTCCATCTATTTACATATTTAAATTTAAGGCACCAACAAACAGGTTTTTTCCCCCGTCTGTATCTGGGATGCAGCCATCAAAAATAAATTCAAGCTACACAACACTTGTATCCTCTGAGGCTGGAGGTCGCTGTAGGGATACGTGCTGGTCTGTGCAGTTGACAACAAACAGTTCCTTTGCTTACCTCCTTTTGATATAATGCCAACAGGTCCAGTTCTTGCATTTCTGAAACCGTGAGTCAAGATATTCGGATGACAGGGTAGTATAAGTCTCTGTAAAGCTCTATAATTGTAATGAACCCTAGTGACGTAGAAAGGAAAATCTGAAATGGCTTGTTGAAGCACATGCTTACTGAAGTAGGCAGGCCGAAAGAAACTGACTCGGTTGTCTTATTTATTTGTCAAGGTAAATAGTAAAGTAGAGGGGCCTACCTTTTTACATTCAAGAACCAACGGTGGTGCAAACCTTTGTCCTCAACTGTCCTTTTTTTTTTTTTTTTTGTTTTCTTTTTCTTTTTTTTTTTTTCCACACATTCGGCACACAAACACAAATCCCCGTGCCATCAGATCTATAATAAAACAATATTTCACGGCAGCAGAAACTTGTACTGGTAACTGCTCTGTGCAGCTCTTTAGGACCTTCGGCTGCTTCCACGTTCGTGATCCGTCGGTATTTTAGGTCTACAGAACTGAAAGCATATGAAGACAACCCTATTGTTAATAACTGCTAAGGTCTAGCACCTTTTGTCAACACAGAATTTCAGGCTTCTCCTGATTCTTGTCAAATTTGAACAGTTTCAACAGGATGGACTTGTTTATCTGGTGCTTATTTGTCATTTGTAGTGGTTTTACCCCACACATCAGCTGATATGAGCAAGAAATAAAGGTATATCCTCTAAAGAAGTTTCTATCTTTTTTCAGACTACTCCATGAGTGATAAAACTGACTTTTATTGCATTTAAAGCATTTTTAACGAAACCTTATTAAAAAAGAAGCAGCAGCAGTGTTATCTGGTGGACGCACAAATCAAATTCTCTCCTCGTCCAGCAAGTCTCTGTGTATAGTCCTAAAGTTTCTATGAGAACCAGAATCAGAAAGGCCTTGCTATGAGTTCAGCCACTGTTTAAAAAAAAAAAAAAAAAAAAAAAACCCGGTCTTAACCCCTCAGTTACGTCTAATTATAGGCCAATTTCTAAGCTCCCTTTTCTTTCAAAGATTTTGGAGAAAATTGTTTCTATACAATTGAATACCTTTTTAGACAGGAATGGTATCCTTGAGGTGTTTCAATCTGGTTTTAAAACTTGGCACAGTACTGAAACAGCACTTGTGAGGGTTTTTAATGATATTCTTTAGCTAATGACTCTGGTGATTTTGTTATCCTTGTGCTTTTAGATTTGACTGCTGCATTTGATCCTGTTGAGCACAGTATCCTTATGTCACGCCTTGAGCATTGGGTGGGTATCAAAGGTACAGCATCGGATTGGTTTGGCTCGTATCTGACAGATAGAAGTTTCTGTGTTGGCATAGGTGAATTTATGTCTCCCTCACAGCCTCTTTGTTATGGGGTGCCACAAAATTCAGTCTTAGGGTCCCTTCTTTTTTCTCTGTATCTGCTTCCTTTGGGCTCTATCATAAGGAAATATTGGATCTCTTTCCACTGCTGTGCTGATGACTGTTAGATTTATATTCCTTTGAAATAGGACGAAATAGTCCTTATTCCATCCAGCCACTAGTGGACTGCTTAAATGACATCAAAGCGTGGATGTCGTTAAACTTTGTGTTTTAATGAAAAGAAAACTGAGGTTATTTTATTTGGTCCTAGTGGTATCACGGATCCTTCCCTTTTTAACCTGGGTTATCTGGAGCCTTTTGTAAAGAGCACGGTCACAAATTTGGGAGTGATTATGGACAGTGATTTTAAGCTTAGCACACAAGTTAGTGCCATTGTTCAGAAAAGTTTCTTCCATCTGAGGCAGATTGCTAAGTTAAAGCCTGTTCTGACGCGGCAAGATCTTGAAAAAGCAGTTCATGCCTTTATTACTACTCGTCTGGACTACTGTAATGCACTGTATGTTGGGGTTAGTCAGACAGTTCTGTCCCGTCTTCAGTTGGTCCAGAATGCTGCTGCTCGCTTATTAACTGGCACACGTAGGCACGAGCACATTTCACCAATTTTATCTGGTCTTCACTGGATCCCAGTGCGCTATAGAATTGATTTTCAAATCCTCTTATTGACATATAAACGTCTGAATGGCCTTGCTCCACCTAACCTCTCTAATTTAGTGCAGCATTATGTTCCTTCTCGAACCCTAAGGTCTGCTGATCACCTGACCTTGGTGGTCCCGAAAGCTAGGTTAAAATTGAGAGGAGACGGAGCCTTTTCAATCATGGCTCCCAAGCTGTGCAACAAGTTTCCGTTAGATATTCGTCTGGCTCCATCTCTGTCTGTTTTTAAATCACGTGTTAAGACTTATTTGTTTTCTTTATCTTTTACCTCTAGGTGAGCTGTGCGTCTTTTATGGTTGTTGTTTTATGTGTTTTATATTGTTTGTGTATGTTTTATTGTACTGTTTTATTATGTGTTTATAGTTTTTATTGTACAGCACTTTGGCGGCAACTGTGTTGGTTAAAATGTGCTTTATAAATAAAGTTGAGTTGAGATGAGCCGAAATACCCAAGACGTACAGTAACTCTCGTAGTGAAGATAATTAGGAAAAGCCAAATAGTCACACGAGCCGTGCAAGAAAACCTCTTTCTCCGATGCACCTTAACTTCATGCGCGTCTGCTGGCTGTGAATGTCTTTACTCCCAAAACTGGAACAGGGTCTAAATTAAGAAAATGAACCGGTGTGGTGTTGGTCACAGGGACTTCAACAGACATCAGTTCCAGAAGCGTTTCTGCTGCTATTTGACGCCGAGCACATGGGCATGTAGTTTCTCCAATTATAGAGATTATTCAATAATATTTGAATTTTATAACAAGCTTGGTTATAGCGAACAGCTCATTCCCTTTACTTACAATCCCGATGTGAGTTCTGCTGCGTTGCTGACCTCGTTGATGAGTATTTAATTAAAAAAAAAAAAAGAAAGTCATGGAACTGACAGCGTGGTGTGATGTGAACGTAAAGTCTTGTTAGATTTGGGAGCAGGTTTGCTCGGTTGTTCCATTCTTCTCCTTTTTCCATGAACTGTGCTTTTAGTCTAAATGAAGTGATGCAACTTCAGAGCAGGTTTCATAACACGGTCCAGATAATCAATAATGAAATGTGATGCCGACTGTTTTTTATTAATATTCTTTATTGTCTTGGTCAGTTAATAGCTGCAGTTAGTGAAAAGGGGGGGAAAGAACAGGTCTGTTTTCTGTGCTTATAGCAGTAAAGGGTGTGATGGAAGATGACGAGAGAGTCGGAGGAAGTAAGTGTAAGGAAGCAGCATGTGTGTTTTTCCACTAAATATAGACAACCTGAAAAACTGGAGATGTCAGAATCTGAGAACAGGGTTGTTTAGCTGATGTGCTTATCCAGAGCAATTACACAATTGCTTTATTGGCCATATTAAAACATCTCCTTATGCTGGTACAAAAGGGTCAGAGTCTAAGAATAATGTCAAATTAAAACTTTTAGCAAAAAAAGAGTACAGGTTGCCCTTAATATTTATCTAATGTTCATCATAACAGAAACAGTTCTGAGTTCTTTCTTTTAGTCATTAAGCACGCAATTATTGAACTTTTCACATGATTTCCATGCAACAGTAAAGCTCAAATATAGTTTGAACATTGAACCTGAATCGATAATAAAAACCTCCCTTTAGTTCTCTCTCTCGCTGTGTGTGTGTGTGTGTGTGTGTGTGTGTGTGTGTGTGTGTTCGTTCGTTTAATGATTTATAGACCTGTGCTCAGTGACCTCAGTGTGAGTGGCGTTATACAACCACTGGTAATCCTGCACCACCACTGTGTGTGTGTGTGTGTGTTTTGCATTCCATTGTTCCTGGTTCAGATACCAACTTGAAAGTCTTGTTTCAGCTTGAGCTGAAGGTGACATTGCTGTGTGTTTAGATGAAGCTATGTAGAACGCAAGCGTATCTCTGGTAATTGTTGGAATGTAATTAAAAACATTCAGTGTTTTGAGTGAATCTTTGCACTTTTTCATCGATATTATTTGCTCAAGTTTTCAGAAATAATCAAATGGTGCAACCCTTGAGGAATATATTTTGATAAAGGGACCCTCTGACTGAAACCACAAACGTAACCCGTAATGGTGTAAACGTGCGCGTTTGCGTCCTGCAGCCGTGACGCAGCGGGATATGCAGTGAGAGTTCATGGTTTTGGATATTTGGGAAACCTCCTCCTGATTATGTATTTGGGAAGTGGACACAACATTGAAAAAGACTACAACAGTTGTGGTGGATATTTGGGGTGAGGGGGTGGTGTGTACTAGATGATTGTATGTTCAGGGAAGCTTTAGCCAGATAGTGAGCTGTACAGTGACATCCAGTCATACATATTGTGGCAGAGTATACAGAAGTGGAACTGCAACAGGAGGCAGAGAGCAACTCTAGTTTTCTAAAGTTACACTGAGATGAGCAACTAAAGTCAGCAAAAGTAGCTAGCATGATGCAGCTAGCGGTAGCTGTATGACTGTAGATATTCATATTAGACTTTATCTTTAATTGATGATTCAAGAAATCCCAACGCTGCCTGTAGTCTGCTTGGGGCACTGGGGAATTATCTAAAGGTACGTTTGGACCAAACATATCTCGGTACTTTTTGAGAGGATCTACCCTCGGGGAGCTCCCCTGAGAACTGCACACGTTTACAGACCTTTTGTACTGTTTGCATTCACACCACCAGTAGGAACGCTGAAGGGCTGGGGTTGGTGAGGTAGGGTTAGGGTTAGAAAAATAAACAATTCTTTTTGTAAGCCATATCAGAAGGGAATTGTATCTGCTCCTTTGCATACAGGATCAACGAAGTCTGGATTTCACTGTAGCTCCGCTTATCTGTGTTTCTTCCTTTTAACGTTAAGGTGTTTTTATGTAGATGATCTGGGAGTTTGGAAATCCACTAGTGGTGATGTTTTTTCAGTGGCTTTAGTGATTGTTCTGACCAACGTCACATTTCCTACTCTCGCACTGCACATGTCCTTTTTGTGTACATTTCTATCACATGGATTTGTCAGAAAAATGAGAAGCAACAATCTCACACACACAAACACACGTTTCTGTATACAACCTGAATTTCAGAAAACTTTCTATAAGGTTGAATAAAATGAAAACTAAAAGACTTTCAAATCACATGAGCCACTATTATATCTCAACAGAACACAGATAACATAACAAATGTTCAAACTGGGAAATTGTACACCTTTATCCACTAAATGAGCACATTTCA